>BMAU01015845.1:0-350493 GCA_019973935.1 Trichonephila clavipes
TATATGCTTAATATTATCATACTTCTTACAAAGAGAGTGCAAGGTCTTGGGGTCACGGATTTAGTTCAAATTTTGTAGGATGACAGATTTAGTTTCGCTATAGATGAAGATATATTTGGTTATAGGGTCCACTACTCAATAATTTTTTTAGATATTTGCAGTTGAAGATGCAATTCACTCGTTAAATTCAGCTCTGTAGCAAACGATTAATGGGTTCAGCGTAGCAGCAACGGATTGGTGTTCCTTGTTGTTAGGAGCCGGATTCGAGTTCGTGGAGGGTGAATAACTTTCTTTTTATTTTACGTCTATTTTAACGTATAAAGATATATAATAGAGTTTAAATAAATTGGAAATGAAATGTCGTTAATGACTAGAAACCTTATAAGAGTTTTATTTGTCATTCTCATTCGTATAAGAACAGAATAATATTTATTACAAAACAATTAAAGCATTTCGCAAGAAAAACAGCGTAAGAGCCTTTAACTGCAAGTTAATCGTACCAGTAAACAATAAATTTTGTAAAAGGGAACAATAAATAAAATTTTTTATCAAATTAGAATTAGCATAAAAATATGACTAGCTTCTTACTCCTTATTATACGTTCAATGATGAAACTTGTCATAAAAGCAAATGAAACATAATTTTGAAAACCATCTCGCTCATCGAAGTAGTGCTGTATTGTTGCATAGGTATCTGTTGCTTTATATTTCGCGCAAATTTCATCTTCAATTGAAAATATCTAGAAAATTATTGTGTTGGGCCCCTATAATCATAATCATATATCTTCATCAACAGAGAAACTAAATCTACCATCCTACAAAATCTTAACTAAATCCGTGACCCCAACACCTTGCACTCTCCTTGTTAGATTAGATTAGATTGCGCTCATTGTTTGAATTCCCGGGAGGATCCGAACGCAGCATGGATAGGTAACCATTGAATCAATGCTCGAAATGATTACAATCAAATATAATAATAATAATAATTTACTTTTACTAACCAAACTCTATATATAACTGCGTGATATACCTACAAGTCAAGCTATGGGTGGGGATAAAAAAAAGTTTTTACTTTACTAAACAAGATACAACCTCAATAAACCTCTGACGAATCAATAACAGGCGAAATGCTGAATTTCAAATATTGATATACCGATGTGGCTATAGGATCTACAGACACCCTCCAATATGCAGCAATATCGTCCACAGTCATCTACCTCACTGATTGAAATTCATACTGTTTATATATTATTCGGTTGGGACGTTCACTTGTGTATTGAGTCGTTGTTCTAGCTAAAAGGGACAATCTGGCAGGAGGAACACCTGAGTTAGAGAGGATAAGACTTCACGGATAGTATATTGTTACAAATGTAGTGTTTATTTCTTGTTTTATTCTTGGCTTGCGTTATTAAATCTTAGTGTGCTAAGCTTCTTAGTAGTTACATTTTTGTATTTGTTAGCGTACATGCCTAAAGCCCTTAGTTATTTTTTGTAGTTTATTAATTATGTGCTACCGTTAAAGTATATAATTCAGATATTCCATTGAAAACTAGGTATTTCCTGAAATAACTAGACAACGACAGTTAAAGTATATAACAGATGATAAATTTCATACTTTACTAGTTATTTTAGCAAATAACTAGTCATTCTATAAAATAACTAGTGATAGACCGTTAAAATGAAAAATAAACAATTTCAAAGTTTTCATAAATTAATTGATCATAAGTAAATAAAACCTCTCGGAAAAATAACTTCCATCCCTATTGTGGATGATTAATTCATAAATAATAAAGAAAAAAGAAGATGATATAACTTATATTACTGCTCATATTGTTAACGTTAGTTAAACACTAAAGGAAAAATTACAGTTTAAAAAAAATTGAAAACACCCTATTATAGTTAATCGAACAAAATTGTAACTTAATCTTTTAGTCGCGAAATCTGGAATTAGTCACCAAATCTGGAAATGGGGTCTGAAATTAGTCGCTAGATGCGGGAAGGGATCTGAAAATGGGAAGTTGTTAGTCCTGATGATTCTGATCAAGACAATATAACAAAATTATTGGATTATTGTATTGTCATCGGTTATGGACAAGTGAGTAAAATTTCGAATGAATCTGATTTTTTAAAGAGGGTAAAAATTGAGTTCAAAGATTCCGTTATATACAAGTGAAACTTATAAAAGGGTGTTAAAAAAAGAATATGTTTTGCATCTGTTACTGGCACAATTAACTTTTCTACTCCTTGAACTTCAAGGATACCATAATGTTGGAGTAACCAATAGTCCCGTGGTAGTTTTTTCTATGCTGTTTTAGCACTTTTTACTTCTGTTATCAAAGTTAATAATTTTTCACAAGTAAGTGCAGCACTTTTTTTCCCTTTGTTCCACGCTTATTTAATAAATACTCAAATCTCTCGCATTGAATCTTTCTTATTTACAAGAGAGAGTTGGTCTTCCATTCTTCAAGAAGTCATTGCTTAAAAACACACACAAGTTGCAAAAATATTTGTTAATAATCCAAAATATAAAAAAACCCGCTAACATAAATACTCCGCCTTAATTCTACGTTTAAAAGCAGTGGAATGAAGCGTACACACAGACACGTCATTGCAAAACAGCTATAAGCGGTTCAAAACTGATTTAAAGCAGCTAGAATCGGTTCAAAGAACTTTCGAGTGATGTACTTCTCACTTTAACGATCGAGTAATCGTTATTCTATGGAATACCTAGTTAAATCATAGAATTCAATAATTGTATATACTTTAACTGACTCGTCCAGTTATTTCATGAAATACCTAGCTATTCTAGGAAATAACGGTTTTCACACTTTAACGTAACATATACACAAGTATAAATTACAATATAAAAAAATAAAACCACTACACACACATTTTTTTTAAAAAAAACTTCTTATCGAATATTTTATAGTACAGTGAGAAGTATGCGGATGGAAATAGATTTGACAAAACTGAGACATGGTGTGGGATTATTTCGTAAATAAATCTTTAGAAAAATTATTTTGACAAATGTTATAATTTTTTTCAACCAGTGTCAATCTAACAGAAGCTCGGAGGGCTATGGTAGCTGAATAGTCATGGTCGCAAACTCGTGGCTGGGATTGTCTAGTCGTGGGTTGGAATCCTGGTGTCACTGAAGACACATCATAAAAACGAGCTGATACACATTAAATCTTTCGAGGCTGAAAGTCCTTACGGTAATGGTGTGGTGTAGAAATTTAAAGAGGGGGTTCCCTTAAGGTTCCGTCCTCGTCATTTGACTATGGTTGAAAGTTACGATGTCCGTCGCCAATTGCACTTGTGGGACTTCAGAATATGACGTAAATAAAAGTCAAATCTATTCTCGAATCTCGAACACTATGAATAAGGGAGGAAAAGATAAATTCTCGTTTTCCTAAGCCAACATAAGAATCTGTAAAATTTGTTAATAAACTAGGGAATTTTTAATAATATTAATTAATTAATTTTTTGCGACGAGTTCAAATAAATATATTCCCTTTTAATTTATATAATCTTAAATTCAATTAAATATTCTAATTGATGCAATTAGATACTTAAACTAGTTATGTGTTTCTTAAGCCCAGTAACTGAGTGGTTAGTGCACCGCGATTCCACACCACAGTTCCGAGGTTCAAACTCCGGGCTGGGCAAGGTTAGCTCAGCCTTTCATCCCCTCATTGGGTCGATAAATCAGTACCAAGCTTGCTTGGGAACTGAACGCTGGGGGCTCCATGTCAGACTGACCACCTGAACGGAACATCTGCTCATGCACCTCAGGGCCCAAGGTTGTCTATACTGAATTTGGCACTGTAGGCCTTGGCCCTCATGGGCTGTTGCGCCACTGAGTTAAGTTTATGTGTATATTAACATAATCTGCAAAACGAAAATATGAAAAAGAAACAGTTTGTTAATAACGTAACAAAAATGATTAGCGTTGTCGTTTCCTTCTATCCTATTCATTTGATTTTCATTTGTAACATTTTTCTTTGTTGAATTTAAGTCAGTTGATTACTTTTCGACCGATCACCCAATTTTGATTAATAACTTAACTCAGTGGCGAAACAGCCCATGAGGGCCAAGACCTACTGTGCCCAACTAAGTATATGTGACCATGGGCCCTGAGGTACATGAGCAGATATTTCAGTCAGGCGGTCAGTTTGACGCGAAGCCCCCATGGTTAAGTTCCCAAGCAAGCTTGGTACTTATTTATCGACCCATAATAAATAAAATGAATTTTTTCTAAGAGAGAGAGAGATAGAAGAGAGAAAAGAAGAAGAAATTTGTATTTAAGATCATGTTTTGTAGAATTGTTATATCATAAAATACGTAATTGAGAAGTATCTATTACAATTTTGAAGTTCTTTTAAGCGCACACGTTCTTGATAATTTTTATTCTAAGGCTTATTCTATTATATTAGAAGTAATTTTTGTCATTTTACATAAAATAAATAGGATGTTTTATCATTAATAATATTTTAAAGGTCTCATATATAATAAAAACATTGCAATTTGAAACATTTTTTTAAAAATTATGTCAATAATACTTCCAATTATTTTTTTTACATGGTCTTTGCTTTTTCTTATACACAGCTGATTTACTTAAACATCCTTCAGGATCAGTGATTGTTCCATAAAAGGAGGAAGACGAAACCAATGATTTAACCACTAGTTTGAATTTCACAGTCCTTAAGCTAGGTACAAGTCTGGAAAATAATTTTTTAAACCTTGACAAGGTAGAATGCGTTCTAGAAAGTCCAAGATCTGAAAATTTGTTAGGCTGTGGGTACCAAGAATTGTATATAGAACTCGCAATACTAAAGGAGTAAAATAGAAGAAACAAATAATTTTTTATTTATTTTGTTAATAATCACAAAATAATTCGGAAAATAATTCAATACAAAAATACAGGACCAAAATATATTGATTCTGGCATGGCGGACGCGGATAGGTCTTTCCATCGATTTTGATTAATTTTGTCAAAAATATGAATATTATGAACAAGTAATTTAACCTAACTGAGTAGCGCAACAGCCCAAGAGGGCCAAGGCCTACTGTGCCCATATCAATACGTAAACTCGGGCCCTGAGGTGCATCAGCAGAATCAGGTGTGGTTAGTCTGACGCGAAATTCCCAGTATTTAGTTCCCAAGCAAACTTGATACTCATTGGGATGAAGGCCAAGTCAACCTTGCCCAGCCCTGGATTTGAACCTTGGACATGTGGTGTGGAAGCGTCTTGCACTACCACTCAACCACTGGGCTTCCTTATGAACAAGTATCGACCCATAATTAATTAATACTATTTTTAGAATGCTTACTTTAAAGTTTTTATCTCTTCTTGAAGGATTATATTTGAGCACGTAATTTTATCTCAATTATATTAATTGAGGCATGAGTAAATTGTGTGTGTGTGTTAATGTGTTGTATACAAAAATGTGTTAAACGCATAAATGTTAGATGCATCAATTTATCCATTTATATAAACTTAAACAGACAATTTTTAAATCCCTTTTTTGAATTAAATAATGTTCTTTACCTCGTTTTACGCGTTTTTTGTTGTTGTTGTTTTTGTATAATGTGAACACATTCCTCCTTTTATTATGCGAATTGTACCTTTTTGGAACGGTTTTTTGAGAAACATATCCACACTGTAAAAAATTAGGTGTATAGTTATCACATTTAATCCATATTCACTGAGTAAAATTTTATTAGAATTCATCGCTATGAAAGAAAATTAAATTGCAACAGAAAGTTGCATTGTAGTAAATTCAAATGACAGTACACTGCTAAAGCTTAATAAATAGTTTTTAAATTATAAACATCACCTATATTAGAAAATTTTGATTATATTTTTCATTTCCATATTAAACAAAAAACTAAATTATTTATTTATTTCTGAGAAGTTGCTTATGTCTTAAATCTATTTTTTTTTTCAATGACAGCAATGTAGATTGCTTTAGGTCAGTAATTACTTACCTGTATGTACTTTAAAAAATGCATTAACGAATAAATTTTGCAAGAAAACATCTTTAAAATATCAGCACTATACAAACAAAATTTTACATTCCATAAGAGAATATTATAATAACATTTGTAAAAAGCATTAATCTTTTGTGCAAATACAAAATTTTTATCAACACATGCACAAATAATGAAAAATGTAGAAAAATATCATCAACTTGTAATTGAAAATTCCAGACAAATTTATCAATATAGAGAAATATTTGTAAACAGACATATATATCAATACAAAAATCTGATATCCTGGCACAGTGCATATAAATTGATAAAATTCATATTTGAAAGTAAGATGCATTAAAATGTCTAAAATCTTTTATTGATGGTAAAAGACTTCAGTACTTTTTTTAATGGTAGATTCTTCAAATATGTTTTTCTATGAGATACTATAAACCACACTAATCATATTCGATAATGTATCTACGTTTCTATCCTGAAGAAAAATTTTGTGTTAATTTTAAACTTTTTTTTTGCTCTAAATAATTCAAAGTAACTAGCTAGTATTTGCATAAAAAATGCAAACAAATGTTCTTTAATTTATTGTGTAAGCTAACTGAGGTACTATATATATACTTCATTATAGTCAAAGTATATAACAGCATAACCTATCGTGTGTGTAGTTCTATAATATAAATTTGAAAATAAATTTTTAATCGATCTGCTGATATATATGTAGTTATCAAATTTATACCTGGTAGAAATTATTGATTTCAAGTTAACCGCACTCAGCTGCTAACTCAAACAATTTTATATAAATGATTAATTTGAAAGCTAAGATTAAAAATTATATTTTGTTTTTTTAAAGAAAAACACTGCTTATCTGTTTTTATATCTTAATTTAATACAGACTAAGATAAAAATTCTTATTTCGATATGTCTGACGCAATTAATAGCAAGCAGTACATCATTTTGCTTATCGCTTTCTGTTTTATTAATGACATGAAACTTCCTTAATGCTATTCTTATCACATCGAAAAACAATAAAAGTAATTTTAAATTGATTTTAATCAAAAATCATCAAAAACACTTGATTGAAAAATAGATTATTTGTATTAACTTCTTGCATGATAAATAAAATAAAAATATTCTATTGAATATTTAGTTAAAGAAATACATCCGCGTTCTATATCATTAATTATGTTAATGAAAGCGATTATCAATAGAGAATTTCACTTTTAATTGCGTTCATTTTCATTAAATATTTTGTCCACGTACCTTCTTAGATTTAAAAGACATTAACTTCAAGTAAAATTAAATAGAATCATATTATATTGGTACTTATGACAATTAATAAGCTATTAATTTTTCAGCACCATAACGAAGGAAAATACAAAATAACGATGACTTGAGTAACTCTGAGTACAATTCTTCTAGTCTGGAAAATCTTCTGTGTCTTTTCTAAAGGAAGTGTAAATATTAAATATTTGCAAAAATTCCAGTGGAAGAAATAAAGCAATTTAAGTATTTCAAACATTTTCTTTGTGTGTTTAACAGCTTGCTCACATATTTCATTTAATTGCTCTTTTCGCTTGAATTTTATTTTCTGCCTAGTAAACTTCGCTTTAATTATCGTCTGTCCGGTTTCAAAAATACATCAAGCTATGATTCTGAATTATATTGTAAGTTATTTACATAAAATTAAATCAGACGATTTGCGTCAGAGTAAAATTGCTGTTTCTAAATATTTTATCGAATGTCTTTTATTATTAAAATTTACATGAACATAAATTATAGTATATATTTTCTGAACATAAAGTTATAGTATATATTCCACCTTTTTAAAAGGAAAATTTCGCTGACATAAAGCGTCCCAAAAAATTTAATTAGGATTTAAGTTACATTCTGAATGAGATCCAAAAACAACATTCTTTTAAATGCTTTTTTCATTTAGCTATTTAATTAAACAGCTCATTATTTAGGTTTAAGGACTTTCAATTGGATCTTTAAAATCAAAAATAAATTCATTAACATAAATGATTTAATGCTAAAATTTTATTATAATTACTATGTAATAAATTATATCTATTAATATTTTTTTTATTTTCATTGGACAAGAAGCAATGATAAATTTTGAGTCACGGTACAGTAAGGCTGGTCGATTTTAAGAGCAGCCTGGTGGAGAATTCACTTGCGGGGACTTGAAATGAATTTCGTACAATAAAATAAAAACTTATATTGCATTTTTCTCTTTATTACATTGCACAAATTGCTAAAAGAATACACGAGAATGATAAATAATTTATTTTAATAATAATATTTCAATCACTCGAAAATAACAAATTAAATAGAAACATTGTGTTTCATAATTTTTAAAACACTATTTAGTGTTCGACTTACTAGATTAAGATTAGAATTTATGATTTTTGTTTCATTTTCTTACGCCTTAGAAAATCACACACACAGTTAATATAATCCTAAAATTTATTTTTTCAGGTAATAGTTAACGATGGAAATTCGTAAGGTTAATATAATTTTCAGAACAATAACAAAATTTTATTATAATTCAAATAAATTATTTTTTTTGTATAAAATATATTGTAGTTTTGATAATATTGTGGTCTTACAAGACAAAATTCAACTTTAACTTTTAAGTAAGTTAAATAAATAAATATCGTTTTCCAAGAATGTGTATTTTAGTCTTTTTAAAAAGAGCATTTTCAGTGAATTCTTGAACATGATCTGAATTATGTATAAAAAAAACCCACATGATACCTCATATTCGTGATACAAAACTAATAATTGCTCAACCAGTTGTAAATGGAATATACTTAATTCGGAAATAGTCTTCATCAGATAAAAGTTGGTTGAGATCAGTACTATCTTTCATAACTACATTGTTGTGTTTTCTTTTTTCTTCCTCTTTTCTAATACTTAAATTTGGGGGGATCTTACACATTTCTTCAACTATAACCTAACATCTTAAAGAAGATTTTAATCATATTTTCTGATACTATTTTTTAAAATCTTAATAGTCTTTTAAAAGCAAATTTGCTGTATCAATATCCGTCTTAAAATTTTGAAATATTTATCTGCAGGCGTTGTCAAAACTCTTAACTTTGCCTTGGATTAGTCCACGTGAAATGTGTTCTTGTTTCTTGTTAATATTCGGATTGAAACCAAAGAAAAATAAAATAAAACCGTTTTAATTTTGAATAACCAGTAGGCGTTCTGGCCTTTCAAAAACGCGAGGTTGTGTGCGTGAACGTACCATTCGCAACCCACAGTATCTTACTCTTCAAGCTTCCATACTACACACAAAATAAGAGTTTTGACTGTCACTAGATTTAATGTACATCAGTCGCGTTGTACGATGATCCTTAGAAGGATCAAATTCTAATGTGCTTTCTTTCATGCTATTCCACCAACAGGGCTGGTGTTGCTCTGAGAATTGAAAAAGGATCTATTGCACTAAAGATACCATCAAGTATTTGTGTTATATTTAAGTACTTTAACTGCTGTGCTCTTTAAAATAAACGAAAAATTAAAAATTTCAGAAAATACACACGTATGTTGATTATTTTTTTATTCCCAAATATTTTGATTTTCACTGGAAAGATCATACTTTTGCTTAATAGAATTATGGTACCCCAAGTAAATGTGTTTTATATATCGATTTAAAATCTCTGCTCTTATATATACCTTTTTTCCCCTTCTTCTTTCGCTTTTGAAATATTTTTTACTACGACTTATTGGGACATCTTATATCTTACTGGGATTTTTTCCCCAAACTTAAAAGTGCTTAATTTTTTTTTGGAAGGAGATGATCTGCATGTGTGTGTTTGTTTTATTAGTGCCTTTTCACCTATAATAGCTTTATAAAAAATACACTGCTAATTTCCCTCAGATAAAACATTGGAAATTTTCATAATAAATGCTATAAAAACAACTCACAAAAAAAGAATGGTAAACATTATTTTTAATTAATAGGTTTATTTAAAACAAATGATTATCGTTTAAACAAAATCGAAATCATAATTTAGTTCATACTATTGCCCAATCGATTTCAATTGATCGAAAGTTAAAAAACTTTATAATTGCGCATCGGGAAATTTCATTCTTTCAAACTGATTTCCATTTAATTGTACAATTAAACTACTAGAAACTGAGTTATTGGAGTATATTATTTAATATTTCAGGTAAATATAAATATATGCCTCAATTTCCTTGTTTTATTTTTAGAAAAAAAAATCTCCCTTTTAGTCTTATTATTTATTATTGGAATAATAATGTGATTTTAACAGATTTTTTTTAAAAAAATCTTTTTCATCTGATGTGTTTGGTTGGGGGTGAAAGAATTCAATATTTTAAATGAGAGTTCAATTACATATATATATATATATATATATATATATATATATATATATATATGTATGTGTGTGTGAGTGTATGTGTGTGTAGTATAATAAAATAAAAGTGAAGAAATACTAGAACCTACAGTGCTAAAGAAGTAAGAAATTGGAATTCAACAGACACAACAATTGTAGATACAAAAAAGTCATTGGACTAAAATAGAGATCTATTATGATTTCTAAGGCTGTCGCTGAATTAGGCCAGCGAATTAGGGTTAAGCAATGCTTTGTGGATCCAACCTTCCCCGTACAGTAGAAATTTTCGACATAATAGCATATATATATATATATATATATATATATATATATATATATATATATTTATATATATATATTTGTTCTTTTTCTTCTATATTCCATTTTTTGTTAATAAGTAAAATAATAAAAGGAAGTGAAAACAAAGTAGTAGAATAAAAAATAATAAAATGCAATTTTTTCCCGGCGTCAAATTCGAAAGATAACTTGATGCTATTTTCTGAGAAATAATAAACAATAAATTTCTTAGGCAAAAAAAAAATTGTGTATTATTTTTGACAAAAGTTCTTTTTAGAATGTTTTTAAATAGTTACTATATATATATATATATATATATATATATAAGAATCATTAAATTTGTGTGTACAAAATGTTAACTCGGGTATTTATTTAATAAGTTAACAAATTAAATATTTGGTAAATGAATTCAATAATAAAAGTGAATAATGTTTTAATTTGGCTAAAACTTTGAAATTGAAATTTATTTCTTAAAGGTAAGCTGATGCTTATTTAATTAGCTTGAAATAAGCATTGAAAAAAATACTGACATTTTTTTCCACTTAAAAATTTACAGTAAATATTACTTTTAAAAGCCTTTGTATTTAATTAATATCGTATGTGTTTTACAAAATTGAATGTCTAAATACTTTTTCTTCAGGAACTACTTTCATAAGATTCTTTGATCCTAGGAAAAAGTTTTAAAGCCACACAATTTAATAATTGAAAATTATTTTTTAAATTCTATTATAATGAATATCCGCATCATATCTTTCAAAAAAGAAAATTGCTAGGAATTGTAAAAATATTTTTTTAAACTCGGTTAAAACAGCAGTTTATATGTAATTCTATTCAAGGTTTATTTTTTCACCAAAAATAGACAAATGAGGAATTTTTTAAAAAAAATTTCTGTGTGTTTTTTACTTTTCTGTTGTATTGAAAAATCTAATATTTCATGCATAAAAAACATTTTAAAATTGTTTCTGTATCAACAAATCGCTTGATATAAATAACTTCTAAGTAAGACGTTTTCATTTCATTATTTTTTTAAAATTTATTTTTTAGTTTTGAGTTTTATTAAAAGGTTTATAATGAATTTTATCTTCAGTTAAAAAAAAGTTTTCTTCTTTCTTTTGATAAATTTAAAAAGCAATTTACTGTTAATTATAACTCATGTATTAATATTTTTGTAGCTAAATATGTATTTAAAAACGACAGCAATCACTTCATAATAAATGCTAAAACATTTACTCTTTTTTTTCCCTAAAAAGCATTTATTTAATTTTTCACAATTTTAACTGTACTCAGAAAAGATGTATTCTTATTATTTTTTCTTTTCGGGGACATTTTCTTCATTTTTATTCTTTCTCCTTTTCTAGTAATTTTTTCATTTCAACTTAATTTCAAGAGATAAACATGTTTTTCAAAAGAAATATTATTATCAATGAAACCGAATTATGAAGTTGGAAAGGACTAGAGGGAAATAGATATTTATTCAATAAGAATAAAATTAAAAAAAGAGTTGGTAAAATTTTATCATTCCAGTCAAACATTTTAGCAAGTGTGAAGTATTGACTTTCTGACTCATATAAAGTCATTGACACCCGATATCGGTTAAGATAACTTCTTTTTGGAGAAAATTTTTATTTTCAAATTATCTTAAGAAATATATTCTTGAACATCTTTTAAGGTTTCAAGTACTACTTTATCAGCGAATTAGTTTGTAGTGAAAAAAGTTTCATGTATTTTGAACTCTTACGGAAGGAAATCTTCTTAAGTAAACGATAAGTTTAAAGATAAACTTTTAATATTGATACTTATAAAATCATGCTCCTGAAATTTTTTGCAGTTATATAAAATATTGAGAGTCTTATGAGATCTCTATAGATGAGGTTTTAACTGGCTAAAGAACGTTCAAATTTTGATAAAGTTTTCTGTTTAAAGTCTCTCTCTTTGAAGTAAAAACACTTTAAAGGATTCTGCAGAAATTTATTTTGGAAAAATAAAATCTAAAGGAAAGAGATAATTTCTTTTTTTTTTTTAGACTTGAAATGTGGAAAATGCATTTTTGTACAAGCTGAAATATCAATATGTTTTAAATAAAAGTTATTGACTTTATTATATTTTCTCGTTTGATATCACTGAAAAATGTGTGAAGCAGATAAACTAAAATTCATAGGAATGCTAATATTTATTTTGCTTTAGCAAATAACATTAGATATGAAATAATAAAATGTATTTCATCCATACGTAACTAATTTAATGCTTTCGTTTCATTTGATAGATTCATGACTAAAATATAGACTTATTTTTTGAGATGGCATAACTTATCTCTTTATAAAAGGGGGGAGGAATATTTCTCAATAATTCATAATTTTTATTTTTTTAATTACATGAGAAAAGCTAAAAATGTTTCTATGTTTAAAACTTCTTCAGCATTTACTTCGATTTTCTCAAGAAATAAAAGGAATAAAAAAAAAAACTATTTCCTACTTTAGATGAAGTAGAACATATGTGAAAAATATCAAACACCTTTACAGAAATTTTGATAAATAATAATCAGCCACGTATATACAATTATCAAAATAGATGTTATGAATTTCATAAAAAAAGTTATTTAATATTTAAAATACACTTCATTTCAATTGGTCATTCTCTGTTGTTGTTGCGACTAATGCCACCTGTCTGACGTAGTCAGAATGAGACCCACGAAATTCATCATGACAAGGGGATAGAAGTACGCCTATCGTTGGCTTAAGCCTTGAGCACCATCAGGTGACAGAACGAATTAGCACGGCGAAATTCCGCGAAGTGATGATAGACGGCGACACCACCTATTTCCACCTCCACAATTTCGGCATGGAACTGGAGGGGAGGTAAATATTCTCCAGTCCCCTGCATTCGTGATTCGGCTCACAAGACTTACGGACCCACTGATTTAACGAGCACGTACTCAATGTGTACTCGGAGGGTATTTGGTGGCATCAGGCATCGAACCCAGGCCTTCCGGTCTGGAGTCCGATGCTCTAACCACTAGGCTACCCACGGCCTTAGTTATTATGGGTGTAAAATTTCCTTTATCAGCTATACCATCTGTATCAATGGATTATTTAAAAAATGACATGAAATATGATGTGATATATTTTAGCAATTATGGGTCACTAGCTGGTATACCCGTTCTTCGCATGGATTAACTGAAAAAATAAACAACACAGATTGAAGGCTAAAGAAGTTTTTAATGAGTTAATTTTACGTGAATTTCAAATTAAACAAAAAAAAGCCTTTTTGCATATATCAGCTAAACAAAAAAAAAAAAAAAAAAAAAAAAGAAAGAAAGAAAAACATTTTTGTTAAATTTTAAGTATGTAGATCGCATAGCTGATAAAAAAAGAATTTTTTTTATTTATAACTCCCCGTAACACTTTTGAGGGTCGATTTTTGAAAATACCTCCCTAAGCTGATCTCTGCTGCTCAGCAAAAGTAATACATTATTAAAAGTTATGTGTAATGAACGCTTAAAATTGTGTAAATAATTTATATCTGAAACTGTAATACATTAATATTACTTTCTGTTGTATTTATTTTATGTAAAAATTGTAATATTCGCAAGCAACGCCGTTTCTTAAATTATAATGGCGATTAAATGAAAAACATAGCGAAATGTTAACGATAGAGTCAAGTTGGCAAATGTCTAGCTACTTTCATAGCTCGAGCTTTATTAGAGCTTTGTAAGACCCACCTTGTAGGGGAGTGATGCATGTTAATACTTTATCCACCGCATTATGATTTACAGCAGTTTTTTTTCATACAACATTTTTTTTTGGATCACTACACTGAAAATTAAGGGATATACATAAACAAAATACTCCACTTAGGGAAATTTAATCCGTTGGAGCTAATTAATTAATTAAAGATGTTGCACTGTAAAATTAATTATACTCACTTAAAATAAATAGTCAAATCGTTTTCTAAGGTCTTCATTAACATACAAAAACATAAGACACTTAAATTTTGACATGAACTATTTTTTCGGGACAAAAATAATAATCTTTGCACTCCGCTGAAAATGCAATATCTGCTGCAAAACTGTTCACCTTCCCCGCTAAAATACTCATCATAGAACCCGTGCTGCCATATATCTTGGAAGAGTGGATTTCAAAGAATATTCCTGCTAAGTATTGGTAGAATATTCCTTCTAAATTGGTGTGATGTGGTAGTTAGGAGAAGTGGGTGCCAGCTCAGGTGTTGTCCACGTCACTTGACCATGGTTCAAAATTACATGGTCCGTTGCCAAAAAGCCCTCGTGTAGCTGAACAGTTCGACGTTAATATTCACTCACTCCAAAAAATACAGTATAGTAGTTATAATTATTTTTATACTTAAAAATGCAATATCTACCCATTCAATTAAAATTATACCGTTATAATTAACTACTAACCACAAACAAATTTTGAAATTTTTTCCAAATGATGTAGTGTGAAAGAGAAAGTTTATTTGATTTAAGTACCAGAACCGATTAAAGCATTTATTTTGCAAAAAGATCAATTTCTTACTACCAAATGTGCATAATAAAATCACAAAAATATACATTCAAATAAAGAGAGATTTATAGCAACCTCTCCCTTCAAAACTTAGTTTTATTCTGAAATAAAAAAAATTAGGGATTATGCTGATAACAGGAATTAATTAGAAGCGAGCGCCTTGCGTAGCCAAATCAAAAAGGGTTTCTTCACAAACAAAAGATAGATATATGCTGTAGTGGGCTTTTTTGCGGCGCGCGCCAGAATTGCTTGAAGATGGCAGACTTTTTTCCTACTTACTTGAAAAATATCGTTATATTTTGGACACTTCACTCAATATCTTTATAAATTATAGCCTATGCTATAAATTATATCCTATGTGTTATTCTGATGTATAAGCTATATTACTGAAAAGTTTCATTAAAATCCATTCAGTTGTTTTTGCGTGAAAGACGGACAAACATCCTCACAAACTTTCGCATTTATAATATATATCTAGATTCTCTAGTTATTATGGGTGTAAAATTTTCTTTATCAACTATACCATCTGTATCAATGGATTATTTAAAAAATGACATGAAATCTGATGTGATATATTTTAGTAAATCTCTTCACGTATACAATAGGGAAGCTTCTTTTTTTTCTTTCTGATATCTGATTTCTTTATTACTTTTTAACTATGTCAATAAATAAACATTCTTTGAAATCAGAAAAAATCTGAATAATTAAACAAGTCACTATAAAAAGGGATAAAAATCTGTTTAAAATAGAATTAATATTTTCAACGCATTTTGCCTTTATTAAAGTAATAATTGAAAAGTAAAATAAAGTGAGAGAGACGTTAAAATCACTATTTGTGAGAAGAATTAAAAAGCTTTCTTTGCTCAGTTTACCTACAATGAAATTATTCTTTTGCATTTTAGTTCAATTATTTTTCTTTCTGTTAAGAAACTTAATATTCGAAAAAGGAAAAGAAATTCAGAATAAAAATAAATTTTTAATGAGAAAAACCGTGAACATCTCTGGAAAAAAAACAAATAGTTAAATTCAGTATAAATTTTTTTTCTTCATTAAAGCTTTTTTTATTACTTTATTTTATTAAATTTTTTTTGTATATTTTTTGCGAAAGAGAAAAACAACAACAAAAAAAAAGAATGTAAAGGGAGAAAATAATGGGAATCGGCAGATGTGGTTGGAAAGTATGTTAATCCTTTTTAAACGTTAGAAAAAAACTTTTTTTCTCGAACAAAGGGAATTCTTAACAAAGGAACGAATAAAAATCAGAGATATTATCTTTCTATATTTAAAAGAAGAAAAATGAATAAAAATTCTATATACTATATTTAAATGGCTATAGATGTATTGGAATAAATATTTTGTTAGCGTACGTTTAAAATTAAAAATATTATCATTTGTTATGTTGACGGAAATAAAATTATTTTAAAACAACATCTTTTCGGAGACGATTAAAATTTTCTTCCTTTAACGTTGTATATAAAAATAATATTTGCTCGCTGAGCCTTTTATGTGATATGTATTTAAGTAAAAATAAATATTTAATAGAAAGCCGATAAGGTAAAATACTCAATATTTTAATTTCGTATTTTTTTAGTTCAAATTATTTCGATGTAATTATTTATTTTAAAAGCTTCTAGAAATGAACTTTTTTTAATGAATAATGCCTTCTTTCTGAGTGGTTCAAATTCGAATTTAAAAACTGAATCAATATAAAATGATGTATGAGTTTTTTAAAGACTTCGAAGAATGGCATTAAAAAAATTAATTTATTCAAAGTTTTTTTTAAATTTTAATTAATTTAAAAGCAATTAACAAAAAATATATTTTTACGCTCTTCAGTTATTTAATTTTTTAATTTTATTGTACAACAAAAAGGAGAAAAAAAATTGCTAAAACCTTACAAAATTATTATAACGCTATTTTAATGATGATATTTGATATAGTAATCATTTAATAACTGCAAATGAGAAGTACATAATTCCGTCTTGTCTTTAAAATAGATATATTTACTTTTTTTTCAAATTAAAGATTTACAAAAAGAAAATTTGTAATTCACTGTTTTGTCGCCAGATATTGGTTCTGATAAAAATAATAATATATTTGCGTAATACTGCAATTTTCTAAGTTCACACAAAAAGTCTTTAAATGTAAAACTGCACTAAGATTTCTTTAAAAAGTTTAATAACGGAGCATTATCAACCTCTCTTTAGGTTCAATCTTTAGTTTTTATAAAAAAATTACGTAACTTCACATTGAATATTATTGTTATAAAGTCTCAATTATACTCTTTCCTTCAATCTGCAACAGGGAAGACTCTGAAATTAAAGAGAAACGTATAATTACGATTAAAGATTAATTTATTTTTGGAAATGATTCACACACACACATATATATATATATCATGTATTGGAGAAATTCTTGGATTGACAGGAAAAATGCAACGGGCAGCCGTTTATCCTATAATATTTTATTTCAATATTCAATAAAGCAGTCTGCACTTCAAGCCATGACAAAACGAGAGCTCTTTCAGCGTTGATCAGCAGCGAGTGAGTCGTTAGTACATGTGTTTTCTTTAAGTCCGGCGAAAGTAGAAGTCAAAGTTCTTATGCGGGAGGTGGGTTGAGCTCCTGATAGGAAGTTTACCCCAACTGACACTTGAAGGGCTGGGGATTCATCATATACATATAAAATCTCGAAAGTATGACTTCCTGATGAGAATGACAGAACTGTAAGGTGTAATTATGGATATGATTCTCTATCGAATAATTTGACAAAAATATAGGAAGAGAGTATATTAAAGAATAGAAAGAAATTCAAATATCCTTAAAGTGGAAATGTCTTATTCTTAAAGAAGAAGAAGGGCGAGGGGGGGGACATATTGCAAGAATTGTAACGTTTATATTGCTGTTGTCATTTGAATTTTATATTATTATATATATTTCACTGTAAATTCGTCGTGTAGAAGAGGCGGGTAAGCGTTAAATCTGTCGAGGCTCACACAATGCCTCCAGTTGGTATGGTGTGGTTGTTGAGGGAGTAAATATTAATGCTGCCTTTTGTTCAACTACTCTAGGACTTTTGGTGAAGGACCTGGTAATTTTGAACTATGGTCAAGGGACGACTACAACACCTGAGCTGGCACTCCCTCTCCTAACTACCACACCACACCAACGGGAGGACGTTTCAGCTCTCAACAGATTTACACTCTTACACGACAGGTCTTCGGCGGCAGTAGGCTCGAATACATGACACCGGCCATGAATTCGTTACCGTGACCACTAGTATGCCGCGGCCACGCAGTGTGGTTGTTAGGACCAGAGAAGTTATAAGATTTCTTGAGGCCTTGGGCCCCTACGTAAATGTAGGCTCTGGGCCTCTAAGATAAAAGTAGGTCCCTGGAACTGTTCAGCTACACGAGGAATTTTGGCGATGGACCACGTAATTTTGAACCATGGTCAAGTGACGTGGATGACACCTGAGCTGGCACCCCTCTCTCCTAACGACCACACCACATCAATATACAAACGGTAACCTGAAAAAAAATAAATGTGTATGATTTAAAGTCGCGCAAACCGCTTCGACTTATGTATGGACGACGATCATCATAGGTCACCCAGCTGACATATCGGCTGAAATTCCTAGTTTTTCAAAGAATACAACCCGAAAAAAATATCTGACCGTTGAAACTATTCGAGTCAGTGGCGCACATAAGGGGGGTTCAGGGGTTCAACCCCCACACACACAGCCCTTCATATTTTTTCCGATTGAATATAATTCTAAGTATATAGTACGCAAAATTTAATTAAGTATTTGTTATTTATGATTAATTTTATTAATTAATGTTAATTATTTATTTAATTATTAGTTTTTTACTGTGTTTTGTTCCCGAAAATCGATAAAATCAAAAGGAGCATGATACAAGAATGGTGGACTTTCGACCCCGGACCCCCTTGAAAATTTCCTGTGCGCGCTACTGATTCGAATCATTATCTTGTCAAGGCTGAGTCGAGAACGAGACGAGGCCCGTATTGTGGCTGAGGTTCTGTGCCCGGGCCCAGTTGGCCCATGCTTTAAGACGTCCCTGGTTAGGAGAGAGGGCTGCAAGCTTAGGCGTCGTCTTTTTCACTTGAATACGAAATTACGATGTATGTCGCTGAGAGCTCTCGCGTTGCTTTAAGTGTTAATATAGCTCTCACTCACTATTATATATATTACTTCATTCATCATAATAATTAATTGCACATACACACAAACATATGATTTTTCTTCATTTTTCCATGAACGTTTTTTTTAAATCTGACTTTTTAAAAATTAAATTTTTAACTTTTTATGCCTTTTTATAATACTGCTCAGATAAATAACGCATTTCAGCCTGCTTTTTTAACAATTGACAGTTAGATATATGCGAAGTAGAGCGAAAAATATTCATTTTCTGAAATATTGCTTGAAATTGTAACTTTTTAAAAGTATAACAGAAATGCAACATTCAAATGTGTGGTCATAAAATAATATTTTTCAGACATGTATTTTATAGATTGTAATAAAGTATGAAACATAACTTTATTACAAGATAAATTACTTTTTCGATGGTAAAAAGTGGTAAAACTCTGTTTGGATATTACACTGCTGACCACACTGTAAATGCAACACCCTGAAGGAAGCATGCAAATAACATGAAATTTATAACATGCATTAGTGGAGGTGAGATATGAAAATGGTTAGAATTCCAGCGCAGAGCGCTGCTGTGGCTCCACCTCAAAGCGCTATTTAAGGCTTGGAGATTTCGACGATTTCAAGTTCGGCAATTGTGTTTTTCTTGTGGTTTTTTTCAAAAAGCGATCAGTTATGTCTCGTAGAAAACAGCAATCAGCTTTTGATCAAGTATCTGAGTTCGACAGAGGAAGGATAGTGGCCTACCGAGATTGTGGATTACCTTTCAGAAAAATCGGTAGTCGTGTTGGACGAAACCAAACAACTGTAATGCGGATATGTGACCATTGGATACAGAAGGGTACGACGGACCGACGTGGTCGATCGCATCCACCTCAGTGCACCACTTCACGTGAGGACAGGCAAATTGTGCGCATGGCAGTGACGGATCGCTCAGTCACATCGCGAACCATAGCACAGCACATTGAGTCTGTAACGCATCATTCAGTGTCTGCGCGTACCATTCGACGCCGTTTACAGCAGAGTGGTCCATTGCTTGGTCTACAATGGCGCAGAACCACAGACGACTCCGCCACCAATGGTGCGATGAAAGAAGGATGTGGGCGGTAGAATGGAATGAAGTTGTCTTTACTGACGAGTCACGCATCTGTCTGCAACACCACGATGGTCGGATTCGAGTCTAGAGACACCGTGGAGAGAGGGTGTTGCATAACAGCTGCGTTATGTACCGTCACACTGGTCCTGCACCGAGTATTATGGTATGGGGCGGTATTGGATATCTCTCTCACACTCCTCTAGTACGCATTGCCGATACTTTAAACAGCCAGCGCTACATCTCCAAGGTGTTGGAGCCAGTTGTCCTTCCTTACCTTCAGGGCTTGGCCACAGCTATATTTCAACAGGATAATGCGTGACCACACGTGGCACGCGTTGTCCAAAGGTTCTTCGTCAATCACCAGATTGAATTGCTTTCCTGGCCGGCTCACTCTCCGGATCTTTCGCCGATAGAAAACATGTGGTCCATGGTTGCTCAACGATTGACCCAGATTACACCCCCAGCTGCCACACCAGATCAACTTTGGCAACGTGTGGAAGCTGCTAGGTCTGCTGTACCTCAAGAACACATCCAAAGTCTCTGAATCAATGCCGAGGCGTGTGGCAGCGGTGATCTACAACAATGGCGGCTACTCTGGCTACTGATTCTGATAGGAACCACACTCCACAGAAGTCTATAAATTTAATCATTTAATACTTGGTCATTATGTTATCTACAAAATAAATTTTGTTGTGCTATCTCTTGTCTTTCTTGGTGTTGCATTTACGATGGCCAGCAGTGTAAAAGTCAAAATAATATTTTTTGGAATCTTTTATGCTGTCATTTTATTTTTATTTTTTATTACATCAATCTAAAAAGCCTTAAGAAGTAAAACTTACTCAAGGTAATATTTTTTTTATTGCTTTTCAAAACGTTATCAGCAACTTTATATAAAACATAAAATTGAACAAATTAGTATTTCTGCGTCCATTTTAACAATATAGTTCCATTTAAACATCTGTGCCACAAATAGGATGATTTATTTTCTGAGATACATTCTCGAAAACTGATCTGAAAGGACAAAGAAAAAATAAATCCTGTGATATAAGAGCAAAAAAAAAAAGGAAAAATGTTTTGTTGTAAAGAAAATATTCTCAATCTTGGATTTAGGAAAATATGTTACCTTTGTAAATCTCTATATTTTTTTTCCCTTAAAAGTAAAGAAAATTCGCACTTTATCTAAATTCATAAAATTCAAACGATATTTTGTATGACTTTTAAAGTTGACTGTGAAGATTTGTGAAAAACTCTTGATTTTAGCAAGGAAAAAGGAAATATTTATTCCACTTACAATATTTTTTCTCTTTACAGAATATTTCTTTAAAAAAAAAAACGAAATTTAAATTTTGGGAAATATTTGAAATAGTTACTTTTTTTGTGATTTTGATACATAAATACTACTAACTTAAACTAAAGAATTTCTTTATTTGTTACTTTATGAAAAACATAAAATGTTTTATAAAGGTGTTGATATTTTTTAATAGAACATAAATAAATAATTAAGTAAATAAATAAAGTTAGAAGAATTATTTACAATATCCAAATAATTTGAACACACACATTTTCTATTTAACATGTTATTTGATGATTTGCTCGAAAAATTGTTAATATGTATATTGACCCAACGAAACTCTTCATAGTGCATTTTATCCAGTATTGATAATCATTTTATGTACTCTAAGTTTCTGTAGGCAATGCATCAATTGAAGTTTTATCATAATTTTTTTAAAATTATTTTCATTTTAAAGGAATTTTTAGTAAATGCTTTAGAAAAACATTTATTAAAATACTAATTTTTAACACAATGAAGAATAAAAATAATAAAATGATCGTTAAAATTATATTTTCATAAAAAAAGAAATCGTACCAAGAATAATCTAATTCCTTAAATGAAAGTCACATTTTTTTTAAAAAAAAATGTTAGCTTATTCAGAATTATTATTGAAACAACGAAAAAAAGTCTATCTGAATTACATTTCAAACATAAATTAGTTCATCTACCAGAGTTCGCAAAAACTGAGAGTGAATTATTAGAATGGCAAAATTTTGACGCCCATTTTTCTCCCTAGAGAGAGGCATCTGAGCTCTGACGATGCGAACCTGTACTAGGATTTAATTTGCCTTGAGCAGCACTCCAAGCTAAATAGACACTCTATGGATCTTTTACATGCCGTATAATTATACGACATGGCCGCTGTTGATTTTCTGCACCATGAAAATCCACCGACTTGGCCCGGGGTTGAAATCACAACCATGGGTTCAGAAGGCCAGCGACAAAAGAACCAAGCCACCCAGCCAGCATATTTTAAATGTATAATTGTCAAAAATAAAATTAGTTAATAGCATTGCATGTATTTAAGAGAATTTAAGATAATATAATTAAGTTTGTTTTGAATTTATTACATCTTCCAAAAGAATTTCCTTCCGCAAAATATGTAAATAAAAATGTGTTCCATGAAAGCGTTGCCAAGAACATTATTACTCAAGTGGAATTCTTTTTTTTTTAAATCAAGAGTATTATAAATAGGTTTGAAGTATTTTGTTTTAAATTTCATCCATTTTGTTTCTTGATCATACCAAGAAACATCTATTTCATCAGAAAAATGGAAACAACTAAGGTTTGAGGAAATGAAATCCTCATTTAAATTGGAACGAATTTTGAATATTGAGTTCTCTTTTTCCTCTCTCTCAAGTTCACATTTATCCGGGTCCATATTTTTTTTCATGATTTCTCACTAGTTCAAGGTCTTCTCTTTTCTTCATTCGTGCATATTTCTTTCGAAGTAATCACATTTCGAACGTTCTTCACGAAACAATTTTTTGCGAGGCATATTAGCTACTGTTTTCTATGGAATTTACGAATGAAGTCTCTCTCTCTCACACACACAGCATCAGTTTCATTCAATATATTCATTATTCTACAAGCACTGGTACGAGATGCATATCTGACAACCACACATTCAAATTCCAAGGCAAAACACATTTGTTTTCTAATTCTACTTCAAAAATCTGATAAGAAAATTATTATTGATTAGATAGTAATAGCAAACGATTTATTTAAATGAATATATTATAATTATTTAATTATAAAAACTACCAAATTATTTGTAAAAAAAAACTAAAATCAATTTGTTAATAGATATTTCACAACTATTTTGCTTTCAAGAGCGATCCGATGAAGAGCTCCGACATTCCCAAAAACAATATAACGTAAGTGGTTTTCAAATAGCGGAAACAGGAAATATTGAAAAAAAATGAAGTCTATATAGTTAAATCTCTAGACTGTGTGTTTGTGTCTCTTTCATTTAAAAACAGTCAATAAAATTAAAAAGAATGTTTTACATTTTTTTCCTTTAAATTACTTGGGGGATTTATTAGTATAAAATGTGAAACAGGCTTATTATTATTATTATTTCATTTGATTCAATTCTGTTGTTCATATTTCCTATTAGAAGGATTTTTTAAAACATCTTAGAAATAAATATTCATGATATTGTACAAATGTAGTGTTGTAATCGAAGATTCCATGAAACAGAGATATATTTTAATTTCTCGGATTATTTTTAAAATGTCAGACGATTGTTTCATGAGCAAAAAAAAAAAAAAAAAAATCATACTCTTATTTCGTATTCAATTGATGATAAAAATATTTATAATACTGTTTATATTCGTTGCTATTCGTCATTATTTAAATATTTCATTAAATGGGATTATTACTTCCATTTTTTAAGAATTTTGTTTAGTAATTTCAAAATTGTGTTATTTTTACATCGTGTTTTTACGAGTATGCCTTTTAAATTTTGCAATTTTGTGTAAATTTTTTTATTTCTATTGAAAACATTCCTAACAGACATATAATACATAACATTTTTGGAATAAATGCAAGTACAATTTGAGGAAGAGAGTGGTTACGTTTTTATACGCACATTTTTAGTTTATTAATATAAATTATACAATATTCCACATGCAATACATATGTTTAGAATTTAGCGAATAAAGCTGAACAGGCTAACTAATATCTTCAGTTTCAAGACTGCGGGATAATATTTGTAAATTATTTACTGATTGCTATCACCGAAATGAGGGGGGAAAAAGCATTACTAAAACACGCGCTTGAAAATATTGTTAAATAAGTTTACTTGTTAGTAAAGGAAATGAAAGATAATTTAAGGTATTATTCTTTCCTAGTTCCATTCTGGACTTATTTATGATTAAGATTTAAACTCCAGCATAAAGGGAAAAATGTGTCTATTTTTATTAAAATTAAATATACATATATATAACGAAACTATTACGATTTAACGGCTGTCGAAGTCAATAATGGCTTGTAATGGGCTAAATTCCTGTGACTTTATAGTCACATATGAGAGATAGCTACTATCACGCGTCTCCAACCAATCAATTCATAAATTTATGTGATGTTATCGTCACATGATAAATGCAATTATTTGTTTCCAACTAATCAGCTCAGGCACTTCACTGCTGCCAACTTCTGCATTTTGCGGAAACTTTCTTTTAAAATGTACATATTTGTCAACAATAATAATCCCCATAAGTATGCGAAATACTCTTGATTTAAAAGTACATGCCTTAAACAATATATATGTGGGAGTCCGAATAAATCTTCGAATAAAAATCACTCTTCAGAAGGCGGGATTTTAGATTGGCGAGGTGGTTTGTCTAGGGGTAAGTATTTAAGGGTGAGTGATGAATTAAATGAATCTAAGTCATTTAAACACAAATACTTCATTTAAGTAAAAGAGAATTTATTTAAAATTAAAGGAAAATATTTACAAAAAAAGATAGTTACAAAGAGAAAGAAATGCAGGAATTAGGTTAATTAAAAGGTGAGTTATACCTTTAGAAGACGGGGAAATAACCTTTCTCATTTTGGATGTTAGGACTGGTGGTGCCGCAGGGCGCGAAATGCGGAAAAGACGCGACGTGTTGAACAAGCAGTGGTTAGTAGGCCTCTGCCGAAAAATTATTCAAGCCGGAGCTACGAAAGCTCACTAGATGGCGCTGCTTCGGAATGCAGTAATAAATAAAATTGAGATTTATGGTCCTCTGAAAAGGATATGACTCAACCTTTTAACAAAATGTTTCAAAGGGAAAATCCTACATATATATATTTTAATTTTAAAATATTTTTGATGAATTATTTTCCATAATATTTGGAACATCTTTACTCAATTATAAAATTTGAAATTTTTTCTAAATTTTTCAAACAGAACAACAAGTATAACTTAGTTTCAAGTCAGTTTTGTGTGAATCCATTGAAGAACACGTGATTGTCTTTACCGCGTAACAGTAATGAATTTATCCCAATGCCAATTAAACGATACCATCGGTAATTGGTGTAGCCTTCTGTCTGTATAAATATAAGGATAGTAAGAAATTATATCCTAATCCCATACTCTGCCTTAAATTAGTATTGAAACATTTCTCGGTTGTTTCTCCAATATATTACGGTGTCTAAATCTATTAGCCTGTTATATTATTCCATAAACGTTCGACTGGTCGAAGATCTCTCTCTCTCTCTCTCTGCGCCTGGCAATAACTATTGCTACAAACACAAATACGTAAACAATTTGCATGGTTTAAATGGCGACCTATTACTTAAAATGATTGACCTATTTCCCACTTACCAACAATTCCATACCTTTCAATTCCATCCAGCAACTATATGTCGTGGCAGCATTATTAGTAATGTATAAAGGAGTTGTGACAGAGACAACAGCAATACTTATAACAATTTCTATTTAGTTGTTTTATATGACACTAGTCACTCAGTGAAATTGCGTTATGAAGTAAGTTAACTTTCATTTGACACAAAAATTCACTCGTTTGAAACTTTGAAATAAAAAGTAGAAAGAGGTGTTATACATTTTTTTGAATTCATCTAAAATTTTCTCCAAATCTCTGCGTTCATTTTTAAAAAAAATATTTGTTCTTACATTTCGAAAAACTGTTCGTTCATTTCATAATTCTGAGTATCGTGAACTTGTGTTTACGAATTATAAAAATTCTTAGAATATAACTGAATTTTTATATACCACGAATCAAAATTTACATCAGAGACATTTTGTTAACAAACAATTAGTTTGATATTTACTTTTCTTCTGTTCACTTCTATTTAATTCTTTTTTTTTTTTTTGAGAAATTACTTTTTACTTATTTTTTTTTATTTACGCATTCATTTCAGTTCCCTTAATTCAAATCGGATCATTACCATCACGAAAAGTCATATCGTAATTGTGCAGGAAATTTTCCTGTAGTGAAACGACTAAAAGAATTAGAAAAAAAGAAATTATGTTGTTTTTTTTTCTAGCTAATCAGAAACCTCACTAATGCATCAAGAAAATAAAATGATTAGAAAAATTCCAAACAGAAAAACAAAGTAATTATAAATGAAATTGAAAAACAAATTAAGTAGAAGATAAATATTGTTTAAGAATAAATTACGTGCTAAATGATCCTCGATATGCAGTTCAAATTAATATCACAAAGAAACTGGTTAAAACTTACTAAATTTATTCTACAGATATTACCTTTCCAATAGCCGTCATATTCTTGAATGAATGGAAAAAACAAATATTACAAAAGAATATTTAAAAAATAAATAATAAAAGCATTGTTGACGTGTTGACATGGATACAAATACGGTTTTTTCTCACATATGTTTTAAAATGAAATCTTCAAATAGATTTAAAATAAATGAGTAATAATAAGAATGTAAAATATAAATAGTAATTCTATTACCTACTACAATAGTTGAACTATATCAATATACATATTAGATAGAGAAATAATTAATTACCGTAAAATCCGGCGTATAAAACGCACCTATACTTTTAAGCTGCACTTTTTAATTTTAAGGTATATTCACCGTATAACACGCACTCCCTTTTTAACGAAGGAATCTGCAATGTACTTTAGTAATACTATTATATTTTAAAGCCATTTATTCGAGGTATTACCCCAGGGTTTAAAAAAAATAGTATATTTCTGGAAAAACAGCCCTTTTTTTAAGTTCATAAAGTATGACAGTTCTTTTTAATAAAGAATATATTCCGATCTTTATTGAAGTCGTAAATTTTTTTATGCACGACTCTTTTTTTTTTTATTTTTGAAGTTATTTTTATACCTGGCGTATAACGCGCATCTTTAAGTTTCGATCGTATTTATTGTGTTAAAAGTGCACGTTATACGCCGGATTTTACGGATTCAGTGTTTACAACAAAATAAATTTAAAATTTCATAAATTAATGAGTACTCTAAAGAATAAGTAGGAATCCAAAATTGTTACACTTCCTGGTAAACTAACCCAAGCTTTGGCAAAGCAAGTAGTGAAAATGTTTTGTGTCGAGGAGGCATAAAGATGAAAGAAGTTTCTTAAAAATGATTTATTAATAATCAAGGATTAAGTCAATGTGCTCGTCACTGGAGCGATCAAAAACAATAAGTTGACTAATAAAATCTTAGTTCAAAAATCAACTTTACCAGACATCCGATTCGAACCGTCTTCTTACAGTCTAATATTTAAAACGAATTTATCATCTTAAAATGGTGATGCAACATACAGTTGCATAGCCAACCATGAATAGACGTTGAATAGGCGTTGCTGCTTTGGGCTTCTGGACCGTAAAAACAGTCCTCAATCCCATATCAGGACAAGACTTCGATGCGGGGCATGACGAGAGTGGTGTTTTGCATTCTGCTTGGTGGTATGACGGCGATGGGATGGTCGATGGAATCCGGAAGGCGTGGCTACGGTGCTTCATCTGGATGGAAATTTTTCAAAGATTTTTGATTTGGCTGAGAGCTTAGTGACTGCTCTCTGATTGAATGCTGGGTACAGTGATCATTGACGCCAATTGGCTGCCCTGGGGGCTGGGATTTAAAAAATGGGGAGGCGCAAGTCCAGTGGGGAAAGCAAGAGCATAGCCAACCAACCGCTCTCTATTTAATATATAGCTAAAACACATTTTTATAAAAGGAAACCTCCCCCTGAAATTACTCTACAAAATCAAAGAATACCCTGGTCTCAACACACCAAGTATCTTGGTGTCATCGTTGATAAAAACCTCACTTTCCGACAACACATAACACATATTAGAGATAAATTTAAAGATACTACGCGTAAACTTTACTCCCTTATCTGCAGAAAGTCTAATTTGAATAGACATAACAAACTGCTTATCTACACTCTGATCATGAAACCATTACTTACCTACGCCTCCCCCGTGTGGGGACACGCAGCAAAAACTAATATAAATTTACTTGAAACTGCTCAAAATTTAATAATCAGACAAATTTGCAATGCTCATTGGTATATGTGAAATAAAGATTTAAGAATAGCTTGCAATATACCAACTATTCGACAGACCATTCGTAAACTTGCTATTAACTTTTTCAATTATACAGACGACTCTGATAATGCTTCTATAAATGATATTTCCCCCTACTTCTCCCACTTTTCTGTAAAAAGACCAAGAGACATCTTGGTCAACCCAGATTTCAATTAATTTATTAACTTTAATTATTTTTCCCTTTTATTTTAATTTTGTATATTTCATTTTATCTATTTTTCCAATTTACTGCAGTTCAACGAAGTTGAACTGCAGATGCTCTCTGATTGGCTATTCCCCCTATACCCCATTAGCCGAACTTTTTGCTCGGCCAATCAGATCCCCTCCTCTTTTATTTTCTGACTTGGACTAAAAACCAAGATCACTTTCCCGCGCTTTCTGATAGACAGTTTTTGCTGCACTCGGATTGGCTAGGATATCTCCGCCCACTTTTCTCGCATTTTCAATGATTTTTTCAATGTTTTTAAAGTTAAATTTTTAATAGTTATTTTAATCTCACATCCAAGTAATTTTTTTATCTCAAATCTACAGAACTTTTTCTTTATTATACTGATTTCTTCCTAAAACTGGGCAATGGTATAACTCGTCAAAGGCATCTCAAAATTACCTGATTGAAGGTTAGAGGCTGACAGGCCTAAGCACTCCATCCAGTTCATCAACGATCTTTATTTTTTATATTTCCTTTCTTTCTCCCTAAAAAAACTGACACGAGCCGTGTTTAAGTAGTCGCTCGATTTGCATTGCAGTTGCTGCCAACCACAAATCACGAAACTTGCAAAAAGTTCGAGTTCGAATCGATTTGTTTACTTTCATTGAGATCATGAAACGGGATTGAAAAAACAGCTCAAGGAGACCATAAAAATTCGGATCCGAAAAATAATATTTCGCATGGGTTTTTTTTTTAAATGTCTAACAAAAATATTTAACAAATAACGAAAGAGAGAGCTTTAAACTTTTTCGAAATACTTTCGCTCGTTTATGAAGGGTTGTACAATAAAAAAAGGATATAAATTATCTGCATGTCCTCAGTAAAGAATTAAAAAGTAAGATCTCGACTGTGCAAATGCAAGTGTTTCTTTTTTTAAGTGGTAATTTTTTTTCGCCATGTAATTTTCATTAACGCTATCACTCTAGTTACAGCTTACAAATTATTTTGTAGTCTTATCTCCAAAACCTTTAAACAAATTAGTACATTTCATTTGTGGAAAAATGCTAATCTGATTTTATGTTGTAAATAATATGAATTTTAAAAACAAATACAATTACACTCAGGAACATTGAAAATGGCGACCCAAGAAGAAAGCATCGGATTGAAATGAAATTTAATACACATAATGACACAGATGAGAGATTCACTTGATCTCAAAAACAAGACAATTAAATGAATACAGGGTGTGCAACGACACAAATACTGGGCAACTTCAATAGTGCGTTGGACCACCTCCAGCTGCAATACATGCCGCCACACGGTTCGGCATTGAATTCATTAAACACCTTATGTTGTCCTGAGGCAGATGGGCTCACAAATCTTGAACAGCCAACTCTAAATCATGTACAGAGTGACACGATGGCATCTGCCGTTTTAGCTGATCCCACACGTGCTCTACAGGGGACAAATCGGGGGAGCGGGTCGGCCATGGAAGAGTCTGAAAATGACGTAGGAAGTCTTAAGCAACTTTTGCTGTATGCGGACGAGCATTATCTTGCTGGAAAATTGCCCCTGGGAGACCATTTAGGAAAGGTCCTACATGGGATCGAAGAATATCATCAACGTAACGTTGGCCCGTTAAGGTTCCACGCATCACAATTAAAGTGGACCGGCTATCACAGGCTATGCCCCCCAGACCATTACACCAGCTGTGCGTGCAGTGTGACGTAGAACAGTGTGGGGGGAATTGTACAGCTCACCAGGGTGCCTCCACACCCGTACACGGTTGTCATCTGTCTCCAAAACAAATCGGGATTCATCACTAAACACAACCTTTTGCCAATCTGTGACATTCCACATTGATCTGGCTTGGCACCACTGTAGACGCAGTTGCCGATGTTCCGGTGTTAAAGGGAGTGCACGGAAAGGGTGCTTGGATTTAAGATTTGCTTCTGCAATGTGTCTGGAAATTGTTTGTGGAACAATTGATACGCCTACGTCTGCTCGTATCGTTGAACGAGTCACTGTGGGGTCCACAAGTGCTTGCCGCACGATCCTTCGACCCTCTCTCCTCGTGGTCTTCCTGGTCACTCCAGACCCGGTTTTCCGCGCGTGGGTACCTTCTCGTGTCCACTGCTCCCAACAATTTCTAACGGCACACTCCGAACGATCCACCTGGCCAGCAACACGGCGCGTCGACCAGCCTGCAGTTTTCATCTCGATGATCAGGCCTCTCTCAAACTCGCTTAACTGTGAGAAATGTCTTCTAGCACGTTTACCTGGCATGTTTCGCTTACCAAAGTCTTCCTACAATCGGCGGGTAATCGTTACGTTTATGAATCTTCGAATTTGCGCTGGCTTATATAGCACCCTCTTCCTGATTGTAGCGCCACCTCGGCGTGTATGAGCATGCGTATTGGCACCAAACTTGGACCATTTGCATATCACATTACGCTGAACTTATTTGCAAAGTTTCGCGATTGTACTTAGCTTCCTTCTTGGGTCGCTATTTTCAATGTTCCTGAGTGTATATATATATATATATATCATGTTTATTTTAATTTCATAAATTTGAAAGTTAAAATGGATATATATATATATATCATTGCATATACAATGATATATACATTTTTATTATTATTATCTTAATTAAAATCTCAAAAATCGATCTTACAATTTTTTTTAAATTCTCATTTTATTAAAAGGTTTAATTTTAAATGATTTTGACCAGGTTAAAAAGAAATCAAATATGATTCCCAATTTTTTGTTTTGTTTTAATTTGTTAATACAAATTTGATTTTATTAAAACAAATAATATGATTATAATAAAATATTAATACTGTTAAAGCAATCTTTTTTTTTAATTTAATTATTTCTTGTTTAAAGGAAAACTATAGCTGCAGTAGTCCTCTATCTATATATCTATATGTCGTTTTTTCTGCATTTTATTATTATTAATTTATTACTATTAAATATTATTTAGTTGTAGTAGAAATAGGAGAATCTCTATTATTTTTTTCACCTGCACCTAAGCAACTTTTCATTGAACCCTTTGCTTAGAAACATTGAAAAAATTATACATTTTATTCAGAATTTCTTGTTCAAATATTCAGTTAATTTGAAACTATAATATATATTTCTAATATACAATTCTGTGCAAATCTTATTTATTCAGATAATTATAATTTATTCTCAGGATACAGGAAAAATTGTTTATTTAGCTATTTGAATAAATTTCTTAAAAATTGAGTTTAAAATTGTGCATTGGAAATGAAAGAAATGTTTTTATATATTTTTATAAGCGCCATTCTTAATAACAAACCATTCATCATTTTTTAGAAATAAAAAGGAAGAAATATTATTTCGTAATATTTTTCATTTAGTTCTTGAAACTCATCATAAATACAGTGGAAAACGTTTATGTTAATGCTTATGCATTCGTTAAAATAAATATTTTTTCATTAATTATTCAAGTTGGGGAAAAAAATAATTGTGCACACAACACGAAAAAAACCACACATACTCATTTTTTGCTTGTTCTTGAATTTTTCGAAAAGTGGGCAATTAAGTGCATCGTAAAAGCGTAAAACGATCAGCTAGAAGTGTAGTATTCCAAAACAAAAACACAGTAATTGGAATTCTATTTGGGCTTATTTTTCCTGCTGAAATGAAATAACAAAACGAAAAACGGCTCAGCCGTGCGAAGCAAAAATTCTTTTTCCTACAATAATAACCAAGTGATCAACTATCATTACAGTTGATGCTTCGGGTTCCGTGAAAGAAAACGAGAAAAGAAGGGGAAAAAATTATTTCGAAGTTTTAAATAAAAATTCTAAAAAGAAGGCTTAGAAGAGATTTTCTGAAGGTTGGGAGGGTAGAAATTCCATACATTGAAAGAGAAAAAGCTCAAAAACGCGTTAAAGCATCAACGAAAAGGAATTTTTAGAAGTGATAAAAAAAAATGAGGGAAACGATGAGTTCTAGAATAAAAATATTTTTTTATTCCGGTTATTCGTTCTATTCCTTTGCAGGTTTATTTCGAAAAAACCAGGATGATAATAAGGTTTTGTTTTTATATAAAAATAAGGTAAAACTTTCTTTTTTTCACTGACTATTCTTTGGTTTTTATCATTTTTCTCCTCAAACTATATAAACAGTTTTATTTTTTTCCTAGCAATCTAAACTACTATTAGTTATGAAGTTTGGAAACAATTTTGCGTTTTCCTTCAAAATTTATTAGATTTTGTTTTCTTTTTTAAGGAATGCTATTGCTATTTAATCTAATTAAGACTCCAGCATCGAGAAAATTACTACAATTTACCTTTCACTGGAAGTTTTTCCCCTCTGCTGCTGTTATTTTTTATGTTAATATAAAAGCAAGAATGTATTGCAAGGAAAAAATGTTGTTAATCTTTTTCTTAGAAATAACAGATTATAGATCCCAAATTTTCTACATTTTAATGGGAAAAAAATTTATGCTGCGATGTTAAAATTTATGCCACAAGTAAATATTTTAAAAGTTTTTGATTAATGGTAAAATGTCTTTCGAATTGAAATTATGGCTAAAAATATATAATATTTATTATACACACAAATGTGTATAGTACATATAATCAATGAACTTGATATCCTGCATATATGTCAGAGAATTTACGGCTGCGATTGATTATATTTTCGTAAAATATATAAATAAATATTGTTTAAAAATGTTTTTAATTTATTTATAACTAACTGTGTCACTAATTTAAATTTTGATACTTTATGATTGTTACTTTACTCTAGTTGTACATTTATTATTATTTTTTAAAGAATTATGGGTAAAAATATTTCTGTCATAAATATTAAAATGTATTAACACCAAAATAAAATGAAACATTTATTTCGTTTTAAATATTTTTATTTCAATTTGTGTAGTTTAAGAAATTTGAAGCAAGAATATAAGTAAATATAAACTTCTCATTTGTTGCTACTTGAAAATATTCGAGTATAAAACGATTAGATTAAAAGTCATTTTTTCTTCCTGATGGAAGATATTATATCCATAAATATAATATCATGTGTAACGGTTCTCTTACGTCATTACTGGGTAAACCAAAATAAGGGATAAGATCTCGGGGTAATTTAAAATAGTTTTAATGACATAAAATTACACAGTTACAAAGGACAGACATTTAGACACAATACAGGTTAAACATTTAAAGGAAATAAGGGGGAATTAAATACATTACATAGTCCAGGATTGGACAGCGAGAGGAGTAACGTTTACTCGTTCAAATCCCAACTCTCTCTGGCGGTAATACAGGGCTTCGCTCGGTAACACTTCCGTTACAAGTACCGCCATCTACATTTCGGTCTTAGTATTAAACCGTGTGTTACAGACTCCCCCTCTGGTTCCCTTGACGTCTCGGCTCGGAACCAGGAGGTAATTTCTTTTTTGGGCGTCGTCTTTTCCTTAGAGGAGCAACAAATCCGGTGTTTCTTTCTGTTTCGGGTTCTTGATAGTCCTTTAAGGCAGAAACATGATAAGTTCGAAGGGCTTGGTCTGGGTGGGCCGGGTCGGCAATCTCATATGTTACTGGTGATCTCAAGGTGAGTATGAGGTAAGGACCTTCTCTCTTGGGCATGAATTTCCTGCTCCTGTTGTTACGACTTATGGGATGAATGGTCATCCAAACTTTGTCACCAGGTTTGTAATATTTTCTTCTTCGTCGTCGATCGAAGTTTTCCTTCTGACAATCTTGTTTCTGCTCAGCTCTATCTTTGACATCCAAGATGGAATTGGCAAATATTTGAGATATGGGGTGATTTCAGGGACAAAGTTATCATTATCAATAACTTGTCGAATATCATACCTGATATCGTCTGATGTTCTCAATTGTCTTCCAAACTGTAATTAGGCAGCCGTGTGCCCAGTGGTGTCGCATACTGAACTATTCATTGCGAAACGAATTAGAGGTAACTTATCCTCTCAAGCCGAATGTTCTTCCCCCACCAGAATTGCTAGTCTCGGCTTCAAGTCACGATTTTTACGTTCCGATGGGTTTGCTTGCGGGTGGTAGACGGGGATAAGGTCTTGCGTTATCTCTAGCAAGTCACAAGTTAGCTGCATGACAGCACTTATGAACTGTGGCCCGTTGTCACTTATTAGTCTTTGCGGAAGACCATATCGTAGGAGTACTTTTTCGATTAGTGTTTTGGCACAATTTTCAGCAGCGGCTTCAGCAATAGCAAAGAGTTCTACCCATTTGGTGCTTGTATCTTCTACAATAAAGATCCACTTCTTGCCAGTGGGAGTTTCCGGAAGAGGGCCAAAAAGATCAATAACCAGCGGCACTTTTCCTGAAATCCTCGGAAGCAGTACAAATTCTTCAAGAAGACATTAGAAGATATAACACTCAACGCATTCGAACTTCGAAAGGATGAGGGTAAAAATATATCTCCAGAACAGGCAAGAAAACTCAACATACGTCTGAACAGAAATGAGGCATGTTTCCAACCAGGGGGAGAGCCCACGCCTTTTATTGAACACCGTATTGACACGAGTAATCACCCCTCAATAGCAATGTATCCCTACAGGATAAATCCCGTAAAGAAAGAGGTTTTGAGAGAACAGATTGAAGAACTGCTGAGGCAGAATGTAATCGAAGAGTGCGAGTCTCCCTATGCCGCACCTGTGGTACTTGTTCCTAAACCAAATGGGAAAGTACGTTTCTGTGTCGACTACAAGAAGTTGAACTCAGTTACGAAAGTGGATACCTACCCCTTACCACGAATGGACGATCTACTGAATCTGAATGAAGCGACACCAACATCCTTCATGTCATTAATTGATTTACAATCAGGTTACCATCAAGTAAAGGTTGCTGACGTTGATCAGGACAATACTGCTTTCATTTGTCCTTTTGAGACTTGTCGCTATTTACGTATGCCCTTCGGCCTACGGAATGCTCCGGACACCTTTCAAAGATTAATCGACAAGTTTCAAAGTGGCTTGAAAGATGTTTTCGCACTTTCTTACCTAGATGACATCATCGTCCTCTCAGAAACATTTGACAAACATCTGGAAGATCTCGAAAAAAGTTTTTGAGAAAGACTGTCTATCTTAAAACTTCATGCAAACCTCGAGATAAATTTCACTTTGCCTGTGACCGCGTGAAATATCTGGGATTTTGGATAACGAAGGTTGGAGTTGAAGTTGACCAAGATAAGATCTCTGCTATTCAAAAAATTCCAGTCCCTACCAATGTGAAAGAAGTCCAATCTTTTCTACAAACATGCTCTTGGTTTCGTCGATATATCCCTAACTTTGCTGACATAGCACGTCCGCTTAGTAGCCTCACTAAGAAGAAAGTGCAGTGGCACTGGGGTCCCTGAGCAACAAGAATCCTTTGAGACTTTGAAGATGCGATTGATGACTCCTCCTATACTGAAGCAAGCTGATGGATCAAAACCTTTCACCATTCGTACCGACGCAAGTAGTTATGCCTTGGGAGCAGTCCTTCTCCAAGGAAGTGGCCCCGATGAACATGTCATCAGTATGCAAGTCGACTGATGATCCCAGCAGAGCGAAACTACTCCACAACCGAGCGGGAAGCCTTGGCAGTAGTGGGCTTTAGAGAAGTCTAGAGGTTACGTAGAAAATCAACAAATCTTCCTCGCATCAGATCATCAACCACTCAAATGGCTGTTAAGTATAAAGTCACCTTCTGGTCGTCTAGCAAGATGGGCCTTGAAAATTCGGTCCTTCAACCTGAAGATTGATTACACCCCAGGAAAAGTTAATGTAGTAGCTGACATGCTGTCAAGACCGTCAGTAGTATAATAATGGGGGTTCTGCGGGGCGGTGGCGGTGGAGATAAGGCAGTGGTGAAGATAAGGCAGTGGGGGTGATAACAGGGAATGGGGTAGATACGGGGGATTCTGCATAGTGGTGGAGATAAGATGGGAGTGGGGTAGATAAGAGGGTGGAAAGATATTTTTTTAATTTGAGTTTTACATAATAATATAAGCATTAAGGAATGGATTACGTTTATTAACACTTATATAAAATGTACTCAACTTTTCGAAATGGATAGATAATTTCACATTAAAATAATTTATTTAATATGAAAAATTCATTTTAAGGGGTTATGGGGGTTCTGCATAGTGGTGGAGATAAGGTTGTGTTAGATGTGGGTTAGAGAAGGGGTTGAGAGGTGTTTGAAGAAAGATGTTATTTACAGATTATTTCTTTTTAATTTAGGATTGAGTTATATATAATGATATCAAAATATTTCAGCATAAATTATTTGATCGGGTATATTTACAACAATATAAAATGTATGCGACTTTTCTAAATTGTTATATAATTTTACATTAAAATAATTGTTCACTCATTGAATAGTTACATATGAAAGATTCATTTTAAAGTTATGGGGGTTCTGCATAGTGGTGGTAGAGATAAAATTCTAGTGATTATAAAATATATAGTGGTGTTTGAAAAAAGCAATAATTTTATAAGAACACAATTTTTAGTTTATGGATAAAGCTAACAATCTATCCGACATTGTTTGAATATCACCCCCTCCCTTTTATTGTTCCTTCTTTTTTTTTTTTCAATTTTTGCATTATAATTTCTAAATATTTCAGCATAAATGAATTTATCAGGTTTATTTACATTAATATAAAATTTATGATACTTTTCTAAATTGTTATATAATTTTACCTTAAAATGTTTGTTATAGATTATAGACATTCATTGAATAACTATTTAAAAAATTATTATTAAGGTTATTAAGCAATTGTAAGGGTTGCTGACTCATTTTTAAGCATACCTATTGCATTGTAACGAGGTATGCAAGATCCAGCTCAATTAACTTAACATCTTTGACACTGGTTTAAAATCAAATTCTTTTTTCTTTTTGAGTGTGGTTGACTAAATTTTTACTCTATTTTTATAATATGAATCTATGTATAAATTACATTTTTAGATATATTTCATACATTAGAATATCAAATTCACACACATCAATGATTTTGAATCGAAAAATTAACCCCCTTCCTCTCTTTCTACCGTGACTATATTTTCGTACTTCCATTATTATCTACGATAAACCTTTCATGAGGTATATTATTTTTCTAAATGAAATAAATTCTATAACATTCTACTTTCTTTTGACTCTAGTTCTCTACTTATTTCCCTTTTCATTACGTTGTTATTGCATTTGATTACGACACATGTTTATCAATTCCCTTTTCTGCAAATTCATTGAAATTTTATTACTACAATTTGTTATAAAATTTACTCAGCATGTTCTGAATCAATAAATCTTTATAATTAAATCTATAAAAATATGTTATTTGAGTTTAATCAGTAAATTTTTTTCACTATATTAAGGTCTATATTATTAAATGTCATGCAAGTTCTGATATAATGCGCTATATTTTTTTAAAACTAACATTTTTTTTTTTGGTTTTATTTAAAATTCGCTCATGCATAATGCCTCTTATACTTGATTAAAATATTATTTTCACATTGCTTAAATCTAATAATTGTTGTACTGAAGTCACGCTATTTTAATTCAGTAATTACATATAGTATTAAAGGAATTAAATTATGGAATAAATGCTTTGATCAACAGTAAGTTCATTCAAGTTAAAAAAAAACATTATATATTATTAGTACAATTGATTATGCAGTTCAATTTTTTTGAAAGAAAACGTGGAATTACTAAAATATTTTGATAAGGGTTATCTCTTTTTTTTCTGAAAACACATTGAAATGCTGCAAATTTAGATAATTTGTTTTTATCATGTATAAACAAGAAAGTTCTGATAAAACACTTTACCATTGGTTAATGAGGAGGGTAGATGAGATCACGTGAATTAATCTGATTAGTTGAAACTGACGTAATATTTTTTTCTGAAGACTGTGTAATTGACTGAACAATGTATAAGGAAGAAATCGAGATACAAACTGGCAACTTTGTAAAACTTTCATTTTATACTTCAATTTTCTTCGGTGCGTTGTTTTGTATACAACGCTTTTTTTTTCTTTTTAAATTTTAACAAGCCATGTTTTCGAGTTACGCTGAATCCAATGGTTAGCAAATGGGAATCTCTAAATAATACGTCTAAGAAAATGCTGAATCCAATGGGAAGCACAAATGGGAATCTCTAAATAATACGTCTAAGAAAATGCGTTTAAATGAAAATTTAAATGTTTTCCTTATACCTTGTAACGCTAACTAACTTACCATGGACAACCTACCAAAACATATGATTCATTTAGGAGGACAAATTTTTCATTTTGATGAATACTTTTCAAAAGCAAACACGAGTGCTTAGTCGACTTTATGTACAAGACGATAGAGTATTTTATATACTACCAAAGACGGAGTATCCTTGAAACCAGAAGTGGGAATGCCTTTCATAGCCAACTTTCCAGTTTTTGTCCTCGTGAAATTTTTGAGAGTACAATCATTGTTAAAAAAATCATTTATCTTTTCAACCAATCGGATAAAGATAACGTATCCATGATTGTCAAGAAACTATTCCAGAGAAAATATTCTTCTTTCCAATTTCTTCCGGGAAGGGCCCTTCTCAACGGTGAAAATTTGAGAAAACTATGATTCTTACGAATGTGTGAAAAACAAACCGTTAACCTACACGCTTTGTGAATATGTACAGACTGAAGTGGATCGTCTTCCTGAAAATGAAAGTTCTTTTAATTATGATGCAGACAATCCATACGGACTTAACGAACCCATTGACACATTTTGCAGATGCATTACTAAATATATAGCAAGTAATATTTAATTGAAATTAGGTTGTATTGTATGTCAAAATGATAACAGTTTATTAAAAGTACACGAGTGTATGAATGTAAGTAAACACACACACACACAAGATAGTTTTGATTTTTATTTTGAAAGGGCATTACATAACATTGATTGGCATGCTTTCGCTGTCGAGTTTGTGAATTTAAATAAAAACAATCCGTATATATAAAGCATTTTAGTAAGGAAATATTTGGTTACAATGATGTAGAAGAGGTATTCAAAAAGAAGATATTTCTATGTAATTGATTATGCACTAGATTTGTTATATCTTTCTTCTTAGAATATTTAAAATGTTATTTAATAAAAAAAATAATTTTATTTTAGATTCTTTGTTAATCATTTTATATATTTTTTTTTATTACAGAGTTTTTGAAAATATATCCTCATCTTAAAAATATTTAAAATTTTCCATAAAACGGAAAAAATAAAGCGAAGGATTTTCTATGTGATACATCTATTAAAAGAATAAACATAACGGTTTATTATAATTACTAATGTATTTTTCAAAATTTTAAAAAATACAGGTTTTAAAGCATAACGAGTTCTTTTTTTTTTTTTTATTTTTAGTTAACAAAATAAACATTTTTTTTTAGATATAAGTAATACTTACAAAAGGTAAATTACTGTTGAAAAAATATTTACAATACTTAATGCTTGTTAATTATTGAAATGATAAGGAACACAGCTAACATCTTTTCAAATTGTACATTAGTGTACGGACATAATTGTCACTCGACCATAATTTTTTTCAAGCTAACACATAACCGTTTTATGGTTTTTAAGCAAAGCATTCATTATAAATTAAAAGTAAATATACATTTGTTGGGAAAGTGCATGTATCGGCACGTTACAACGTGCGTCAAGATCAGTAAAGGCGCATGACTACGCATGAGGCTTTTAATGAAATTAAAACAAAACTGAATATTAGAATACCCCTATAAGGAAACTTGAAATTTAAAAAGTGTAGTCTGCTTTAAGTAGAATTTATAACAAAAGGGAACTTTTTGCATGAGGAAAAAAAAAAGAACTACTATGGTTTATTTTTAAACATTCTCATTCCAGCTACCACGACTACCACCTTATTTTCACTTAATGCAGCACGCTAAAAATTTTGTGTTGATTCCAGAACATCAATTGATAAAAAATACTCCGAGGCAACAGCAAATGACATAATTTGATCACCAAATGTCTAAAATCTTAAAGAGTAAGCTGCCTGATTATAAAAAAAAAAAACACTATTATTATGAACTGTTAAAACGAAAAATGAATTTACAACTTACCGGGTGTAGCTTCTGAAAATCCTGCATTGGAATATGGACACCTCGTTCAAAAGGATGAATCTGGCAAATGGAAAGAAGAAATCAAAATTAAAGTGGGCGAAAATTACATGCGTATTATTTTAGAGTCTTTATCAAAGACCTAAAAATCAAGCATCGATCGACGTTATTGAACATTCTTAAAGATAAACCAAATATTTTGAACTAGAACGAGCAAGGGAAAGTTTATTTCTAAGATTAAAAATACCAACATTCTAATTTGGCCGATCTGTTTAATATGATTTTTAAGAGAATCGAAAGTCATCTACCATTATTGAAAAGGAAGAATTTTTACATGTTTTACAAGAATTGAATATCCCTAGACACTATATAAAAAATAAACACTTGAAAACTCCTTTTGTTATTCAAGAAGGTGCCTGTAAAATGCAAACAATATGTCAAACTAGTTGTTAAACGAAATAGGCTTTATGAAAGACCAAAGTACGAGTATGATGAAGCCCGCGCGCGTTGGAAATCTTTTTAAATAAAAACATTTTAATTTTATGTGTGTTGTTATTTTTCCTCCTTATGTTTTGTTTGTTTTACATCTTTTTTTTTTTTTTTTAAACAAGAGAAATATAATTAACAAATTTTATACTTAAGTTTTCACTACAAAAATATTCACAGGGTTTCATTAAAATGATTTTTTAATGTTTAAAATCCTCTCATGATTAAATTTATGTTTCAATAAAAAAAATACTTAGTAAAAGTAATTAGTAAACATGTCATAAATTTTGTACAGTTTAACTTGTAACACAATGATCTAAATTTTTCAAGTTCTTTGATAATTTAAGTCAAATATTTTTTTCTTTGTTGCTTCTTTATTTTTCGTATGTCTGGAACACATGTAAAAATAATAAAACCTTACCTTTGATGTTTTCCACAGTTGTAAAAAAATATCCTGAAACATGTTAAAAAAAGCCACACTTTAAAAATAAACCAACTATTTTCAGAATAACCAGTTTATTGTACTGTTTGAAACAAAACATTTCGAATAAATTTTACATCTATATTTTCCAAAAATCTTTTAAAAATACATTTTTCTCTATGCAAAAAGTCTTTTACAATGTCATTAATGTTAACTAATATTAAAATAAGACCAGACACATTACAGAACTTTTCAAAGTTCGTAAATGTTATACAGAAATGTCTCAATTGACCACCATGGTTGATAATGCAACCATCACACTCAAAAATTTTAGGGAACACACTCACCACATTTTCTTCGATAGAAACGATGAGTGATTTCATCAAAGACAATTCATCATTGATTTTCTCACAATTCAGTGTATAGTTCTTCAGTATGACTTTGGGTAGATAGTTCGAATAAAGATATAATCAACGAGTTCTTCATTTAAATCATGAGCACAGTGTTTTAAATTATTTAACTGGTCGTCATCCAAAGCAATCCAAGCATTTGTTTGCAAATTTTTTACGGTCATTTGTGAATTTGTATTTGTTACAAGAATATTGTTGTTTGCAACGAATGACGAAGAACTGTACAAGAGATTGAAGTTAAATATTTTTCGGAAAAAATCAAACCATGAATGCAAATCCATGGCCACTCCATTGAAGGTTGGTTTCACATCACTTTCGATTATTAGAAACTTTCTAATGTGAATTTTGAAGATTCCTTTGTATAATTCGCAGCGTAAATATACACAATTGTTCAGATCATTGCGGAAAACACACTCATTTTCTTGAAGAGATTTAATGATGAGGGATCCATCGGCGAGCGGAGGAGACTCTGAATTAATATCACGGATAGCAGAAGTCGATGAATCTATATTTTCAGGATTCAAGGATGTGAAAAAAATCATCCAGTCCTTCGAATGCATTTTCTATGGTATCCTGGGTAGAAGCCGTCTCTAAAATAACACTATCTGCTTCTTCGGCACGTCCTTTTTTGAGGTACTATTCTTCCAACATGCCAAGAAATCTTGTGATATGAAGTTAGCGTAAATGTAAAATATTTAATCATGTTTACCAGACCTTTCCTCCAAGCGATAGTGTTGCATATTTTATAAAATATGGGACACTATTAGTCGGGATTAGTCATTTGTTATTTAAGATAATGAAAATACCCACAATTCGTTACCACATCTTATCATAAGATTTCTTGGCATGTTTCTTGAGTAAATGTCATTTAGTCTTTTGCTTTTCTACCCTCATAACCTCTGCTTAAGCATAAATATACTTTCAGTTTAAATTAGAGATTTTCTTATAAACTAAAATTTTTAAAAAAAAATGACTACTTCTTTAAAAACATCCAACAAGCGAGGGTTGATGCATTGGAAGAATAGTACCTCAAAAAAGGACGTGCCGAAGAAGCAGATAGTGTTATTTTAGAGACGGCTTCTACCCAGGATACCATAGAAAATGCATTCGAAGGACTGGATGATTTTTTTCACATCCTTGAATCCTGAAAATATAGATTCATCGACTTCTGCTATCCGTGATATTAATTCAGAGTCTCCTCCGCTCGCCGATGGATCCCTCATCATTAAATCTCTTCAAGAAAATGAGTGTGTTTTCCGCAATGATCTGAACAATTGTGTATATTTACGCTGCGAATTATACAAAGGAATCTTCAAAATTCACATTAGAAAGTTTCTAATAATCGAAAGTGATGTGAAACCAACCTTCAATGGAGTGGCCATGGATTTGCATTCATGGTTTGATTTTTTCCGAAAAATATTTAACTTCAATCTCTTGTACAGTTCTTCGTCATTCGTTGCAAACAACAATATTCTTGTAACAAATACAAATTCACAAATGACCGTAAAAAATTTGCAAACAAATGCTTGGATTGCTTTGGATGACGACCAGTTAAATAATTTAAAACACTGTGCTCATGATTTAAATGAAGAACTCGTTGATTATATCTTTATTCGAACTATCTACCCAAAGTCATACTGAAGAACTATACACTGAATTGTGAGAAAATCAATGATGAATTGTCTTTGATGAAATCACTCATCGTTTCTATCGAAGAAAATGTGGTGAGTGTGTTCCCTAAAATTTTTGAGTGTGATGGTTGCATTATCAACCATGGTGGTCAATTGAGACATTTCTGTATAACATTTACGAACTTTGAAAAGTTCTGTAATGTGTCTGGTCTTATTTTAATATTAGTTAACATTAATGACATTGTAAAAGACTTTTTGCATAGAGAAAAATGTATTTTTAAAAGATTTTTGGAAAATATAGATGTAAAATTTATTCGAAATGTTTTGTTTCAAACAGTACAATAAACTGGTTATTCTGAAAATAGTTGGTTTATTTTTAAAGTGTGGCTTTTTTAACATGTTTCAGGATATTTTTTTTACAACTGTGGAAAACATCAAAGGTAAGGTTTTATTATTTTTACATGTGTTCCAGACATACGAAAAATAAAGAAGCAACAAAGAAAAAAAAAAAAAAAATATTTGACTTAAATTATCAAAGAACTTGAAAAATTTAGATCATTGTGTTACAAGTTAAACTGTACAAAATTTATGACATGTTTACTAATTACTTTTACTAAGTATTTTTTTTATTGAAACATAAATTTAATCATGAGAGGATTTTAAACATTAAAAATCATTTTAATGAAACCCTTTGAATATTTTTGTAGTGAAAACTTAAGTATAAAATTTGTTAATTATATTTCTCTTGTTTAAAAAAAAAAAAAAGATGTAAAACATAAGGAGGAAAAATAACAACACACATAAAATTAAAATGTTTTTATTTAAAAAGATTTCCAACGCGCGCGGGCTTCATCATACTTTGGTCTTTCATAAAGCCTATTTCGTTTAACAACTAGTTTGACATATTGTTTGCATTTTACAGGCACCTTCTTGAATAACAAAAGGAGTTTTCAAGTGTTTATTTTTTTATATAGTGTCTAGGGATATTCAATTCTTGTAAAACATGTAAAAATTCTTCCTTTTCAATAATGGTAGATGACTTTCGATTCTCTTAAAAATCATATTAAACAGATCGGCCAAATTAGAATGTTGGTATTTTTAATCTTAGAAATAAACTTTCCCTTGCTCGTTCTAGTTCAAAATATTTGGTTTATCTTTAAGAATGTTCAATAACGTCGATCGATGCTTGATTTTTAGGTCTTTGATAAAGACTCTAAAATAATACGCATGTAATTTTCGCCCACTTTAATTTTGATTTCTTCTTTCCATTTGCCAGATTCATCCTTTTGAACGAGGTGTCCATATTCCAATGCAGGATTTTCAGAAGCTACACCCGGTAAGTTGTAAATTCATTTTTCGTTTTAACAGTTCATAATAATAGTGTTTTTTTTTTTATAATCAGGCAGCTTACTCTTTAAGATTTTAGACATTTGGTGATCAAATTATGTCATTTGCTGTTGCCTCGGAGTATTTTTTATCAATTGATGTTCTGGAATCAACACAAAATTTTTAGCGTGCTGCATTAAGTGAAAATAAGGTGGTAGTCGTGGTAGCTGGAATGAGAATGTTTAAAAATAAACCATAGTAGTTCTTTTTTTCTCATGCAAAAAGTTCCCTTTTTGTTATAAATTCTACTTAAAGCAGACTACACTTTTTAAATTTCAAGTTTCCTTATAGGGGTATTCTAATATTCAGTTTTGTTTTAATTTCATTAAAAAGCCTCATGCGTAGTCGTGCGCCTTTACTGATCTTGACGCACGTTGTAACGTGCCGATACATGCACTTTCCCAACAAATGTATATTTACTTTTAATTTATAATGAATGCTTTGCTTAAAAACCATAAAACGGTTATGTGTTAGCTTGAAAAAAATTATGGTCGAGTGACAATTATGTCCGTACACTAATGTACAATTTGAAAAGATGTTAGCTGTGTTCCTTATCATTTCAATAATTAACAAGCATTAAGTATTGTAAATATTTTTTCAACAGTAATTTACCTTTTGTAAGTATTACTTATATCTAAAAAAAAAAAAAAATGTTTATTTTGTTAACTAAAAATAAAAAGAACTCGTTATGCTTTAAAACCTGTATTTTTCAAAATTTTAAAAAATACATTAGTAATTATAATAAACCGTTATGTTTATTCTTTTAATAGATGTATCACATAGAAAATCCTTCGCTTTATTTTTTCCGTTTTATGGAAAATTTTAAATATTTTTAAGATGAGGATATATTTTCAAAAACTCTGTAATAAAAAAAATATATAAAATGATTAACAAAGAATCTAAAATAAAATTATTTTTTTTATTAAATAACATTTTAAATATTCTAAGAAGAAAGATATAACAAATCTAGTGCATAATCAATTACATAGAAATATCTTCTTTTTTGAATACCTCTTCTACATCATTGTAACCAAATATTTCCTTACTAAAATGCTTTATATATACGGATTGTTTTTATTTAAATTCACAAACTCGACAGCGAAAGCATGCCAATCAATGTTATGTAATGCCCTTTCAAAATAAAAATCAAAACTATCTTGTGTGTGTGTGTGTTTACTTACATTCATACACTCGTGTACTTTTAATAAACTGTTATCATTTTGACATACAATACAACCTAATTTCAATTAAATATTACTTGCTATATATTTAGTAATGCATCTGCAAAATGTGTCAATGGGTTCGTTAAGTCCGTATGGATTGTCTGCATCATAATTAAAAGAACTTTCATTTTCAGGAAGACGATCCACTTCAGTCTGTACATATTCACAAAGCGTGTAGGTTAACGGTTTGTTTTTCACACATTCGTAAGAATCATAGTTTTCTCAAATTTTCACCGTTGAGAAGGGCCCTTCCCGGAAGAAATTGAAAGAAGAATATTTTCTCTGGAATAGTTTCTTGACAATCATGGATACGTTATCTTTATCCGATTGGTTGAAAAGATAAATGATTTTTTTTTAACAATGATTGTACTCTCAAAAATTTCACGAGGACAAAAACTGGAAAGTTGGCTATGAAAGGCATTCCCCACTTCTGGTTTCAAGGATACTCCGTCTTTGGTAGTATATAAAATACTCTATCGTCTTGTACATAAAGTCGACTAAGCACTCGTGTTTGCTTTTGAAAAGTATTCATCAAAATGAAAAATTTGTCCTCCTAAATGAATCATATGTTTTGGTAGGTTGTCCATGGTAAGTTAGTTAGCGTTACAAGGTATAAGGAAAACATTTAAATTTTCATTTAAACGCATTTTCTTAGACGTATTATTTAGAGATTCCCATTTGTGCTTCCCATTGGATTCAGCATTTTCTTAGACGTATTATTTAGAGATTCCCATTTGTGCTAACCATTGGATTCAGCGTAACTCGAAAACATGGCTTGTTAAAATTTAAAAAGAAAAAAAAAGCGTTGTATACAAAACAACGCACCGAAGAAAATTGAAGTATAAAATGAAAGTTTTACAAAGTTGCCAGTTTGTATCTCGATTTCTTCCTTATACATTGTTCAGTCAATTACACAGTCTTCAGAAAAAATATTACGTCAGTTTCAACTAATCAGATTAATTCACGTGATCTCATCTACCCTCCTCATTAACCAATGGTAAAGTGTTTTATCAGAACTTTCTTGTTTATACATGATAAAAACAAATTATCTAAATTTGCAGCATTTCAATGTGTTTTCAGAAAAAAAAGAGATAACCCTTATCAAAATATTTTAGTAATTCCACGTTTTCTTTCAAAAAAATTGAACTGCATAATCAATTGTACTAATAATATATAATGTTTTTTTTTTAACTTGAATGAACTTACTGTTGATCAAAGCATTTATTCCATAATTTAATTCCTTTAATACTATATGTAATTACTGAATTAAAATAGCGTGACTTCAGTACAACAATTATTAGATTTAAGCAATGTGAAAATAATATTTTAATCAAGTATAAGAGGCATTATGCATGAGCGAATTTTAAATAAAACCAAAAAAAAAATGTTAGTTTTAAAAAAATATAGCGCATTATATCAGAACTTGCATGACATTTAATAATATAGACCTTAATATAGTGAAAAAAATTTACTGATTAAACTCAAATAACATATTTTTATAGATTTAATTATAAAGATTTATTGATTCAGAACATGCTGAGTAAATTTTATAACAAATTGTAGTAATAAAATTTCAATGAATTTGCAGAAAAGGGAATTGATAAACATGTGTCGTAATCAAATGCAATAACAACGTAATGAAAAGGGAAATAAGTAGAGAACTAGAGTCAAAAGAAAGTAGAATGTTATAGAATTTATTTCATTTAGAAAATTAATATACCTCATGAAAGGTTTATCGTAGATAATAATGGAAGTACGAAAATATAGTCACGGTAGAAAGAGAGGAAGGGGGTTAATTTTTCGATTCAAAATCATTGATGTGTGTGAATTTGATATTCTAATGTATGAAATATATCTAAAAATGTAATTTATACATAGATTCATATTATAAAAATAGAGTAAAAATTTAGTCAACCACACTCAAAAAAAAAGAAAAAAGAATTTGATTTTAAACCAGTGTCAAAGATGTTAAGTTAATTGAGCTGGATCTTGCATACCTCGTTACAATGCAATAGGTATGCTTAAAAATGAGTCAGCAACCCTTACAATTGCTTAATAACCTTAATAATAATTTTTTTAAATAGTTATTCAATGAATGTCTATAATCTATAACAAACATTTTAAGGTAAAATTATATAACAATTTAGAAAAGTATCATAAATTTTATATTAATGTAAATAAACCTGATAAATTCATTTATGCTGAAATATTTAGAAATTATAATGCAAAAATTGAAAAAGAAAAGAAGGAACAATAAAAAGGGAGGGGGTGATATTCAAACAATGTCGGATAGATTGTTAGCTTTATCCATAAACTAAAAAAAAATTGTGTTCTTATAAAATTATTGCTTTTTTCAAACACCACTATATATTTTATAATCACTAGAATTTTATCTCTACCACCACTATGCAGAACCCCCATAACTTTAAAATGAATCTTTCATATGTAACTATTCAATGAGTGAACAATTATTTTAATGTAAAATTATATAACAATTTAGAAAAGTCGCATACATTTTATATTGTTGTAAATATACCCGATCAAATAATTTATGCTGAAATATTTTGATATCATTATATATAACTCAATCCTAAATTAAAAAGAAATAATCTGTAAATAACATCTTTCTTCAAACACCTCTCAACCCCTTCTCTAACCCACATCTAACACAACCTTATCTCCACCACTATGCAGAACCCCCATAACCCCTTAAAATGAATTTTTCATATTAAATAAATTATTTTAATGTGAAATTATCTATCCATTTCGAAAAGTTGAGTACATTTTATATAAGTGTTAATAAACGTAATCCATTCCTTAATGCTTATATTATTATGTAAAACTCAAATTAAAAAAAAATATCTTTCCACCCTCTTATCTACCCCACTCCCATCTTATCTCCACCACTATGCAGAATCCCCCGTATCTACCCCATTCCCTGTTATCACCCCCACTGCCTTATCTTCACCACTGCCTTATCTCCACCGCCACCGCCCCGCAGAACCCCCATTATTATACTACTGACGGTCTTGACAGCATGTCAGCTACTACATTAACTTTTCCTGGGGTGTAATCAATCTTCAGGTTGAAGGACCGAATTTTCAAGGCCCATCTTGCTAGACGACCAGAAGGTGACTTTATACTTAACAGCCATTTGAGTGGTTGATGATCTGATGCGAGGAAGATTTGTTGATTTTCTACGTAACCTCTAGACTTCTCTAAAGCCCACACTACTGCCAAGGCTTCCCGCTCGGTTGTGGAGTAGTTTCGCTCTGCTGGGATCATCAGTCGACTTGCATACTCGATGACATGTTCATCGGGGCCACTTCCTTGGAGAAGGACTGCTCCCAAGGCATAACTACTTGCGTCGGTACGAATGGTGAAAGGTTTTGATCCATCAGCTTGCTTCAGTATAGGAGGAGTCATCAATCGCATCTTCAAAGTCTCAAAGGATTCTTGTTGCTCAGGACCCCAGTGCCACTGCACTTTCTTCTTAGTGAGGCTACTAAGCGGACGTGCTATGTCAGCAAAGTTAGGGATATATCGACGAAACCAAGAGCATGTTTGTAGCAAAGATTGGACTTCTTTCACATTGGTAGGGACTGGAATTTTTTGAATAGCAGAGATCTTATCTTGGTCAACTTCAATTCCAACCTTCGTTATCCAGAATCCCAGATATTTCACGCGGTCACAGGCAAAGTGACATTTATCTCGGTTTGCATGAAGTTTAAAGATAGACAGTCTTTCAAAACCTTTTTCGAGATCTTCCAGATGTTTCTCAAATGTTTCTGAGAGGACAATGATGTCATCTAGGTAAGAAAGTGCGAAAACATCTTTCAAGCCACTTCGAAACTTGTCGATTAATCTTTGAAAGGTGGCCGGAGCATTCCGTAGGCCGAAGGGCATACGTAAATAGCGGTAAGTCCCAAAAGGACAAACGAAAGCAGTTTTGTCCTGATCAACATCAGCAACCTTTACTTGATGGTAGCCCGATTGTAAATCAATTGTTGACATGAAGGATGTTGGTGCCGCTTCATTCAGTAGATCGTCCATTCGTGGTAAGAGGTAGGCATCCACTTTCGTAACCGAGTTCAACTTCCTGTAGTCGACACAGAGACGTACTTTCCCATTTGGTTTAGGGACAAGTACCACAGGTGCGGCATAGGGAGACTCGCACTCTTCGATTACATTCTGCCTCAGCAGTTCTTCAATCTGTTCCCTCAAAACCTCTTTCTTTACGGGATTCATTCTGTAGGGAGACGTTGCTATTGGGGGGTGATCACTCGTGTCAATACGGTGTTCAATATAAGGCGTGGGCTCTCCCCCTGGTTGGAAACATACCTCATTTCTGTCCAGGAGTATATTGATTTTTCTTGCCTGTTCTGGAGATATATTTTTACCCTCATCCTTTCGAAGTTCGAATGCGTTGAGTGTTATATCTTCTAATGTCTTCTTGAAGAATTTGTACTGCTTCCGAGGATTTCCGGAAAAGTGCCATTTTCTACCCTGGACGTCAAGGACGATACCAGCTGCATTGAGGAAATCCAGTCCTAACAAAGTCTTATTTCCTTTGGCATCATGCAATACTAGAAATTCTGTAGCAATAACTTTGCCTTCAATGTACAGGTCGACGACAGTACTCAGAGCCATAATGGTCTGTCGAATTCCATCAGCCTTTTGTTCGTAAAGGTGACATCATGCTCTTGTAGGAATTTAAACATCTTTTCACCTGCAATGGTATGGGAAGCACCGGTATCAGCACATACAGCAATCTTTTCTCCAAAAATTTTGAGAACAATCACACTTGTGGGATACAAGTTCGAATTCAAGTTGAATAACGTCATACAGTTCACTGCTGTTTCCATTTCATTAGCTCTCATGCAGTTAGGACACTTTGGCTTGACGACTCCAGGAGTCCCACATCCGTAACACTGTATGGGGTTTCATCCTTCATTTTTGAAGCTTGGGGATCCAGGTACAGTTCTAGAGGGTCCAGATGAGTGGTTATCATGGGATCCTCCAACAGGTTGACTTTTCTTTATTGGAAAGAGTTTCCTGAATTCTTTCTTCTTGAAAGTCTGATTTGAATTATTTTTCATTCCAGGCCTTAGGCTATCATATGCGTCCAACTTCTCAGCCAATTCCAAAGGATCGTTCAAATCCACCCAAATATCCAGAAAATGTTCTTTGATATTTGTTGGAGTTTTTCTTTTTATCTGATCAGCAATTATCAGACTTTTAAGTTGATCAAACGTAGTTATCTTCAACTCTTTGATCCAACCTTCAAAATAAGAACTCAATTCGAAATAAAAGTATCGCCATGTTGAATCTGGGTTTTTCTTTTGTTGGGAAAAGTACTGCCTAAACCTATCCCCTGAAACTCGAAATCTTTTGAGAAGCATTTCTTTTACCTTTTGATAGTTTTGAGCATCATCTTCATCCTCTCTTGCGATGAGCTGAGCTATATCAGGTGGAAATGAGCCATTCAGGTATGCTGTCCAAGTTTTTTCAGGGATGTTCAAGAACTTCGCTTGACGTTCGAAAATTGTCAAGTATAGACCCATTTCATCTTCCTTCGAACTGAATCTCGGAATAATTCTATTTAACTCAAGCTTTGGGTTTTCTAGCTATTGACTTGTAATAGGTGCTTGTGACAGCTTCTGAATTTCAAGTTGAATTTTCATTTTTTCCAGTTCGAATTCTCTTTCTCGTTGCTGAGCAACAACCACGGCTTTCTGTTTCTCCTCCAGTTCCGCAGCTTTTTGTTTTTCTGTTGCAGTACGCTCTTCCACAATGACGCTGAGCACATCTTTGAAATTCCTCATCATACCTATCGCTGTTGGTTATGAGATATTTTAGTTCAATAATTTTGAGATTGTCCGACGGAGCCAGACCCAATTCTGTGGCCAACATTCGTAAATCCTCTTTTCTGGACCTTCCCAAAAAAGGCATTTTTCGTCACCTTTAGACTATTTCAAAGTTAATTTAGTAAAGTTCAGTTAAAGTTAATCAATTAAAGTTCACTCAAAACTGTTAATTATGTGATCTGAAAATATTATAGTCAAACAATACTTATGCACTTAAAGTTTCCGATACATACAAAAAAAAAAATACTCTATACTATAATACACTCTTCCTGAATGACAATATAATTATCTAATTTCAAAATGTGCTAATTAATTTTCACATCAATATTAATGAGATTAAAAAAATTAAACAAATTCTTCAATATCAACTATCTTCTAATTTCGTACTTCAAAATCAAAATAATAATATTTCAATAATATTCTTTATTAATCAAAAGAGTATCATCAATTAACATGAAATCATTTAAATTAAATCAAAGAAAAATTTCGTTTTCGTTAACTTAAATCAATTAAATTGTTTTTAATCAAAAGCAATTCAAATATGTTTAAATAGAAATACCATTCATAAATTATTTCATCCACTCCGAAATTAACACTATTACAAACTTGTTTACACTTAGAAATACTTGAAATTATTTTCCAAAAACTTTTAAATAAAAAGCATAAATGTTTATACTTTATCAAAACATACAAGTTTTCAAATGTTATAGTAATACTTCGTAATAAATCATGTACTTCACAAAATAATTATTTTTATACTAGACATAAAAAGAAAAAAATTATTATGATAAAATTGCATTCACAACTTAAAACTTAATTAAAAGTTTAGTAATCAAACAAGAATCAAAGTGAAATTATTTGAATAAATACACATCGCAATAATTTCTTGATAATAAAAGTATATACATATGTTAATGGCATTAAATTCTTAATTAGTAAGAAAATATACTTTCATAAATAACCTTCAATTAGCTTTAATGAGAACAAACAATAGAATGCGAGTTTCGTTTTCAAAAAAAGTATTAAGAATACTGACAAATAAATAAGTGAAAATATCGCTTACTATCGCTGGTCCATACTATCCAAGGCACCGGAATTAATGGCAAAGCGTTATTGTGGATAAATGATTTTCTCAGAGGAAGAAAATTTTCTGTTAGATTTAACGGGGCACTTTCAGAATCTCGCAGAATGTGGGCTGGAGTTCCTCAAGGCTCTGTCTTAAGCCCCTTGCTCTTTCTCATCTTTATGAACACCATCCACCATCATATCCACCCAGACACAAATATCGCCTGCTACGCTGACGATATTGCACACAATGACATTACAGAATCGGAAAAGGCCCTAAACACAACACTGAAAGGTATTGCTGAATGAGCAGAGAATCTTAAATTAACCATCAACGCAGACAAAACAAACTACTGCATCTTCTCTACCGATAGACGACACAGAAGCAGTTTTAATGCTAATATCAAAATACAGAACTCTCAAATCAAAAAAGTCGACCTACCCACCTATCTTGGAGTAACCTTAGATCCCGAACTCCGCTTTTCAAAGCACATCGAACAAACTGCCAAAAAGCTCTTGGAAAACTGAATATTCTTCGAAAGCTATGCGGAACATCTTGGGGCTCAAGACCTCAAACCCTAAAAAGCACTTTCTGCACTGTTATCAGACCGGTTTTAGAATATGTGACCCCAATTTGGACTCCGGCCTCTATTTCTGTTAAGCGGAAACTTGATTCTGTACAACACAGAGCTGCCAAAATTATTATTGGAGCAGTGTCATCAACCAATAATGAAAAGGCCGAACAAGAATGCGGCCTGCCTCCGCTAGAAAGCAGGCGCAAACTTGCCACTATCAAGTTCACTAATAAACTACGCTCATATGGTTTGGACCACATCTCTAGAAGAGTTTTTGATAAATGGAATCATTCTACAAGGCTCAAAAGATCTTCGACTCTCCAACTTGATAGTGAAATAAGAAAAGAACTCAATTTGGATCATTCCTCCTTGGAGTTCCTTCAGGAGCCCTTCATTCTAAAAAACCCACCAAAGAACACCTGTTTCGAATTGGAATTGTTGCAGCCATGTTCCAAAAAAGAAGACCCTGTAACTCTCAGACAAAAAGGACTGGAAACGATAGCAATACTCTCTCAAGATAACTTTGTAATCGCTTTCACCAATGGTTCCTCAGACAGATCCCTCAGCAATGGAGGTGCCGGAATCATCTTACTCCTCCCAGATGGTAATAACTACAAACACAAAATTAACACAGGCGTAATCGCCTCAAACTTCACAAGTGAACTCATGGCAATTAGAGAGGCCCTTATATTATATCAACAAGACCCACATGTTATTGATTCTACAGAAGGATTAGTAATCTTCTCAGATTCTCTAAATCAGCTATAGAAGCCATAAGAAACGGAGAGACTAACATCTCCTGTGATATTATTACCCTTCTAGAACAGTTGCACAATAAAAGAAAATCCTGTATCCTGCAATGGATACCCGCACATGTCAACATTGAAGGTAATGAATGTGCAGATATATATATATATATATATATATATATATATATATATATATATATATATATAGCGTCGCCAAAGAAGCTAGAGACATCGAACATAAGTGCACCACCATCACACTTGATGATGCTAACGCAGTAGCCAAACATAGAATTATGAATCACACTTTTAAAAAAACCCTAGTTACGGAATTTGACTGTCCCGAATTATAACATCCACAATTGCCAGATATAGAACTGAACACCTTAAGGGCATGAAGATTCACCCAGACAAGACAAGATCATATGTTCAATGCAAACACTGCCCAGATCTTCAACTCACGCCCAATCACATCTTGGAATGCCCAACCGTCGCAACAAAGTTACTAAAAATGGGAATGGTCCCTCTGAGGGACTCTTTGCGGGAACTCCTGTACAGCCCTGATGCTCCCAGAATAGCAGAGGCAGTGATCAAGACTTTCGACGGAATTTAGTGATATCTACTGCATTTATTCATGGACACGAGAACAACAACAACATCGCTTAAAATTCACTTACGTTACTATATACTGTAACACACAATACATACTAAGAGCAATAATATATAATCACTGTTCTTATACAGAATAACAGAGTAAGATTATTTAGAATAAACAACACTTATCTGTTCACAGGTTTTTTTTCTGGGTGAAAAACAATATTTAGTCGCAGGGTTGCGAATTCTCTATTTGTTGTCGGGTGACAACGCCTCAACCTAAGTGGAAAAAGCGAGAGGAAGCTGGGAATCTGCTCGGATCGGCCCGACGTTTGGCGCCAATTTGTAACGGTTCTCTTACGTCATTACTGGGTAAACCAAAATAATGGATAAGATCTCGGGGTAATTTAAAATAGTTTTAATGACATAAAATTACACAGTTACAAAGGACAGACATTTAGACACAATACAGATTAAACATTTAAAGGAAATAAGGGGAAATTAAATACATTACATAGTCCAGGATTGGACAGTGAGAGGAGTAACGTTTACGCCTTCAAATCCCAACTCTCTCTGGCGGTAATACAGGGCTTCGCTCGGTAACACTTCCGTTACAAGTACCGCCATCTACATTTCGGTCTTAGTATTAAACCGTGTGTTACACATGTAAGAATTATGTATAAATAATTTCTCCATATAGATATTTAATGAGAATCATAGATGTTTAATCCAAGTATCAGACGATGAAATTATCCAAATAACAGATGATAAGATTACGATTAAACAAAATTTAAATAACTTTTTAAATAATATAGTGGTTAGGAAAATTTCCTCGGAAACTTTTAAAAGCTAAATAAAACTGTTTAAGCACCGCGAGTTTTAAATAAAAGATCATAATAGAAGTATACTCATAATGAATTATCTAACAGAGATTATTTTAATGATAAATGCAGTAGCACAACATTTAGATAAAATTTTAAAAGCAATTTAATGACGTTTCGAAGCAGAATTAATTTATTAATCGAGTGACCTTTTTCCTAAATTAATTAATCGAATTGGTGGAATGGAAATTATAGTTGTGTATAAAAAAATGTAAAAGATAATGTGAAATAACACACTATTTGAAATAATATAATAGAAATGCTTGAATGAGAATTACAATTGTTTAGAAATAAAATAAATGAAAAGAAAATGTAACACATAGTTTTAAATTTGTGAGAGATTGTTATAACGATACTTCCTTATGGACTTTTTTCATCCCTTAGATGAAAATGAACAATAAAACTCAATGAATAGTAAATAATGACGTGAAAGAATATATTTAGAAATATTTATTTTTCAGTTTGAGGAAATCGTAGAAATCATTGAATAAACAAACGATATTTATCTTACGTTTTCCGTATTGTTCACAGATGCAAATACTCCTGGAGAGGAAATTAAAATAATTAGAAATAAGATTAAAATAGAATTCAGAATAATATTTTCAAAAATATCTTTTAAATTAAGTAAACGAAAGTTCGAAAATATGGGGTTTTGAGAAAATTTAAAATATTAGAAAAACAATAGAATTACATCAAAGTATAATATTTTGTAAAGATTTATTTAGATAAGAAAAAATATCATAAAATGTGTGAGTTAAAATAAGTGTTGATTATAAAAGTCTCTTTTGGATACAATTTTGACAATTTAATGCAGTTTAACTTATTTAATTATTTTATTTACTCTTAATTTATTATTTTATTTCAATTTTCTTAATATTTTATTTTTTTTTTCTTTTCTTTATTTGTTATTAATGTTTAATTTAGTTTTATTACTATTATTATATTTATTATTAATATTGTATTTATTTATTCATTTTCATTTGTTCAGTTATTTTATTAATTAATAATTTATTTTTCAAGTGAATTAGGTCTCTTAAAAAATTAAAATTAATAGAGTAGAGCGAGGATAAAGTTCAAGAAATTACGTCTAAACTAGACTGTTGGTGTCATGCCACTGGCATAGCTAGTCCTGAATGAGCCCAGTATCGAAGATTCTATAGGGCCCTTTGTTGGGTCTCTTAATAATTTACAAATTTTTGCTTACAGGTGTTGGGGGCCCTGTATCATTGATACGGCGGTAGCTACGTCCCTGTATCGTGCATTCTTAACGTTTCACAAACAATATTTGAAGATGTTTTATAACCTAAAGGAAGGTACTGTTATGTATTTCTAACAGGATGTTAATATAAATAAAATCAAGTAGAATTATATAACCGACTGAAATTTATCTTAGTAGTTCTTTAACTTTTTAGAGTTATTTTTTTTTCCATTTCTTTTTACGGTGTTTTTTTTATTTGAAATAATTTTAGATACTTATCTATAGACAAAGGAGGACATTAATCTTAACTAGTGATGTAACTTAGAATATTAGGGCCCCGTGCAAAGTCAGGTTTTGTCTTTTATATTTTATAAATAGGTTCAGGAGCGTATTAAGGCATGGGTCAAATGGCCTGGGCCTCCAAAAAACTGGGAATTTCGGACGATTTGTCAACTGGCCACATGTGTTGACAGTCGTCCAAGTATAGGCATGGACCTACCACCATACGCCCTCGTTACTCTTTCAGTCAAAAGGTGGCAATCTGTCGAGATGGTTTGTGTGATTGTAAGTCATGCACATTTATTTGTTTCGGGTTATTGTTTGTAAGAGTATTTGACAATGTATGCTATGTACTGTGTACTTTTAAAGGTTATAGGTGGGCCTACATTTGCGCGTAGGGGCCCAGGGCCTACAGAATTCTTAAGACGTCCCTGAATAGGTTAAGTATGTGATATTTTAAGCTGGCATCAGTCAATCTTTGGGCCCCATAACATCCTGGGGTCTCCCGTAAAGTGGGGGTGTACGAAACACCACTGATCTTAACTAATTAATGTTAAGCTTTTTATGTTAAAAAGAAATGTATTTTATGGTTTCATGGGCATGATTATCTCCTGGTCATGTTCATAACCTTCGAGACTGGCCTTCATTTCACTAAAAAAAAAAACCTTATGTAGATTTATATGGACTAATGTGTGTAAAATGAAACCGGAAGCTAAAATCATCACGTGGTGGGAAAGTAAGAGAGGGACTCACTAACTTGAGGTTTGTCCTCGTCACTTGAAATGTGTACGACTCACAATCTCAAAATTCGACAAAACTTTAAAGCGACAAATAAATATATTTTTTAAAAAAATGAATGTTTATTTTTTTTATTTAAAGAATTTTGAATATAAACAATTTTATGGTTGCGTACCTTTTTATTTATTTTTGATGAATATAATGAAATAGTCTTTCACATTCAATATTCATATGTTTGTAAATTATTTCAACACTAATATAATTTTCCAACTTATAGTCTTTCCGTGAAATAATGAGCACTAGATAATGTTCTTTTTTTTAAAAAAAAAAATTTGTCTATTGCTGTCAAATTAAATTATCTCTGGACGATTGAATGGTTTTGCTTGGAAACGCTTATTTATTTTCGCAATGTTTATCAAAACAAATTAGAGTTCAATGGATATTTTGAAATCAAGTTTTGGAAAAACATGTAGAGAAAAAAAAGATTACGTATAAGATTACATTTTTTTTTCTCTTTTGTTAAAATTCAACCATTATGAAAATGACTGTTTGTGAAAAGCGCAGAATTTCTAGGAATGACATAACTACATCTCAGAAATTTAAATTTTTATAACATGACCTAGTTTTGAATTTTCAGGTTAATGAGATATTCAAAGAATATCAATTTACTTTTTTTGTATTATTGCTTAAATAAATAAATGTATTTGGTATTCATTATCTTTCTTTTTTGGTACTACTTTCATATATGTACACACACATACATGTATATATACTGTATGAGTGTATTGAAGCACAATTAGCATCATTATACCGTCACAAAGTTTTCCTTCTTTTGTAATTGAGTATTGTAATTGTTCTCCCCGAATACATCATTCATTCTGAAATAAACATAAAAAAATTATGTATATGATTTGGGTGAATATACAATTAAGAAATTTAAAAGCTTTATTTTATATACGTCTTCTAGAACATAATGTTTAATATTAACATTTTAAACGGTGTTGAAATTAAATGACGCATTATTGCTGCTAATTGCTATTTCCATTGTCTAAGAGCCTTCTTCAGTAGTGCACACAGGAATTTTTCAAGAAGTTCGATTAATCATTAATAAGTTAATCATTAATAAGTTAATCATTAAGAAGTTAATCATTAATAACAAGTAATTAATTAAATTTTACGTACTATATACTTAGAATTATAATCAATCGGGAAAAAATCAAGGGCTTTGAGGGGGTCCGGTCCCCCAGGAACTAGAATTAGGGTTAGTCCCAAATTGAGATGGGTTGATTGTGTGGCGGACGATTTTAAAGTTTTAAGTGACTAATTGGGGAACTGTTGCTAAGCGGATATCGAAATCGAAGAGGGTTCATGAGAAGGCCACCTTAGGCTGTAGTGTCAACAGACGAAGAAGAAATATTTATCATTGTTTTAAAAGGCTTACTTATTTCAACAGTCATTTTACAAGCGCTGCAAAGAACTAGAGCAACTTAAATTGAATTATATGCGCATACTTCTAAAAAATTGTAACAATGATTTTAATTTAAATATAATTTTGACGCATCAAATTTTCATCGCTTAACGTTTATTTATTGTTTGAAAATGAAAGTATATCAGGAGTTTTAAGTAGTGATCGATATTTGGGAATTTTCAGTTTATAATCCGATGCATATTAGGGTGGATGGGAAACTATTTTTTTAAGTGAAATTAAAATTAAATGTTCAATAAGAACATTAAATATAATTCTGGGATCTCTTATCGTGGTAATCTCTACGTGATCGATATTATAATTGTTAATTAATTGGATCATTAATTATTTAAGTTAATTTAAAGGATATTACCTTTAAAACCTCATAATACTAGTTAGATATATTTGTTAATAAGTCTTTGATTCTATTTGGATAAGATAACCAAATAAAGAAAGTTATTTATAAAAATGGCTACTGGTTCTTATCTGACTCCTATTTATTCTCGTTCTCAAAGTGAGGTCCTAGAAGATCATCACAAAGGGATGTTAAATTTAGGTATTTAAGGGGTTTTTTTTGGCAGAGGGGAAATATCAAAGTATTTTTTGTTAAAGAAAAACAAGTATTTCAGAGCACTTTTTAATATTTAAAAAAACTTACTGTCGAAATTGAAGTGCACGATGAAGCGGAAAACAGAAAAAAGCTTGCATCGGACTGATTTGACTGTGAGGGGATAGAGGGCTAGGGTTATGTGTTGCAATGCACTACTTAGTACTCATTTCTTAATAATCATCCTGTTGGGTTATTTATAATGCAGAAAAATAATTTTATTTTGAGTCTAAAATCATCTAGCCAAAGTTGTGCATTTTCCCATTTGCTCGAAAATTCAACCTATTTGAAAATATTTCTATAATCATTTTTCTCCTAATCTTCACATGGGTATAGGTACCGATTGGTACTATTATTTTTTTTCTCCATGGACGGAGCGATTCCCTTTACATTAGCTATTGTTTCGAATCTACTTCTTTGACCTTTTACAGAAATTGCCGTTATATGCAATAAAAAAAAATGGTATTGGGTTTTAGTCTTTATATATATTTGTACTAGGTTTTTGTAGACTTTTTAAATAGTTAGAGTCTTGTGGCACACAGTAAATTAATTAACATTTTTATATTTTTTGGTTATACATTTTCTTCTAGAATGCGATCTCTCTCAACCATAGCGAAAGGGTATCCCAATATTGACAACTGCCCAGGGTCTATTTATGTAATCTTTACAGAAGCAAAGGGGTAGGAGGGGGGTTATGTAATCGAAATGGGACTGCAGTAGTATCGAGTTTTGCAGAATCTTTGGATGACCTATTCCTGACCGAATAAACCCAGAGCCGAATGCAGCAGTTCCCTCCCCCACAATCGATCAACGCATGCGCACAGAACGGTGACCTCGGCGAGAGGTAAGGGGGGGCTTAGCAACATTGTAATCGATGGTCCGACGGAGGAGATACAATATTTTGGATCTTTACAAGTGGGACAAAGTACAGGGAGACATTATTGACTGTGCCCTGCCGTCACTTCCATCATGCTGGACTGGAAGAGGTGGTTATTGGGCACATGTAACCATTTATTAGGGATGAGATTAGTTTTCTTTCTCTTGCCTCCATCTTTCTACTCCCTCTTTTTATGTAGAGGCTCTGCTGTCTTTTAATCTAGAAGAGTGAGAACTGAAAGAGACATTATATCAATATAAATACATTAGGTTTCCATACAGACGTGTTTGAAGACATTAGTTTCTAAATATTCACATATTTTTTGGCACCAATTATACACAATTATAATGTTATTGAATGTTGTTAAATTCATTTTTACCATCCGTAAGCAAAAAAATAATCTCCTTTAAGCTAAAAATTCAATTTTTCATACAGAGACTTGAAATCCACTGAGCCATGAGTTTATTAAAATCAATTTGAATTGCATTTGGCTTCTGATTCAATGACGTAACCTACACCCCGCATCGCGAGCGGAGGAGAGCAAAACCTGACTCACGCCCTTGTAAGGTCCAGCTTGGGGTCCTAAACCTGATTTTGCAGGGGAGGGGAAGGGCTAATCTTCTCCGTTAAGCTACTGTTCCAACTCAAAAAAAAGTTAGAGCATATTTTTGAGAGAGAGAGAGAAACTATAGGTGTACTGTTCAGTTACAGGACCAGTGAACAAAAAAGAAAAAATACTAATAAATATTGAATATAGGAAACAATATATATGTATTAAGAAATAAATAGCATAATATAATGAAATATAGTAACATTGAATGGGATAGCAGAATTCCAAAGAGAGAGAATAAATAAAACAGTTATTCGAATTCAATATTCAAATGAAGTACCGTAAAATCTGGAGTATAACGTGAACTTTTAACGCAAAACATACGAGCGAAATTTAAGGGTGCGTGTTATACGCCAGGTATAAAAATGATAGCTTTAAAAAACAAAACAAAAAAGATGAGCATATAGAGAAAATGAGACTTCTGCATAGATCGAAATACTGTTTCTTTAAAAGAAAAAAAAATGGCATTCCTTATAAACTTAAAAAAGTTGTAGTTCTGAGTGAGTGAGTGAATGTAGGGTTTTATGGCGCAAGAGCCAATTTTGGCTAAGCTGCGCCAAACAACTTTTTAAGCATTAAACAATAGTTGTAGTTCTATAAGAGTACACTATAGATATATATTTTTTCCTAAAGCATGGGATAATACCTAAAATAAATGATTTCAAAACATAAGAGCATTGCGCACGTACATTTCAGGTTTCTTCGTAAAAAAGGGGATGTGCGTTATAGGTGAATTTACCGAAAAACTAAATCCTCATATCGTAGCTTGAAAGCATAGGTACGCGTTATACGCCGGATTTTATGGTACTGATAATTTGATCAAATACAAATTAGCATAAATAAACGCACATTCATAGCAGCACATTTGCAAATGAATTGTACATGTATAAATCAGGCGAAGAAAGCTAAAGATATCTCAAGTGAAACAAAAACTATCAACATGCTTTTAAAATAATATTCAAACAACTAAAAGTCAAAGTCGGTTAATTAAAAATGAATAAAAAATTTTATTTATTTTTGCATGATGTTAACTATTAGATGACATAAATATAAATCAGTGTTTAAAATATACTGAAAATATAAAACGATTAGTCTTTTTTTCAAATTGCATCGAACAATATGCAAACGAATTAATTAGGGAAAACATGGTTATAACTTTTTAAAAACAATTTGATAACTGAATGTTTTTAAATCCCTATTTTTAGCCAAGATTTTCACAAATAGACCTTTGAAAAATCATTGTATATTAATTTTAAAAAAATTTACAATTATTTTTCAAAAAAATTTTAAAAAATTGAATTATTCAGAATTTTTGTCCAAATTCTTCAAAACTTCTGGAATGCAGTGGATGGTAAAGCAGTTTTATACTACAAATTTGTTTTAATGTGTTCTAAATAAAATGTGTTTTCAATGAAACTATTTACGACTTTTCTTATATCAATAACGTAAAAATCTTTATGTCGAAAATATATTCACCTTAAATAGTCAAGTTGGAAATGCCCATAGAATTTTTTTTTTAATTTGGTATCTAGAAAAAAATTATCTTTTTTTAAACATCTTTATTGTAAAAAAAAATAAATAAATAAAAAGCCAACACCAATTCTAGTTGGAATATATTACAAAAGATTATAATCCTCCTTATAGCAGTTCTAATAGCTGGAAATAAAAAAGATAAGCACTGAAAACTAAATTATTTTTTGAAGCATATTGATACGAATACGAATTGATACAATACGATACGAATACGAATCGATGCAATACGATACGAATTCGAATTGATAGAATATATATCGTAAAATAAAAGAAAACGCAAAAAAAATTCCTCTATTAACAAAAGAATAATTGAAACAATTAACAATTGAAAAAAATCTAATACTTATTTTTTAATTTCTTGACATTTTTAGGAGTATACTTCTAAAAAGAAAATATACAGTTATGTATCAAATAATACATATTTAAAAACTCTAAACAATGTATGATAATGAAATTTCATCTTAAATTCACGCATTATAAACAGAAATATTCGGAATAATGTGTAAAATTATATGCTAAATTTATTACAATTTTTTTTCATTGGCAGCAAAAGAGAGCAAACGATTCTAACAATTTAATCGTTATCAAACTTACAAATTCACCCCCCCCGTATTTTCTTATTAACATAATTAATTCTTCAGTAAAAATTTTACATAAGACGAAAACATTGAATTTCTATAGAAAAGAAAATCAGATTTGCTTCACAGAAAAAATGTACAGTAGTTATCAAATAATAAATTAAAACTACATTTAAAAATAAACCGACTGATGAGAAAAATAATCAAAGAATTACGAATTCAATTAAGAATTCTTTAACGAACTGAGTAAGAAATAGGTTGATTAAATTGGATTACTTTTAAAATAACCATTTGATTGAAGCTAATCAGCAAATAATGGTATTCAAATCTAACAAATCCTTATGATGAGAATAAATTTAAATAATTCTACTTTAAGCTCCCCAATGGTTAAAATATAAACCATCTCGATTTGGATTGAGAGAAAATCAGTAAATGTTTGCGATCTCATTTAATAATGGGGATTTTAATTTGCTAAATATAATTTATCTTCACGATGAAACATATATGGATAATTTTTTTTGTTTTGAGAATGAATGAATTTATATATTTTTATTTTGAGAATGAATGAATTTATATTTTTTTATTTTAAGAGAATAAATAAATTAGCTTTTCTTCGAGAATTAATTTGTTAAAAAAGAATACCTAATTCTCCAATAATAAATAATTAATTTTTTTAAAAAAGTGAATGAAGCACTTTTTTAAGAATGAATAAAATGTTTTTTTTTGTCCTTTTTGAAAATGAATGCATATTTTAAGAGTTATAAAAAATAAATACTATTCTGCGTTAAAAGATTATTTAAGGAAAGAAGAATGCAATTAACATCGCGCGCGCGTATGTTAATTACATTCTGATGAAAAATAGTTCTGATGAGAACAGAACTATTTTTGTAACTGTCCTTCATTCAAAAATTAACACATACTAAGATGAATATTAGCATATTTGCCATTGCTTATATGCCCACTTTCCATCTGCAGTAAAATTTTAAAAATTGTTTCACATAAAGCTTTTTTAAGAACAGTTTCAGTTAATCAGAAGCTATGTTATATCGATTATGCAGTCGTACCCCGATTTAACAAATCCCTATTTAACGAATTTCGTGATGTATCGAATTTTTCTCTTTCCCCAATAAAATTAATGGCAAAAAATCCCTATTTAAAGAATAGAAAACCCCGAATTAACGAATTATTTTAGCAGCTGGAAATTTTTTTTATTATTAGTTTGTATTAGGAACAAGCAGTGGCGCACACAAGGGGAAGGTCCTGGGGGTCCGGACCCCCCACCCAAAGCCCTTGATTTTTTTTTCCGATTGATTATAATTCTAAGTACATAGTACGAAAAATTTAATTAAGTATTTGTTATTAATAATTAATTTTATTAATTAATGCTAATTATTTATTCAATAATTAGTTTTTTACTGTGTTTTGTTCCATGAAAATCGACAAAATCAAAAGGAGCATGATACAAGAATGGTGAACTTTCGACCCCGGATCCCCCTTGAAAAATTCTTGTGTGCGCCACTGGGAACAAGTAATATAAAAAAAATTTAAGTCAATTCCTGCTAAGGTCAACAAAGAAAGGTTTTATTTTAGTTACTTTTTATTAAATAATTAAAATTAGTATAAATATGTATATACATATGACAGAATCACAATATTAAGTGGCAAAATAGAGAAAGCGATTTTTATTCCAATTTTCCATTTTCCTTTCTATATAGGGTGTTAGGTGTAAAAAAGAATCTTTTCCGAAATTAGGCCATCCCCAGTGGAATTCGAACCCATGACCTTCGGATTTGAAGTTCAATGCGCTATCCTTTGCGCAACAGCGAGCAATTTTCCTTTCTCTATATGCTGTTGGACTATTATTTTTGTTTGTTGCTATTTATTCACTTTTTGATTTAATTAAAGAATTAATATTGGAAAAAACTGTATTAACATCAAGTGTCATTAACTACAAGTTTAAAGAAATATATTTGAACTTGAGTGGATGAATAGAAAGTATTTTATTAACGACTGAAAATTTGAAAGATATGTATAAATATGTGTCATAAATCCCTCTAGCCTCCTTTTAATTAACTCTTTTAACAATATTTAAACGAACTTTATAGAACGCGTAAAATTTAATTAAGTATTTGTTATTAATAATTAATTTTATTCATTAATGCTAATTACTTATTCAATAATTAATTTTTTTACTATTTTTTGTTCTCCAAAATCGACAAAATCAATAGAATATGTTGGGCGGTGTATTGAAGAATGATACGCGAGAATGGTGTACTTCCAACCCTAGACCCCCCTTGAAAAATTCCTGTGTGTACCACTGCACCATAGTAATTTTTATTATAGTTCAAGAATAGTCAAATATCAACCATACGATCAAAAATAAAATGGTGAATACAGTTTTTCTTATAAGTTAACGAAATAAATTTTTATATCATTTTTCTTGAATTAAATTTATATCATCCACTTCTGCACATCTTCCGATATATTTCCTTTTTTTAAATAATTAAACTTTTTTATTTTGCAGTTGTTTTTCTTTGACTCTTTTCTCCGTGAGAACTGAACTTTCCCACGATTAGTACACAAACGGTCCATGGAACGATAAAAATTAATGAACCATTGATCTGATAAACCTGCTAATTATCTTTGCATTATCAAAAAAAAATAATAATAATAAAATAAATTTTAAAAAAAATTAGAATCTACTTTTCAAACAAAATTAAAAGAAATTTATTTTTAGCGAATGATTAGTTTGGGCGAAAATCAGCGAACTTATGAAAATTTCCAAAAAAAATATTTATCAAAATTTTCAATCCTTTAAAGACCCTCAAGATGAATTCGTACAATGAAGTGGTTTAAGTATCATTTGAGCGTGGTAAAGTAAAAAATAAGAAAAGCAGTGGCTCTTACAAGAAGGGGTGATCCCCGGGTCCGGACCCCCACTAAAGCCCTTGATTTTTTTCGATTGATTATAGTCCTATGTATCTAGTACGTAGAATTTAATTAAGTATTTGTTATTAATAATTAATTTTTAATTAATGCTATTTATTTATTCAGTAATTAATTTTTTACTGTTTTTTGTTCACGATACTCGATAAAATCAAAAGAATATGTTAGGCGGCGTGTTGGAGCATGTTACAAGAATTGTGGACTTTCGTCTCTGGATCCCCCTCCTTGAACAACTGCTGTGTGCGCTACTAATCCTATGTATATAGTACGTAAAATTTATTTAAGTATTTGTTATTAATAATTAATTTTATTAATTAATGCTAATTATTTGTTTTACTGTTTTTTGTTCTCAAAAATTGACAAAATCTTAAGAATATGTTGGTTGGCGTATTGGAGAATGCTACGAGAGTGGTGGACTTCCGACCCTGGATCCCCCTCCCCTTGAAAAATTCCTGTGTGCGCCACTGAATGAATGAGATACGTATCTTGGTAAACTGAAAACACATTATATACAATTTGCTGTAATATAAACTTAGATAAACAAGTTACCTAGCATTAACTACCGTATAATTTAATTTTAGGCAGTGAATAAGTGTGGGCTTAATGACTCTCAAGAGAGCCGAATTTGGCAGAGCTGCAACATTAATTTTAAGAAGCAGATTTGAGATCTCCTAAGACGGTTTTTGAATCCTTAAATGTTTTATAATAAGGTGACCATTTTTTTTACAATGAAAAGAAAGATGAAAAATTTAAGAAAGAATTACAACTTAAATATATGAAACGGTCTATTAATTCAAACAAAAATACGCTAATTACGCTTACATTCTTTTTAATTATTATCTTATAAGAGTATTTTTCCATTGAATGATTTTTTTTTTGTCAACATATCATTTTCTTATGTATCGGAAAGTTCGGGCAAAAAGTATCTTTCGTACTGAATTTTACGGTAAGCCCTGTAGTTAAAATATTAACATTCAATTTTGTGTGATTTCTCACTAGTCGCTTCACAAAAATCTTTACCAACTGAAAAAAACTTTTTCAACTGCTGCATTAGTTCCATAAATTACATTTTCACATGGAATGTGTTCCTTTTTGAAACGGTTTAATAATTTCACCCATATTTTACTAATTTCTTAGCATGTTGATTTTCCAATTGTTCTAATTTATTAGAATTTAAATATACATTCAGTCAGTCTTCTGTCTACTTCAAACAGTCAATTGCCATCGATTTTTTAATATCAGAAATTTCTTACAAAAAAAAAAAATCAACGTAATTTTCTATATCTGCCCAATTTACTTGAGACCAAGTCAAAAAATACCATTGAAAACTATTATGTCCTGTGATATTTGTTTCAGACCATTCTTCGACTTTTTGGAAACATGTTTGGTTCATCTCCGAATACAGAACATAACAGATCAGTTTTAAAATATTGAAAAAGAGCACACTTTTCGAGGAAGGACAAAACCTATAAAAGGAGGACGGTTATTTATAAGGAAATGAAATGTCATTATACAGGCATGAATTTATTTTTATAATGATGTATTGAAGCTGAGTACCACGCACACACAGGATCAATCCTAGGGTGTCGGTTGCCAACGTGCAAAGACTAATGTGCCACCCCTCAAGAGAGTTTTTCATATTTTGACTAATACTTAACGTTAATGTTATAAGAGCAATCTACCTGTATAAGAGTAGTAAAACATTGATGAAAATGCAAATTGACAGAAAAATCCCTTCTTTCCCCTATTTTGTTTTTTTCTAAATTATAAGGCTATTATTAAATTGAAAACGTTTAATTTCTCCAAATGCAAATTGAATTTATACACTCCATTTCTTGGGTAATATCGACCCTCCTTACTAATATTATAAATGCGAAAGTATGTTTGAATGTTTGTGTTCCTCTTTCACGCAAAAACAACTGATTGGATTTTAATGAAACTTTACAATGATATAGCTTATACATCAGAATAACACATAGGCTATAATTTATAACGATATTCTATGAAGTCTCCAAAAAAAATATAACGATAATTTTCAAGTAAGTAAGGAAAATTATGCCATCTGCAAACGATCCCGCGACAGGATATATCTGTTCAGTGTTGAACAAATAATTCTTGTTACGCCCACAACAATAAGTAAATATTTGTCGCGAGAGGGTGCTAGTGTGTGTAGAACAGTGTATGTGTAAACAGAGTAAGAACAAGAACGTATGGAGAGAACGCTTTAAATAAATTCCTTTTACCTCAGTCTTGACCATTAATGTGTGGTGTAATCTTTTAGAAATTTTAAAATAATGAACAGAGAATCGGCAAATAAACAATATTTATCAGTTATGTGAGAAGCAAAAATTATCCCATTTTGTTTTGTCTATGCCTGGAGCCATGAACTGCGAAGGCTTGAACAGGTGGAGCGTGAGGCAGATTACAATTTTAACATAAAATAAATACAACAGAAAGTTATATTAGTGTATTACACTTCTAGATATAAATTATTTACACTATTTTAAGCGTTCATTACACAAAATTTATAACAATAAATATGTTTATTTTGCTGAGCAGAGATCAGCTTAAGAGGGTGTTTTCAAAAATCGACCCACAAGAGAGTTACGGGGAGTTATAAATAAAAAAAAAAAAATCCTTATCATCAGCTATTACATCTACAGACATAAAATTTAGCAAACATGGTTTTCTTTTTCTTTCTTTTTTTTTTGTTCAGCTAAGATATGGAAAAAGCTTTTTTTGTTTTTGTTTTGTTTAATTTGCAATTCACGTAAAATTAACTCATTAAAAACTTCTTTATCCTTCAATCTGCATTGTTTAATTTTTCAATTCACGCGTACGAAGAACGGGTATACCAGGTATTATTAGATATTTTCGTGCAACTACTTTCGCAAAAGTCATTTTTGAGACGTTTTTGTTAAGAAGCATTGATCCACACAGTGCGCGCGCTAGTGCTGCTGATAAACAAGAAAACCTTTTCTATTGCGGTTTTGCCAAATCTGCCCGAAATTTTGCTTTCAAATGAAGGATGTGTGCAAAGAGTAGATATTAATGGACAATGTGGACCAACACACTGCGCGCTAACATTCTATTTTTTTAAACTATGCTATACTATGGGGAAGTCACGACTTATTTTGATTTTTGAATAACTATTTAGAATTCGGCATATTTATTTGATTTATTATACGTTTTATTTTGAGAAATTAGTAAAAAATTTTGCTTGATTGATAGGAATGCGGCCTTGGGTTTTGGTTGCCCTCGTGCGGTGCACGCTCTGCACTCCTGTTAGGATCAGTCCTGCTGAGTACTTTAGTTACCTAAATTTATCATAACATCTTAAGAATACGAAAAATTGCCCAAGATACTGGAAAATGCTACATATATGCATACATGTAAAAACTTACTAAGCTAATTTTAAAACCTGTTATATATTGAAATTTTCAAGTTTAATTTACAACTTAATAAACTATGAAAATGCGATTTTTAAAATTTGTGCACGTGCATGTATTAGTAAATAAATGTCACCATTTTTTTTTTCTAAATTAACTTTTAATTGATTGCAGTGGCGCACACACAGACCTCTTTCACAGGAGGGGTTATATTCTAAAAAACACATTCACAAATGCGCCGAGGAGTAATCTCTATGGTAAAAATTCAAAATCTGTTGGTATACGGGGGAGGGCAGTAGTGCAACGTACACCCCCATATCGCAGGGGGGTAGGCTTCTAGGAGACCCAAAGCCTGACTGACGCCAAGTACGTACCTTTTATAAAATTCGGCTTGGAACCTAAAATTTGACTTTGTAGGGGGACCTTAATATTCTCCGTTACGCCGCTGGGGAGGGGAAGGAGCTCCCCTTTATGTACGCCTCTGCTTGTATAAATTAATTTATCGGTATCAAATTTATGATACTGGTTTATGAAACAAAAAAAATCCTGTTTCTCTTTTAATTTGCATTGATTTGGTTAATAAGAATTCTGAAGTGCATATGTTTACACTGAATTTAAGAGGTCATGACAGCCCAGTGGTTATGGTCACAAAATTCGTAGCCGGCGTGTAGCGGGTTTGAGTCCTGAGGCCACTGGAGACCCGCTACGTAGAGAGGTTGATGCATGCGCAATCTGTAGTGGCTCAAAGTCATCCCATTGGCGTGATGTAGTAGCTTGGAGAGGAAGTGCCAGCTCAGGTGTCATGCTCGCAACTTTACCATGGTTCAAAATTCCGAAATCCGTCGCCCATTGCTCTCGTGTCGCTTTATAATCCAACGTTAATAAAACTTCCTCACTTAACTGAATTTAAATGGTGTATGAAAAAAAATTACAATAATCTAGCTTTATGCTAAATCCCACTAAAATCTCACTTTCCACGTCCTTTTGTAAAATGGAAATGATGCATTAAAAAAAAGGCAACGTCACATATCTGGTATATTTCCTATTTCCCAACTATGAGCATTCATATAAAATATGTTTCCTTAAATTTAAGGGGAAAGAAAAGGGGAAAACATGGCTTATTGCATTTTTATTACAACAATTACAAGTAAAGAAAAAAGAATATTTAATCATTTATTACTTTACATTATTACTGAAGAAAGATGTAAAGCAAAGAGAATACACGCTTCGTTAGATCTATTAATGCTTGCTAAAGGTAAAGCAATGTTATCGAAAGCAGTAGTTATGATATACAGTGTGAATACTATCAGACACAATAAAACATGATAACAAGAATATATATAGTAAAGTAATACTTTTATATGAAGAAGGAAAAAAATAGTTCGCTTTTTTCACTTTGAATGAAAGCCAAAAAGTTATACTGTGGAAAGATACACCACTTTCTACTTAACTTCAGTAATTTAACTTACTCAAATGTTTTATTTATTCTTTCCCTTAAAAAAACACGAGTTTTTATTCTTTTGAGATCAACAGCGTAAAATTCTAAATTCCTTAAAGTCAATAACAGTGCATCAAGTTATTCGAGTTAAGTATTTGAAGCGATCTTTTTTTGTGTGTGAAATTAAATGTTTTCCCCTTGAAAAAGTAATCGAGCTTATGGCATTTTTAATGCTTGTTTAGGAATTATTGAGTGATGTGAAAGCAACATTTACAGCCACTCAAATTCACTCTGAGATATTTTTCTTTGCCGTTATTCACAAATATTCGGTTTTAACATCATCACTTTCGTATTTCCATATTTATTTATCCCTTAAAAGTAGGCCTAGTGTTCACACTTCAAGTTCATAGAAAAAATTCGAACAAAAAATATAAAGAAAGAATCCGAAAAATAAATTTCTCGAAAATCGCCTCAAAATCTCCAGCAGATTTATTTATTTATTTATTTTCCTTTGTACTCTTTTCATAACACACAGCGTTTCACATCGAAAGAGCTCTAATGGAAAGTAAGAAAAATAAACAAAATAAAAAGTCAAAGAGAGAAACGTCGAATTTGATCGCGGCGTAGAACGTGTTCTTTCGGAAAATCCTCGCCTTTTTTTCCTCCCTTTATACTTGCATTTCAAAAGAGGTTTCCTCCAGTTTGCATTGTTGTAGACAGAATGTATGGAAGGATTTATCGAATCGTAGAGGGTCCCTTGCACACTGGAGCGCATGGAGTGAGATCTTAGTAGAAGAGGTTGAAAGATAAAGAGAGACGCAAGGACGGTCTTAAAAACCGTTTCAAAAAGTTGGCAGACGATTTTAGAGTGGGAAATCCTTGACAAGACAGTTTATAGTAGAATTTGAATGGGGAAGAAAATCGAATAAAAAAAGTTTGTTTTTGCAAAGAAAAAAAGGGAAGGGGGGGGAGAATTCATATTTGAGATGATAACAAGGAGTAATTATGTGTGTGAGAGGCTCAAATAGAAGTTTTGGAAAATTCACATTATTTTCAGTTACCACCAATTGAAATAATTATTCGCGTTTTTTTCTTAAAATTGCTCCCCTCTGTTGTCGTAAAATATGAATAAACCCACTTCTGTTATATATTTCAAAAATTCTAGTTGAGCCTCTGAACAGAGGTCTGAGATATATACAGGTAAAATATTATTATAATAGAAGCATTTTTCACAAAAGGAGAACATTTGGAAAAAAGATTATTCTAAGTTAATTTTTTGCCAAAATATTGTATTTAAATAATTTTTTTTGTCAAAATGTCCTTAAAACAATTTTATGCATACATTCTAATCTAAGTGACACTAAATATCATGAAAATTATCCATTTATGCACTTTTGAAAATCACGGTTCCGAACGTAGTCGGATACCTTAATGAAGTCAAAATATGACATGGCTTTTTAAGTATTTTACGTATGGAAAAGGTGTTTCGATTTCCAAGATCTCCTAATAACAATAGAAGAAAAGATGTGGTGGTGGGATTAATCCCCATCTGGTCTAGTGAAACTAAACCAGATCCATGAGTCCATAAATCTGTACAAAGTCTAAGAACAGCTGGGGGATGCAAAAGCCTCTTCACAGTAAAACCCCAGACATTGCAGAATGTGCTGAGGAGAAAAAGGACTGATGTTACATTTGGGGCAAATTGGGAAGTTTTTTGCCATCCTCAAAATTCATGCACCTCAGGTGACCAGTCGAAAATCGTGAGAATGGAAAAGACGTAACAAAAATATAGAACATATTTAAAAGAAAAATAAATATTTGAATCATTTACATACATACTTCTTGACAAAGTATACCAAGAAATATGTTAATTAAACTTGCTTTTTAACTTTGAAGTTTTCGATTTTTATATCGATTTTTTCATTATCCATAATAAAATAGTTAAAATTCTATTATAGATACATTAATTCTTCTAAAATCATATATATATGCAATAAAACTGTACATTACTTATATTAATAAAGTCACTGTTTAAATAATTAATCTTATAAGTCATTAAATATTTCGAAAGCACTAAAATTAAAAAGGAAAACGTGAAACGCGCGCGCGATGGAAAATACACACATCAAATAGAATACAATCTGATTTTTTTGATAATCTGATTGCAACACAAAAATCGTTTGGTTGTTAAAAAAAGGAAAAATAAGAGAAAAAAGAATTCAATGTTTTAATGCTGACGATAAATTTATTTTACTGACGTAGCACATCGAAAACAAAAAATGCTTTTGCCATATTGTAATCTTTTTACATCCTTTTCATCTCGGAGAAGTTTATAAGTGCAGACATTTCTTAGCTTCGCAAACAAGATTATTAAGTTAAATCTCACTATCTCCGAACAGTTTCAACAGAAAAATATCAATAATCGTTCTTGAAATCAATAAGCTAAGGAAAAAAAAAATTGCATGAGTAGCACAACATAAATATTCGATCTTAACTTCCTGCAAGAATGAAACAATGAGAATATTCTCATTTCTTAAAGTTTTTATGTTTAAAGAATTCTAGTTAAATATTTTCTATAAAAAAAAGCAAAGAAATAAAAAAGTTTGATGATAAAATATTAAACATCAATTTTTAAGTTGAGTTCTAAATTTAAACTGAATATTTTTTAATTTTATTAATACACAACTAATGGAAAACAGAAGCCTTTTTTAATAACGTTTTGTTTCGTTAGAAATATAAAAAAAATTCAATATATATATATTATTTCTTATTATTATTACTTGTTACTAGTAGCGCACACAGGAATTTTCAAGGGGGGGTCCGGGGTCGAAAGTTCACTATTCTTGTATCATGCTCCTTTTGATTTTGTCGATTTTCGGGAACAAAACACAGTAAAAAACTAATTATTGAATAAATAATTAGCATTAACTAATAAAATTAATCATTAATAACAAATTCCTAATTAAATTTTACGTACTATGTACTTAGAATTATAATCAATCGGGGAAAAAATCAAGGGTTTTGGGGAGGTCAGGACCCCCCTTGTGTGCGCCACTGCTTGTTATAATTGTTTTATTCTTTCACGGTATAGGTTTCAATGAAAAATAATTAATATTTTTATTTTTCACAGATTTTTCACCTTGTTTTTGCAGTTAATTAATATTCAGACAAATAGTCAAATTCAACGGTAGACGATTATAAATTTATTTCATGAACAGTATATTTATTTATTCTTCAAAAAAAGGAACACTTGTTTAAAATAGAATATTTATTTATTTTATGTCTTATGTATAAAATTGCATGAAAAAGTTGAATTCACAACGATACATCCAAGCTCACATTCTTATAAATCTGCCATTTTAAAATAATATTTCAGTGTTTTTGCATCTAAAATTAAAATTAAACGGTTTTATCATAGTTGAAAATTAAAACAAAAGCAACACAAAAGTACAATGAAATCTAAATAATAATCCCGTTCGAAAATAAGAATAATTCTCGCTTTAAGCATTCGTGAAATCTCTCTTTTGTTTTTGAAAACATGTCTTTTTGGTATTCTTTGTTTTATTTTATGAATATATTTTCTTCTCTCTCATAAAGCAGTTATAATTTTTTTTAACGCGAAGACAGTTTATAATTTTACAACGAGTATTCAAACATAAATTTGCTTTTAATGGGGGCACTGCTTTCCATTCGAGGCGGGAATCCATTACGAGCGAAAGTCCGACTTCTTTTCCGGAAGATACATCCATACCTTTCTTCGGGATTCGAACCCGAGCCCCTCTCGATTACAAGCCAAGTGTCATAACCATCGTACTGGCTGTACGGCATTCGACTGTAATAGGGCCATACAAGTAATAAAATAAACAAAAACGAAATTATAATTTGAAATTAATTTGCTTTCATTCGAAAATCTCTAATCATATGTAAGAAAAAGTATATCACTGATATATTATCAAAAACGTGTGCAGATTAATTTATTTAAGGATTTATTAGCAAAAATATATAATAGTATTTATGATATTTATTATTTTATTTAAATAATGCTAATCACAATAAACAGTGAGACGCAGCAAGAAATATGTCTTTGTAAGCCCACAACAATTATGAAAATCGAAGTGAGCATATCTTCCTGCTCTTTTTTAAAAAAATTACAGGGGGAAACAGCTCTTAGAAGCTTAGTAAATGTACAATTTTTCTCTGAATGAATGAAAAAGATATTTAAAACCATTTTATTTTTCTGTATAATGTCCATACACTTATAATGAACCATATGATAGTACATTGAGTGTTGCTAGTTTGATATTTCTGCAGAATAATGAATTAAAAGGGAAGATTTATAAAGTACTTAACCTCCACGAGTGGTACTGTTCTGTGCAGATATCGATTCGAGAAATATTAAATTATATCTTACGTTTATGATTATAGGAAATTTGTATTTCTTTTTAGGTTATGAGAGAGAACTTAAAAAAATATTTGCATGAGTTGGACGGGGGGAGATTCGACAGTTCCAATCAAAGATCCAGAATAGTGGGATCAGGATTTAATAATATTGTTAGAACATCTTTTAATCTGAAAAAGTTCCAGTCTCGTCAAATGTTTGACAGCCTGAACCAAAGACCTAGCCCTTTTTCGGTCAGAATGACTCAAGTTTCATGAAAACTTGCCACGTTATAATTTAAACAACTGATAAGGTATCCGACTACGTTCGGAATCGTGATTTTGCAAAAGCGTATAAATGGATAATATTTATGATATTTAGTGTCACTTAGATGAGAAAATGAATATAAAATAGTTTTAAGAACAGTATTACAATAAAAAATTATTTAAGTACAATATTTTGACAAAAAATGAACTTAGACTGACCCATTTTCAAAATATTCCCCTTTTGCGAAAAATGCTTCTATTATAATATTTTGCCTGTATATAGCTCAGACCTCTGTACAGAGGCTCAACTAGAATTTTTGATGTATATAATTTTTTTTTGTCAAAATGTCCTTAAAACAATTTTATACATGTATTCTAATCTAAGTGACACTAAAAATTATGAAAATTATCCATTTATGCGCTTTGCAAAATCACAGTTCCGAACGTAGTCGGATACCTTATAAAGCGTTTTCAAAATAATTCATCAATGATTATTTTTTATTTTAACACGTTAAGGAATAACTCATTTAGTGTAGAGGTATAGGAGGAAGAATTCGAAGCACAATTTATACCAAAAAAAAATGGATCGAATCAGAAAAAAATGAGTAGTGTGAAAAAATATATGCTGCTCTGTATAGGATAACAAAGGCAGCATATAATATTAAAGTTGTAGTACTTTTAAATCTGAAAAAAAATATTCCTAACTCGAGTCTTATTTCTTAACATTTCGCGAAGACAGCCTTGGAGCAACTTGTCTATAAAAAAAAAGAAACCTTTTCCAATCCTTCTTTCAAAAACAAGCTGAAAACCACCTTTAACAGAGGCACCGTTCACAAAGATCACATATCGCGACCTTGCCAGCAGTAATACGATAGCCACACTTTAATAATCCACCCTCTTTCTCCCCTTCTGCAAAAGACTACTATCGATATAACCGCTCAAAATTAAAATAAATCGCAAAAAGAGGAACACCTCTGCGACCCACCACAATAATAACTGCTTCCGAGCCTCCAGAGAGCATCTGCACTAGACCATCTCGGCGGAACCATACATCAAACGGGGAAGGGGGGCAGTAATTGACATTGTTAACAGTGCATTGTTGTCGGGGAAGGGAGGGGGTCGCAAAAAGGGATTCTCTTCATAGTCCCCTCGGGGACATCTGGAAATGTGTATGTCGGCCATGAGAAAGGGAATGATGTATCATGACGCTATTCGTGCAACATCCCACGAGTAATGTATGTACATATATTCAAACAACAGCCTCCATCGCTAGGTAGGGATATTTATGCCATTTGCGTGAGAAACAGGAGGGAATGGTGGAAAAAAAAAAGTTAGATTAGGTTCGATCAGAATTTATATTCAATGTTAGATCTGTAATGGGCTTTTAAGGTTTTCTTCCTCTGAGGCTGGCAAATAAGATTCAAGATGGATTTTTTTTTCTCCCGTAAAGAAATATTCTCAAATATGAGTATAAATTACTGCATTTATATATATATATAACGCTTATACAATAATAAGCAAAAAATTTAGAAATATGTATAATTTTGAACTTGTTGACAGTTTCACTTATTTCGGTTCGGAAATTAACAATAGAAACGATTGTACTACTCAAATCAAAAAGAAATTAACTGTGGTTAATAGATGTTTTAATGGAATAAATATGTATATATAGGAAATCGAATTTATAATCAAAAGAAAAACAAAGGTTCTATTGTATAAAAGCCTTTTAATATCAGTATTAACTTATACATGTGAAACTTGATCCATGTTTCGAACAGATGAGAACATAATAAGTATATACGAAAGGAAGATTGTAAGATTATTTTTTTGGGGGAGGAATTCAGGAAAATGGAACGTGGTGAAGAAGATCAAATTTCGAGCTCTATTATACAAAGTATCTGACATCGTTTGCTTCAACAAAATACAAAGAATAAAATGGGCAGGCCACGTTATTAGAATGGACGAAGACCGCACCACTAAAAAAAGTCTTCAGTGCCCAACCAATTTCCACACGGAGAAAAGGCAGGCCAAATCTAAGACGGATTGATGGCCTAGAAAAAGATCTAATAGTTTTGAGAACTAAAAATTGGAGAACACTAACAGGAAGAAGGCTGGCCTGGAAAAGGCTTCTTGAGAAGGCCAAGGTCCACCCTGGACTGTCGAGCCACAGAGGAAAGAAGGAAGGAATTTAGAAATATTCTACAAAAGTGTTTTACACTTCAATACGAAATAGATTTTTGACTTCATGTGTTTAGATACGAGATAAGTACTTGAAAAAAAATGATGAATACAGTCAGAAATAAATTAGTAGAATAATTAAAGCATAGTGTTACCTACGTATATATCAACCTACAAATTTCATCTCAGATGAGAGATGTGATTCATGTAAATTTAGGTCATGATGCTCTACACTTGTTATAATGATCGAATTACGAAGTATCAATTGAGAAAGACAATCTCTTTATTTTACTATAAATGAAATCAGGGGCAGTTGAAACAACGGCGCAGAAGTAGAAGTAGCATATTTGAATAGCTTGAATTAAAAAATTGTACTTTACATGATTACAAAAGTCAACTGTCTGGAAAAACTGTCTACCTTTCCTGTCTGAAAAAAAAAAAACTGTTTCATTTCAGAATTCATTTCGACCGTATTTAAACTTTTTCTTAAATATATTTTTGGGTCATATTTTTCAATGATTTAATCATGACAATAAATTTAAATGTAACATCAAAAATTCTGCGTTTTTTAGAATAGTTTTTTTTCCGTTGTTCAAGCCCGAAAATTGATATTTATGTTTAACAGATTTTAAATTTAAGATTTTTAAATGATGAGAAGTCGTTCTCTATTGACCATTCTTTTATAACTGTATAGTCACTTAAGCCTGTTTTAGAATCAGCCATTTTGAACAAGGCGCTTCTATTCCCCCTTCTACTGTTCCATTGGCAAGGCATATGAATTGTATCTTTGTGATATTGCCGTAATATTTTGCTTCGATGAAAAGTAGATTTTATGTGACTATATATTCGAAATTAAAGCATTGTCATTTCCTTGGTATGTCGTAAGTAAATTCATTTGCGGAAAAAAAAAATGTTACATTAGAAATGTTTGATTAGAAATTCAGCTATAAATTCGAACATAAACTTTTCAAAATAGCTCGCCATGGAGTTTTTAATGGAATAGTAACAATTTTTGTAATTAAATTTGATCAGTTAGAGAAAGTAACAATTTCCGATACTATTTCCATGTATTTGAATGTCTTGATTTTCCTCAAAAGTTAGCAGAGTTTTCATCTAAATATATAGATACTATTTTTTAGAAATAATTTTACATTATTATTTCTTGCAAAGCTATTCGTCAAAAGTAAATTATTTCCTTCATTATTTCCTTATGAATATGTTTACCACAATTTAAAGTTCCTCATCAAACAGGAGTAGGAGAAATAAGTATTATTATTTTACTGAATTTATTATAATAAATTGGAATGCATTATTATTTATACATCTAGTTATACACTTGATGTTAATGTCTTACATTTGTCCGATGCAATTTGGTGAAAGGTACTTCAACTTTAATAACGTTTTTTATCCGAAAATAGTATCCATTGTACTAAATAAAATAACTTCATCCATCTTGAATCATATCTCTCATTAAATAATAACAATTTCTTAGAATTTCCAAATAAAATTTATTAAAAGTTTGATAAAACAGAAAATTTCACAAAATAAATTTTATTTTTTATAAATGTAACATCAATAGTTATGTAAGTAGTTTGCGGTAAATGTGTATGTGTTATTCACGTTCCTAATCACGCATTCGATTTGAAATATATTCTGTGAAGTAAATACTCAGAAAAAAAATTCTGTGCTTCAGTTATTATTTTACTAATTAAAACAATTCAGTAAAATAAAGCAAATTTTAAAAGTATTTCAATTTTTATGTACCAATGACATAAATCAATGAAATTTCTGATATTTGCTTCAATAGAATATCTTTAAAGCTGACGTATTCACGTACAATAAGCAAAAAATGCTAAGCTGTTTGTTACTTAAACTGAAATTCATTTCCAGAAATTCAAACGAAAACGATAGTTGGTCATAAACATTGCAAAAAGGATGAGATAAATACGAAAATGGCGATAAAAAAACCTTTAAGTTTGTTTTTTATCTTATCTGATTGAGACTTAAATTGATAAACTAAAATAGGATTTCTATCTTAAAGTGCATGTGTGTGTGGTCTGTAATATTTTGGTAAAGCATTTACTTAACTACTTAAAGTAAACTAATACTACATTTTTTTTCAAATAAAGTAATGGTAGATTCCAAAAATGTTTTTAAAGTAATTTTCGAAAAAATAAATATGAAATAACAGCAATGCGTTTCTTTAATACTTTATAACGCACCAAATAGGGTATTGTAAGCATGATTTTTATTTTAGGATTGAAAATTATTGTCAGAGTTGATTTTTTGATACATAAACACTTCAACATTCTTTCTCTCTGTTTCATTAACTATTCACAATTTGCAAAATACTAGAAATCGTAAGCGTTTCTGCCTTTGGCGGGGAAAAAAAAGGTTTACCTAAAGAGCCTTTCACTCTTACTAACGTACTTCCAATATCTTTGCTTTCGAATGTTTCTGTAGAAATAGCTCTATATCTAAAATACGATTTCTGTAAAGTAAATCCAAATCCAAAACCAATTTACTTTCCATGTTTATCATTACCTTTTCCCTATATTGCAAAATCTTCGTTTCGATTACTATTCCGAGAGAAGAGTTCGAATAAAGAGACTAAACAAAAACTATTCTATATATTTCCCCTCTTTTTTGTTCCAGCTGCCATTTTTCAGTCTCAGACGATATATTTCCACGTAAAAAAAGAACATCCTCGGGAGAAAATGCTCTAGTGCAAGACAGTGTGCAAACATTCTTGGTTTGATCAAGAAACACAATATAACCTGAAATGCATCTGCTTTCCCTCCCCGTCAGGCTCTTGTACCGACACGCATGTCAATTCTCAGAAGGGGGTAGGCATATGTAAGGCGGATGGAGGGGGGGGGTAGGAAGCCGTTAAAAGCGTTGCCATGGAGACATTGAATCCAAAGCGGGTGGGCTGAATGTGAAAAGCGATGCCTCTGCCAGATATTGTGTGCGCTAGGCACAGATGACCGCACTTTAGACACACCTGACCGAGCGCGACATTTGGTTGGAGGAGCTCATCTGTGACCCAGCATTTCTGCACTGTTCCAGGAGCTTTTATTTGATGCTGGACAGCAATGGGGGTGGGGAAAGGCTATAATTTTACAATGGGAGTCTGGAGAACTTGAATGGATCGGCTTAAGGGGTGGGATGAGAAGTTTTCTTCCTCCACTTCTGAAGTAATCGATGAAAGAAAAATGGCGATGTATTTTTTTAATGTGGAACAAGACCTTCTTGCTCTCTCAATGAAATTCAACCCTCTGAATCGCAAGTACTTTTTAAATCGTCGTAGAAAAATACCTTAAGGCTTGATATGGAGTAAAGGACATTTGAGAGCCAGAAGATTATTTATTGTGTTATATATAGGGTCTCGGATTATTGCTTTCTGTGCCTCAAGTTAAACAAAATAATTGCTCCGCTCCTTATTAAAAAATTTAATCCACAAGTTTGAATTAAATACGGACTATTTTATTTATTTATTTATTTGAGCGAAACAAAATAATACAAGATTGAATACCGAAATTAAAAAACGTTCCACTTGGATGGTTATTTTATTATTTATTTTCAAAACTATATTTTTAAAATGGGCAAGTTATCTAAGTTTATCTCAAGTTTTAAATATCAGATAGGAGATAAAAGCCCTGACGGGCTAAGTGCTCCGCACAAACAACCCAGCCAACAACTTGGATGGTTATTTATTTTATACTGCACCCCTGGGTCATACCTTGGTTGGAACCTACGGAAAATCCAACCCTATTCATAAAGCAAGCACACACAGTCACAATTTTTCAATAATAAAGAGTTTTTAATGTTTTCTTTTTGTGTGGATTTTCTTACCACTGAGTTAAGGATGTGTCTACGCCTAATCTACGAGAGCCTGGCTAACTCGAAGTATATTTTCAGACAAAAAAAAAGTGTATCAATTTTCGTGAAAATTTACAATATCGTACTTCATACATCCGTTGATAACAGCGTTTTTAAAATTTCACAATGTTCCATAAAAAAGTAAATTTTTATTTTAACACATAAAAGGATGATAGCTTATTTAACATCAGGAGAAAAACTGTGAAATACATTTTATACCAGAAAAAGGAAATCAGCTCGGATAAAAATGAATAGTGTGGTAAAATATTCTGCTCTCTATAATACAGCGAAACTAAAATATAAAATTAATGTTTTTTTTTTGGGGGATACCTTTTTATCTAAGAAAAAATATTCCAAATTCGGGTCTTATATTTTAACGATCTTAGAAGGGATTCTTTTTGATACGAATTATTTTTATACATGAATCTTTTGCGTATAAGTAAAATTATGGGTATGCAGAATACGAAATTATAAAGAAATTCACTTGGATGCATTAAAAAAAAATGTAGCAAACCTATGTGCTTTTTTTTTGTATTAAATAATGAGGCAAAAAATAATAGGGAATAACTAAAAATAATGCACACACACATTTAATACACAAGAAATTTCATTCAGAAGGTCAGAAAAAGAGCAGAAAACACTCAGTAGTGCGTACACGAATTTTTCAAGAACGGGGGGTCCAGGGTCGAAAGCGATAGTCCACCATTCTCGTCAATACGTATTATGCTCCAATACATCACCCAACATATTCTGTTGATTTTCGAGAACAAAAAACAGTAAAAAATTAACTATTGAATAATTAGCATTAATGAATAAAAGTAATTATCAATAACAAATACTTAATTAAATTTTACGTACTATATACATAGGATTATAATCAATCAAAAAAATCAAGGGCTATGAGGGGTCCGGACGCGGCCCCCCCCCTTGTGTGCACCACTGATTACTCTGTGTGATTTTTAATTATATAGAGAAATCTATTTTTCGTTAAGATATATTTTATGTTTTTCAGACTTATTGCATGCATTGATTACAAAAGGAAATACCCAAATCTTTAAAAACAATTCTAAAATTTATCGTATCATGGAAACAAATATATTACATTCGTTTTCTTTAAAAAATTCTATTTCACGAATCCTTCGGAGATTTACGGCCCTCTGATTTAAGCGTAATAAGATCGCATTCATGACTCTTTAAATAGATACATTTCAAAGCATGTGAACTCTTAAAGTAAACTAATTTTGAAGTTCTGCAGTTCTAATTTACTTAAAAGGTATTGATACTAGCTATCCAAGCGGAATTAATGCACATTGCACTCGCGTAAGACCACCCACATATCAGAATAGAAAATGTTTAAATGGATCTTGAGTGAAACACAGCTAACGTTATTTCTTGGAATTAAAAAGGAATAAAAAATACATAGATATATAAAAAATGAAAGGATTCATCCATTCACTATTTTTTTTCTATACGGTTCTCGGATCTTTTGTTCACAAAGTAAACATTCATCTTTGATTTCTCTTCGAAAAGGGTTCCTATGCTTATTTACTAGAAAGAAGTTTAATTTTGGGAAAATGAGAAATCATTTTCACGTTCTTCACCAAAACCGCAGATTAACTACAATTGTACATATGCATATACAATTGTATTGTTTTTTTATACTGCATGCATATGTATGTATATATGTTAAATAATTTGTAATGGAAGTCAGACTATAAATAATCGAAATAAAATAAAACGAATAATAATAAAAAATAAACATTACTATGCACACATAGTAAGCATAGGTCAATTCCCCCATACGGGGAAAAAAGAATTCAATCACAAGTAATATTTTTTCTGCCGTCAAATCTTTTCCCCCAGATCAGAACTTCGTTCATAATTTAACAAGCAAATATTTTAAGAATGATTTTATTACAATTAAAATAAAATTGCTTGTAAAGTAGCTAGGAAAACCTATAAGTAAAAAACAGAACTCTTCAGTTAGTGAACTTTAAATTTCCTTGCAATAAAAATAAATTACATTAGACTATACCAGTAAAAATTGTCGAAGCAACAAAATCGAAATAACGAAAGTATACGGAGTAATTAATTCTTCGAAATACTTTCACAATATTTTCAGAGAAATTAATATCCGTATTAATGAAACAGTTCTTACACAACTTGTGCTGTTGAAAAGTCAGATTACTAAAATATCACCAATCATACTTTTAAAAAGGACATAAAATGTTTCTAAAAGGATGTGTTTGATTTAAAAACGATATTTCTATTTTCATAATTAAACAACTTATTTCGTTTAATAATGATTCATTTGATTGTGATTCTAAACTATAATGCCCTCGTTCGTATCACCATTTCCCTAAATCTAAAAATAAATTACTGAAATCATTTGACATCGCAATTCTTATTCAGTCATCCATAAATGACGATTACGCATCTATTCTGCTGCACTATATTTAATTCCATTTCGAAAACTTTAATCTACTACGTAACAGATTACACGAAAATATTTTTTACATAATCGTCTGCTCTGATGGGAGAAAAAAAGCGTTTCTTTGAAATAAAGAATTAAAAAAAAGGATGGCAGGAGGAGGAAAAAATCGATAATTCCTTGACTCTCTACTGTGTTTCATGGAAGCTATTTCCTCTCAGCAGTCACAGTTAAAATTTCGAAAGTGGTAGAATAATAATTGAGACTTCTCTAGACACAAAATTCCAGTTCCGCGCGTCAGCTTCAGCGCATTACCCAACGATGTCCTTTGCCCTTTTAAAATTTATTTTTCAAAGCCCAAGTATAGAATCTCACATCTAGTTACCCAAGCCCATGGCGTAGTGAAATCTGCCCTGGAGGGCAAATGAAAGCGGTAATTTATAGCCATACACTACTACACACCTTTAACCTCTCCACTCTCTGAAGCTTCTTTTTTTCTTTCTTTCTGTCTTTTCTTATTCGTTTTCTCCCCCAGCAGTCACGTTCTTCTTTAAAGATAAGTTTTTAGTCTTCAAATAGGGATCGGATTCCAAAGACGAAAATGGCGCTGTAGGAATCAAGTGATGAGGGCGGTCTTAAGCAATTTTTCCAAACAGCTGGATAATCGGGAATTTTCAATAGATGTTTTGAAACTAGCAGATTTTTGTTTGTTGTAAAAAAGAAGGTTATAATAAATGTATTTTTTTTCACTCAATTAATGCAAACGTGCTTGAATCAATGAAATAACATGCTCGTTTTGTTTAGGAAAATGTATAAACAATGTTCTTTCACGTATTTAAAAAATCGATAACTTGGGTTATTTCAGACGAATCATTATTATTCATTATGCACGAAAGGTGATAAAGATTCAAGTGGTAATATTACTTTCGGAGAGCCATGCAAATGTTATTAAACAACTATACAGAATTTTCCTGCAGATGATGAAATATTTTGACATATTTGAATACGAAAGTGAAAAATAAATTTAAGGGTATAATAGCTTTTGTTGCTCCACATCCCCTCCTCCCAAAAAACCTTATAAACATTTGTTTCAGTGATAAAACAATGGCAAATAAAACAATAAAGGAAAAGGAATACTTAGTGATAAAAGGAACTTTACGGAAGAATTCTGAATTAAATAAAAAGAAAACAATTGAAAGGAAATTTAATAATTATCGATACAGAGTAATATGCGGAAATGTTATTTGTAACTAAGATTCTTTATTAAATAACAAATGACACACGCATTTATTTTTGATGACGCATTCTCTTTGATAATGTGATCAGTCAATAAATATTCCAATTAAAATTTTTGAAAAAAATATTTACTTTAAATTAGTTTGTATAAGTTGATAACAGAATCTTTTCATTTGAAAAATGAAGCAAAATGTGTTAAAATGAATCTATAAAGAGGAAATAGCACTTTTATAACAATAGTTTTTAACTGTAAAAATCAAAAATAATTTATTGTACTAACATTTAACGGATAATTGATCTATGACTCAAAATAAAAAGCACATATCGCACATTTTCGATCAAATTTAGATTGAATTTTTTTTTTTAAATAAGAACATTTTGAAACATTTTCAAGTCCAAATTCGTTCCAAAATGATAGAATTTAAATTCTGTACTGTAGATCGAAACACAGAGAACTATCCAGAAACTTTGGAACCTAAATATCAGTGAAAAAACAATCTACATGTTTCGTAATACCAAAAAGAAAAAGAAAAAAACTCCATTCGTTCTTCGAATAAAAGAACGTTTCTTTACACCCACTCAAACTTCCAGAAGACAGAAACTGACGAATTGCTTTCAGGTTATTTTTGTAGAGTGCTGAAGTCGAATTTTTTCCGCACTTCTCTGCACGAACTCCGAGTTTATTTTTCTCTATTTAAATAAAAATCAAGACATAAAACTATACATTACATCAGCTATTTATCATTTAAAACTGTCTTTTTAACCTTTAAGTCAATTTTTTTTTGTCTGTGCGTTTAGTAAATAGTTGAGTTTTCCTTCATTTTATCTCTTTTGAAAAAATATATTTTTTAAAATAGTAAGCTTGCCAAAGCAAACGATACATATCCTTATCATAGATAGGGGGAAAAAAGCCATTTCGCTAACTGAATAAAATAAAAGTTAAAGCAACTTTATACTCATCTCCACACTTTCTCTTTTATTTCAAAATATCAACTTAATGTTGTTTATATTTTCAATAATTTTTTTTGCAGACTTTTTTTTCTTTTTACTCTTGATGTTAAAACACTCAGTCTCTCGCGTTCTTGATCAACTTTTCTGAAAAAAATATTTTACAGGGCATTTAACTGTGATTTGAAACTAATTAAATTTTGTTCAAAATAAAACTTCTATAAACAAAAACGAGGGGACAAATCTAGCTGTTAAGTTTTTTAGTTATTAAAAAAAATTCTCAATATGTTTCACAAATTCATTACTTGTATTGCTAAGTACAGGCATTATCTTAACACATTGAATCTCAGAATAATGTTGAGATCTTAACTTTTAGTTACTATTGCCAAAAATAAAAACGAAATTGAAAAATTCGGAACTAGGCAAATCCCGAAATAGCTTAAGAATGTCTAGAAATTTAAAAAAAATTTTTAGAAAGATTTTTTTATTGCGAGCACTTGTTTACAAAGCAATGTACATGGAAATATATTCTGTAGTTTCGAGAAAAAAAAAGGAGTGAGGAAATATAGAAAAAAAAATGAACCAAATTTAGAAAAAAAACATGAAATTGTTCATTCAATTATAAAATAATTCAGTTCAAATCCTCATCATTATTCAATGCAACAAACGCGATAGTTAATTTTGCTGGTGTTAAATCTCATTTTTTAATAAAATCTGTTAATGTTTCTATTTACAGGTCTGCGAAACCTTAATTATTAAACAAATGATTAGCCTGTTTCTTTTTCATTGCGAATGATTGAACATAAAAAAAAAATGCCACCATTTAAACTGTCTGAGACATTTGAAAAAAAGAAAGCGCCGAAATGCCGAGACACGTAAAGGCAAAAGTAGGACCATAAACCCACAAAAACACTGTAGTCGCAGAGGTCACGGGCGTTCATCAGAAGCAGCACTGGGGATGAAATACTGTACGAGCAACGAGGTTTTTATTTCATCCACTTCTGCGTTCTTCATCCTCCCTTGCACCGCCATTGCTATTACGAGAAAGAGGGGGAAGACCAGACAAAAAAAAAGGCGAAAAGTAAAGGAAAAAAAGAATGAAAACGAAGCGTATAGAAATAGGCTGCGGCCAATCAGGAGGCAAGATTTTAGATTTACGCAATTTCATTGGTGGAAGCAGTTTTGCTGTGGCTTGTCGCTTTGCGATGCATTTTCGACCAAAGTTTCGAAAAGTGATGTGAGCTGCCATCTATTGTCAGTTAGATTAACCATAAAAAAGGAAATTCGAATATAATTCTATTTTAGTTTTTAAAAATGAATGACATCACACAGAGAGAAATACAAATGAAAGATAACTTTTTATTGTACAATTGCATATGAAATTCCCTTAGCATTCTCCCAGAAGATTAAACATTTCTAACAATCTGTTTACAGAACGGGAAAAACTAAAATTGATTTGCTTAATGTTTTTGATGAATAAGAAAAATGAATATATATTTACTTATATAAAAATCAGTTTGTGTGTGTGCACTGAATGTTACTGAGGTAAATAGTTCTTTACGTGTTAAATTTTTAACAGGGCAGAAGATCGTATTCTCTCGTATCAAATTCTTATATATATTGAGAAAAAGAGAAGTCGTTTATGATTGTGAAACAGTTTAAATTTGAAAAATTTGCTTGCTATTAAACGTTTAGAATTGAATGAGAAAATATTTTAACTTGTAAACATTTAACATATCAAGCGTGCAATGAAGATGAATTTTTTAAAGATAAGATTTTTTATTAGATTATTTTAATACTAACAACATATATCAGGAAGAAAAATTAGAAAATACATAGAAAATGTTATTTCATTTAAACATCATATTTTATTGTTGCTAAATGTAGATATATACAATATGTATGGCTCAAACTATATTTTGCTTTCTTTATTGTTTTTTTTTCATGTTATTAGTTATTAAAACAAAAAAAGAAAAAAACACGAAAGACTTTTTATTTTAATTTTAGAATTGATTTATCAGAAAAAATTTATGTAAATATATTTTGCATTTGAACTAAAAAAATCCGGTTACTTTATTATTATCTTTTTATATATTATGAATGACAAGCTTTTCAGTTTTATAACAACTAAGGTACAGAATTAGAAAAAACTATGAATTACAAATAATCCCCTGTTTTGTTATTTGTAAGTAAATAGATATGATGTTAAACACTACAATAACAGATTTCGGTTCCTGTTTTATAATTATGAATATTATATTTTTTTCAGGAAGGATATAAAAAATAACATTTTATAGAGCGTAGCATTGTTGCTAATAGAACCAAAACACGCGCGTTCTACAGTTTTTCACTATGATCCCACTCCTTAAAAAAAAAACAGAACAATGTCAAGCACAAAATCGAAATGTTGTTTGTATGGGGATTCAAATATGAACTTATTATGTAAGCCCAATAAGCTAAGAAATTTCAGAATACAGATAAACTATAAAACCAATATTTCATAAGAATACAAACCTTTAAACCCACCAGATAAAGCACAACACCAAATACATTGTGACAAGGAGTTTGGCAACGATGATTCTTTTATTATCGAAGTACTTCTGTAGAGAAAAGTGATAAAGAGAGAGAGAGAAATATACCTTTGAACTACATCGATTTAGTCATGCTGTCGTGAACCTTCGCCCACAGAAGTGTTAGAATGCACCAAAGGATGAAACATATTTTTAAAATCAACACTTTTATTATGACTATCGAATCAATATCTAAATTGGACCTAAGCTAGGGGAGCTGTTAGACTAATTACTGATTTAACTTTTTTTAATCATCGGTCGATACTTAGTTTAAAGTTGAAATCCACTGCAATGCTAATCGTTCTAAATCGACTCACCTGCTCCTTCTACTTACTCTGGTAAATTCAACTATTCGATCACCAACTTTACCTTCGGTATGTCAACAAAATTGCCAACCTCTCCCTATTTCCCTCTTCACTTAATTTTAAATATGATCTCTAATTAACATAAATCACGGTTCCTTTATGGGAAGTGGTTTTAAAAGAAATTTTTCTTAGGGGATTAGTCAGAATCGCGAATGGAGCCCGTTACAATGCAAAGAACAAATTGTTAATATATATTTAAACTAGTTGGTATACCCGTTCTTCGCACAGGTGAATTGAAAAATTAACATTACTGATTGAAGGATAAAGAAGTTTTTAATGAGTAATTTTACGTGAATAATACACAGTAGCGCACACAGGAATTTTTCAAGGGGGGGGGGGTCCGGGGTTGAAAGTTCACCATTCTTATATCATGATCCTTTTGATTTTGTCGATTTTCGGGAACAAAACACAGTAAAAAACTAATTTTTGAATAAATAATTAACATTAATTAATGAAATTAATCATTAATAACAAGTAATTAATTAAATTTTACGTACTATATAAGAATTATGATCAATCGGGAAAAAAATCAAGGACTTTGGGGGGTTCTGGACCCCCTTTGTGTGCGCCACTAATTGTACATTAAACAAAAAAAAAAGTATTGTAGGGCGATTTTTGAAAACACCTTAAAGCTGATCTCTGCTCAGCAAAAGAAACACATTGTTATAAATTTTGTGTAATGAACGCTTAAAATAGTGTAAAAATCTGATATCTAGAAGTGTAACATGTTAATAATACTTTCTGTTGTATTGATTTTATGTTAAAATTGTAATCTGTCTCACGCTCCACCTGTTTAAGCCTTCGCAGTTCCTGGCGTAGACAAAACAAAATGGGAAAATTTTTGCTTCCCACGTAAAAGATAGATATATCCTGTCGTGGGAATTTTTGTAGATGGCAGAATTTTTCCCTACTTACTTGACAATTATCGTTATATTTTGGAGACTTTACTAAATATCGTTATAAATTATAGCCTATGTGTTATTCTGATGTATAAGCTATATCATTGTAAAGTTTCATTAAAATCCAATCAGTTGTTTTTGCCTGAAAGAGGAACACAAACATTCAAACATACTTTCGCATTTATAATATTAATAAGGATCTAACAGATACAGTTAAACAATCATACTGTTTTCCAAAATAATTATTTTCGCTGCATTATTCAATAACAATTCAGTGATTAGTCTCAGGGTCCCTTCTGAAAGTATCACCGAGGTCTTGAAAGACAACTGAAATATGACTTTGGTATTTTTGATGCGTTCCATACACTCTCCCAACCCCATAGAGTGTAATTCTACCTTATATTTAAGTAAAAAAAAACACCTGAGTTGCTATGAAATTCGCCTCTTCCCCCTCATGTTAATTGTTAACAATCAACTGTACATAGACCTCTCCTATGGGGGAGGGGGTTAAACCTCAACCCACCTCCCTTTGTGTATAATACTGCCTCTTTATTGGAACCTGATCTTATCTAGATCGTCGTAACTTCCGTAGCTTGCGTCACTGTTACTCAGGGCTCTGTAAGTCTAAAAGTGGAACATGTTTTTTCTCGCATACATGCGATAACGGCATTACGTCCTCATCAAATGTGGATATTTTCTGTAGAATCGAATAATGTTGTATTAAACAGGAAATTATATAAAAGTAGAAATAACACTTTTGTTGAAAAAAAAATCGTATTAATAGAACAGACGGGAAATAATTATCAAGAATGAAATGCTAAAATTTATTTAAAAATTCTTTAAAGCTAGAATATACATTCATCCTTATTTCTCGTAATGTAGAACTTGCAAAGCTTTCAAAATTCAGTACAGATTTCGAAAGTGAGTAAAGAATTTGAAAATTTGGGTTGCATATCTAATTAATTATAATTAAGCACTTTTTAAAAAAAAACCCATTAAAAATGTAAACATAATAAACACTGAAAAAATGCGATAATAATAAATGCTTCACACAAAACAAATCTTTAATTATAATTATCTCTCTTTCTGAATAAAAAGAAAATCAAAAAGAGAATAAGTATATACTTCACATTTTAGAATAACAATTCCGCTTTAAATCATGCATATAATCATTATAAAAGACTGGAATGAAATTGCCAAGTCACAAATAAGAATAAACTTAATTCTCTCTCGAGATATATAAAGTTGTGAAGAAATGTTACAAGTAATTTTTAATAGAAGAATAGAAACACACGGAGAAAAGATACATAGTAGAAAATACAAGATCGTTTCTTTTCTTGTCAAGCATTAAATGTCACAAGGAAATAATAACAATAATAAAATTTGGAAGCCATTCGACCTAAACGCGGGAGACATTCAATGGACCTTATCATTACAGGGTCGATTTCATGCCGCCAAAGGGTTAAAGTATTTTTTGCATCGCTCAAGTTATGTCAACACTAATTTATACCATGGAGATCGTTCATGCTGAACTTATTTTTGTTTGACCAAAAAAGTAACATTTTATTATTCACTGAGCCACGAAATGCTCTCTCTCTCTCTATATATATATATTCATCGAATGCTGTGATTGAACCAGATTGTTCTGTTTGGTAGGTTTTTTTCCCTGATTTCATTTTTTCCGAATGAGATTTGAAGCAAAAGCGTAACTGAGAACATTTGGACCCCACAAGTTAGATTATACAAAGGAGTGGCGTAGCTAGGTATCCAAAGGCCCCGGTGAAAAAAAAATGAGGGACCTATCTTGGTTAGATTTTTAGCTGCAAAAATATATGAATATTTTAAATAAACAAAGTTTTCTTAATAACTTCAGCTTTTGCTGTTCTCTGCAGAATATAGTAAAAGAAACCCACATATACTACCTACATCAGCGTTTCTCAAACTGTGGGGCGCGAGCATGTTGAAAACAAAAGACTTAAATTTTAAAAACAAAAGATTATAATAATATTTTAAAAAATAAAAATGTATCAGTATCGCACACAATGTATTTTATAATTAATTTAACAATACGAAGTTAAGAACAAGTTTAATAATTACCAGTGGCCCCATGGGTTTATCATATATAAGATAATATACAAAAATTAACCCTTATCTTAATAATTTGTACGGTTTATAATTAATCCATTAACTGCCAATTAAAATTCGCTCCCCAAAACCACTGTTTTCCTAGTAGGTGCGCGTATGGGATGTATTGGGGGGATGAAAAGGGATAAAGTAAAACTTTCTCTCTAAAATAAATAAATCCTTCGCAAACATTGTCGTTTTTTATTGCACTCCAAAGTCTTCGGAATAATTTTATGGTCAGCGCACAGATAAGATCGTACTTAGGAGAGACGTATATATACGTCCGGTGCAATTAACGCTTTGGCTGTGTGAGACGTTTATATACGTCAGTGGTACTTAAGAGGCTAAATTTGTATTGCAGTTTTAGCGCCAAAGTATGGTTTCATTGAGTTCATCATATTGTTATTGTATGGAGAAGGGGGCGCGATGAAATATGTGATTGTATATAGGATCGCAAATATCGAAAGTTCGAGATGCACTGACCTACATGTACGTGTATCAGTTTCCTTGTATGAGCTTCAGTGATCAACCCAGTTCGATTTGACACCACGACACTCGTAGAAGGCTGACTAAGAAATTTGACAATTTTTGTTTACTATATTTTTTTTTCTCGGGGTTGTTTGCGCTTAAACACACCTCTGGGTTTCTTTTTTTTTTTATCCATAACTTTAGTTTTTTTAATTTATGCAATACAATTTGAAAGTGCTCGAGTACTTACTGACGTTAAGAGGAAGGAGAAACGCAATGCTACGCTACAAAATGTCGTTGGACAATCCCTGGGTATTTATTTTTTCGGGAGGATCGAACTCCCCCACCAGAGGGTTTAGAGCTACAGAATATATGATCAACTAAGTTAGGAAAAATAAAATTTTTTCCCACACACACACAGTAATCTTAAACTTAAATTATTAAAACGTCCCATAACATCGGGAAAAAAGGTAGATTCCACAACCTATCTTCAGTTTTGCGTAACAAGCACTTACTGGGCAGTTCATTGCATTCTTCCAGATATCTTAGTGGCCGCAGTAGCCTAGTGGTCAAGGTATCGGATCGTGGCTGGCATGTCACGAGTTCAAGCCCAGTACCATTAAAGATCGGAGCGATGCACGTTAAATCTGCCGAGAGCTCAAACGTCCTCCCGTTGGTGTGGTAGTTAGGAGAATGGGTGCCAGCTCAGGCGTCGTCCTTGTCCATGGTTCAAAATTACGAGGTCCGTCGCCAAAAGCCCACGTGTAACTGAACAGTGCGACGTTAATATTCACTCACTCCAGATATTTTAAGACATACTTCCTCAAATTCCACACTCTCGCGAGTGAAAAAAGCTTAGAAAGCCAGCTCACACAACCCTAAAGGAGCATCCTCTCCATAATATTCAATTGTAGGTTCAAGTAAATGTATTTCAATCAATTTCTAAAGTTTTTTTGTCCGTGATTACAATATATTTCATTGAAATTGTAAAGTAAACTGTTATTAATTATTAACTTTTCATATCTTTAAATTTTTCTTTGAGTCTTCGTGTGCCACTGTTACAACTCCGCTGTGACACGGGTTGGCCACCCCTGCTCTAAAGCAACGCCAAAACTATTGGAGACAGATCTCGTAATTTTGAGCTTCGGTAAAGTGACAAGGACAACACTCGAGCTGGCAACCCACTCTCCGAACTTCCACATCAGACCAACGAAAGGACATTGACGACAGATTTAAGCATACACAGCCCCTCTTCATAAAGGATCTTAAATGGCATTAGGGATCGAAGTCAAACATTCGCCGATCATGAGTTCGCGACCATGGCCTCTCTCCGCCACGAAGCATACTTTGAAGGAGATTTGTGGAAGATTATTTGTTGTACCTCATAATATCAACATTTATTTTTCAATTCCTACTATTAGCTCACACTCTCTCTATATTTATCTTGATGGAATTTTCAATCGCTAATAAAATTCATTTTAAAGCGCTCCATTGAGCTGAAATTTTATATACATGATTATTTTGGATGACGATACAATAATTTAATTATAATTAAGGGGATCCGGCCCTTCCATAGGAACCCGTTAAATTACGTAAGTTTATGTACCTTTTTCTCAGAAACTTCTAGCTTCTAATAGATTTTTTCGCAGTAGGTTATATGTACTATCAATAAGACTTTAATGGAGGGTTTTGTCTTTTGTTAAAAATTAAAATAATTATGAACTTTTTAAGAAATCCCAAACTTTTTTTCCTTACAATTTAGTTTAAAAATACATTACCTAAAACAGTTTACTAGATATATCTAATTCCCTCCATTAAAATGTGTGTGTGTAAACGTGTTGAAAGTATGCTCACTGAAATTTTGAGGATCCTACATTAATTAGTTTTTCAGAAAAAGGTCCATAAAGAGAAAAATATTGCATTTTGAGAAAACAGGCTTTAAAGTAAAAATTTGTAATTTGTCTGAGAGTGGCTTACTTTAAAAAAAAACCACTTCTAAAATTATCGCATTTCTATATATCATTTTAAGCAGAAATTTTTGAACTTTAAAAAAATGTAAAAAAAAATAATCAAAATTGATAATTTTCAAAAATTTATGTGCCGGACACCCATAAGGATTACAAATACAGCCATGTTGGCATCATTTTTGGCGACTTGTGTCAAAACTTGAAAAGGTTTGAACTGAAATTTTATATACACGATTGTTTTGGATGTCAATACGATACTTAAATGATAATTAATTACCACTTAATGTTGTGATTCTGTCATATGTATATACATATTTATATTAATTGTAACTATTTAATAAAAAGTAGCTAAAATAAAAATTTTCTTTGTTGATCTAAGTAGGAATTGGCTTAATTTTTTTTATATATATTATATATACTCTCTTGTTATCAGTAGCGCACACAGGAATTTTTCAAGGATGGGGGAGTCCGGGGTCGAAAGTTCACCATTCTTGTATCATGATCCTTTTGATTTTCGGTAACAAGACACAGTAAAAAACTAATTATTGAATAAATAACTAGCATTAATTAATAAAATTAATCATTAATAACAAATATTTGATTAAATTTTACGTACTATATACTTAGAATTATAATCAATCGGAAGGGAATCTTGTGTGCGCCACTGCTTGTTATGAATATAGGTTGAATGTTCATTTGTGTGCGTAAAGGTACTTGTTATACTATTTATTTCCATCTGAATCCAGCATTTTTTTTTCTGGTTTAAAATGTTTTCTATATTACGTCTGAAATGATAAATAATCTTTAACTTTTTGAGATAAAGTGAAAAACTGCATTTTTATGGAATACTTTAAAATTTTTTTTAAAGATATGTAGTGTATAGTTGACGGATATATATACCGTACCTGGATTTTTCTCCCGGGAAAATTTATTCCGAGTTCTAATTTTACGCAGTAATATAAATTAAGCACACACAAGCACTGGATATTTATACATTCTTCCTAACTTGTATAGATATTGAATAAACCGGCGATTTATAGACAATCTGAATAATCGAAATTCTTACTACAAATCTTCTTATAGCCATTCTTATTAATACTTATCCTTATCAATACTTTCCTTACACATCTCCTTTTTAATACTTTCTTCTTAGAGCCATGTATAAATAAAAATTAAATATCTTAAGCAACTAGGCATAAACCATTGCGTACATATTAAACGTGGACTGAATGTCAATATAATTATTCTGAGATAATTTTTCCTTCCACGCAAAAAAAATTCAAATGCGAAATTTTTTAAAAGAAAAAAAAGGGCTTAGTAAAAAATACAATTTGATGATACATTTTTACTCAATCATCAGAATGAGTGAATATTAACGTCGCACTTTTCAGCTACTCGAGGGCTTTTGGCGACGGACCTCGTAATTTTGAATCACGGTCAAGTTACGATCACCCCCTTCATCTAAATTCCACACAATACCAACGGAAGGACGTTTGAGTATCGACAGATTTAACGTACATCACCTACACGGCAGGTCTTCAACGGTACTAGGCTTAAAACGGGGGAGAGAGGGAGTTGATTGTATTCAACAGAAACCAGCAATAAAACAAAATGAGGCGATTATTGGCTGGGGAAGTCAGAAAGTAATATCAAAGAAGGAACATTTTTCAATCAGAGAAAAAGTACCCAAGGACCTATTCTTTAACAATGGGTGAAAACAGTTTTTAGAAAACTCGTGCAGCACGGGCTTAAGCCATACATCGAACTTCAAGGGCTCCTCTGCTTATGGTATATTAATCAATGCTTCTCGATAATCATCCCTTGTATATTTCAAAATATATATACCATATTTTTTTTAAAAAAAATCTGAATTCTTATGTATTGTAGTTCTTTAACCAGTTAACTGTGGCGCGCCCGTTTGAGAGCGGACAGCTATGTGTCACAGAAATCGAGCAATGACGAGTATACTCGTCAGTCACAGAGAAGTGTCACTGTTAAAATATTGGATCAAAAAGGTAGGTTTACTTGATAAAATTGCCAATTTTATTATTAATACTTGTTTATTTGGATACAATATATATAAACATATATTACTCAAAAAAATCACATAGTATTAGAATCACAATCCTTCTGAATTTTAGTGACCGTCAAAATTCCTGGACTGAGACCTAACACACATATTGTGATTTTTTTCCTTCTTTACCGTCAAAAAATTTTCTACCTGTCTTGACACAACGGAAGTTGTGGGGTAGGTGCTGTAGAGTTGATCACAGTCCTCTTACTGAAAAGCATCCTTGCCGTTCCCATCCCAGTAAACTATTTTTCAGGCAGGATGTCATTGGTTATTATTCTAATGTCAGCACGTGGTTTAACATCTAACAATTGGCATTTGTACCACTCGATAGCTGGGTAACTTCGGGCTAGCAGCTTTGATTGATTGAATATTAACGTCGCACTGTTCAGCTACACGAGGGCTTTTGGCGACGGACCACGTAATTTTGAACCATGGTCAAGTGACGTGGACGACACCTGAGCTGGCACCCCCCCTCTCCTAACTACCACACCACACCAACGGGAGGACGTTTCAGCTCTCGACAGATTTAACGTGCATTGCTGCCCTACACGGCGTTTCTTTAGTGGTACTGGGCTCGAACCCGTGACAAAGAAAGCCACGGTCCGATACCTATACCACTCGGCTACCGCGCCACTCGGGCTAGCAGCTACCAATGGTCTTAGCGCCTGGTCGGCGTCACGCATTTGTCCCAAGGCTGACCATACCTGAAGGGTTGTAAATAAAATTTCCGATTTCTTCCACCCAAGGCTTTCTAAAAAAACATTATTTTCGCACATAAATAAATCCGGAATGAGAACTTATACTGTTTCAGCCGGTGCATACAGGAACACATGAGTTCATCTTAAATATTTCGTATTTTCTATTTATTTGTTTTACTCCGGACTGGCCTCAAAATATTCTAAACATCTTGAAATTTGAGAATATGTTATGTTCTCCTCAAAAATCGCAATTTAAATAGCTCAGTTCGGTATACTGACGAGTATACTCGTTAGTATACCAAATCCTGTAAGTTTTCCATGACGAGTATACACGTCAATCACAGGTAACTGGTTAATCATTCATTATGATAATTTTCTTCAAAATATGAAAGTTCAACACAAATATTAAGGGTACCTATAAATATTTATGCAAAAAAACAAAATTATTTCCCATCAGAGCATAAAGCTGGTATTTTAAGATTCATTTAAAATTTCCATTTTAAGAAAAATTTATCATTGATTTCTATACATAATTACTAAATCATCGCTCTATAGTCATTGACGAAGAAACCATTAAAAGCTTATTGCCCCAGTAGTACTAATTATTAAGAAATAACTCAGGTCAACATTCAAAAGTATTAACAAATTACACGCGCGAGCACCTCATTTATTTTATGAATGAATTGTAATTTCGTGAATAGATTAACAAATTCAGTAACATAAATTGCACATTATAGTTATCTATGCCTATTTATCACCTATTAATGCAAATAAAACATTGTTACATAACAATCGAGTTCAGCAAAAAGTGATAGTTCAATTTACTCGCAAAAAATTAGTTTCAGTATAAATTTCCAGTATGATAATTAACTACATTCAGAAATTATGAAATCTTTCTTACTTTTTTCCAATTTCATTACAAGTCAATCAGTATAAAATAGGTAAATATCATATAACCTATTAAAACCTCAATACCGATATTCTAGCATTTTTCTGTCAGAGCAGAGTACCTGGGAATAAAATTACATTTTAATTTGATAACATAACGATTACAAATAGAAATTAAACATTCATCGCAGTACTCCAAAAAGCCAGTATTCACAGAACCTTCACCCCCTCCCCTTTCAACTCAAATGCAACTTTCACAATATATAAAAGCCCCCCCACATAAAAAAGGATGTCACTTGTAGGTTATGTGCCTTCACTCACTGATATATACTGATAATAGTCCAGAATGTTTTATTAATCAAAATAACGCAGATTCAGTAAAAACCCCCACAGAATTTCTAATTAATGGAAAACTGATGCAAAGATCAGTCATGTGCTGAATTGGTAAAGAATTAAAATTAATTTTAAAAAGAAATACATCTTTTTTATTGAATAATCCAGCATATAACATACACCTATTTCTGCAAAGAAACCTGAAATGTACATGTGTGTGTGTGTGTGAGTGAGAGAGAGTGTAATGCTCTTTATCTTTTGAAGTTTAGATACAGTGAGAGTGGATGTTGTTTCAAATCCCCTCGGACCACGAAAGCCTACACCAAGTCCATTTGACCTTTCCACATAAGAATGTCACAAACCAGGTCTTGATTTCCAAACAACTGTCCCAGGGAAATGCCATAGCAGTCCAGAAGATGAGCAGAAGCAGGGACAGGTAAAAAAAAGGCTTTACCTCTTGCACAAAGATCATGCCATGCAGGGTGGCCGCTTCTAAAACGCGCCAAGATCTTCTGAAGAGAGCCCTGGATTTCCTGCAATGTAGAGATAGGCCAAGACTCTTAGCTGTGTATCAGTTGTGAGCAGGACTTATTCGTGGATAGTAAAAACATAAATTGAAATCAAACCTGACCTAATTAAAAGGTTATTTGAAAAATGTGTAGCATACCTAATGGTAACAAAAGATTAGTTATTTATGGATTAGTGTAATAGTGAAAAAAAAAAAAGATGAAACTTAATTTGATAATGCGCCTGAAGATATAGCTCTTAATGTTAACCAATAATGGAAGTTCACAATGCTATTTCTTTCAAACAAACAGTATTTAAGTATACGTAGAAAACTACTTTTTTTATAATCTTTCCTTTACTTTCAAAGATATTTTTATACCTGGCATATGATTTTGATCTCATTTTTTTTGTGTTAAAAAAGTGCGCATTAAACGCCAAAATATACAGTATGTAAATATTTTTTTTTTGTGTGTGTGACAACACCAGTTAACAAAAAAGAATAACTTAATGGAGCTAATGAATATAAGACTAATCTCTACTTGCATAAACCATTACATCATCCTATGATTAATTTATGTTTGATTCCAAACATAGTCAACTTTCAATCATAGAACTTCGATGGATTAGTTAAATGCCATAGATATGTATCCGCACTAAATTGCAGTAATGAGAGTAACAAAATATTAAAACAAGAAACCTGAAATAAAAAATTTCAGAGATTTATCTAATTTTGAACAATACACATTGCTGCTGACATAATAAATCTAATATTTCATGCAAAATGCAACACAACATGGATTTGAATCATGATATATTTTGCCACAAAGCAAATATTCCATCTTTTCCATTTCAAAAAATGTTTTATTTTTTGCTAAAAAGACATGATATATTTTCCAAAACTTTACAGACAAAGTAATATTTCATTAAACAACAGAAGCTCAATCAAAAGTTTTGATTGCTTATCTAACTCAGAAAATATTTTGAACAATTACAGCATATTTTAAGACTGAGCAAAATTTTGGCTTTTAATGCATCTGGCACTTTCGTGCAGCAAAATATTACAAGGCATAATGTATCTATTTATTGACAAACTTAAAACATTATAACGTTTCACACAAAACATTGTTACAGTAGTTAATATACATAGAGTACATCAAATATTGTTTAAAATTTATGAATATCTCAAACACATGAATGGAATGTTAGGAAAGAAATGAACGAATGTTTTTTTAGCAAACTACATTTAACTTTAAACAACGAGCACTTAAAAGAAATCAAATTATGTACATAGTTTTAATAAGATATTAATACGCAAAGTAAGAAAACACTGAAATAAATTATTTTTTAATGTTAACAATTTGATAAACAAAATGTTAAGAATAACTAATTCATTCACTTAAATTGGAATAATAGCATAAAAATATAAAGTTTATCTAACAATTACTTTTGCTGTAAACATTTTTATGATGCTTCAATAAGAATAACATAAAAAATAATATTTAAAGTTGTTCTCCCTTTAATCAATTACAAAGATCTAATTTATAATTAAAAAGATTTACCAAGAAAAACAAAGTAGGAATATTTTATTACTGCATGATTTCTTTAAGCTAAGAAATTCATTTGATGTCTATAAATAGGAGAAAAGCATTTTTGTTTATTAACAAATATTACATTTAAAATATAAATAGCAAAATAAAAAAATAAGATTTTGGCAATGATATACAATATAAAACAAATATACATGATATGAACAAAAGTTTTTTCTTTTTTTGGAAAATTGAATTTACCAAAGCAGGTCAAAGAACTGTACAGATAAATTTACAATATTCTACATACAAATTAATAAACATTCTTACAATCTTGTAAAAATAATAATCTCTAACTTTAAACTATACTTCAACATTTTTGGTGTATATGAGCATTCATATTAAAACTTTCCAAAGTAAAACTTTTCAAGTTTTAAAAGCGATTTTATTAAATATACAAGGAGTAGAAGAGGCATTTAAAACCAGACAAAAACACGAAAGAGTAATAATTCATACAGTACAAATGAAGAGTCAAACTTTAAATAAATCACAATAATATTCTTACAAATTGAATTATGATGAAAAAAGAAAGAAACAACTAACCAAAGTAGAAATATATGTAAATTTTCTGAATATGGATCAGTTTTAAAATTAAGATGGTTCCTTCAGCAGAAAACATGCAATCATTCAGTTCATATCAATATACAAATTTTTAAAACCTTTACCGCAAGAAGGCATTTAAAATTACAAAGAAGACAGGGGAATATGTTAAATTTAGAAAAAGAAAGAAATTTTAGAAAATTCTTAACACTTAATATATATTAGACATAGATATATTTAGAATTTAATAAACAAAAGAAAAACATAAAATGACTGAAAAAAATCACAATTTTTTTTTGAGCCTCAAAGAGCTTCAATACTTACTCTATTTATATATATAACCTTTTTCATAAGGCATAAACAACTGTACAATGAAGAATAAATATTTCAATAATACTTAGCAATTAAAAAAAATTGCAGAGCACAGCAGTTATTTTAAAAAATGTCTTCAAAGCTGCCTCAGGTGGCACAATCAACAGTTTATTGTATATCAACATTTTATTTTTTTTATTATTTTTTACAAAACATCAACAAATATGATCTTAAAAACATCATTTAATTCTTTCAATTAACAAGTTTTTAAGTAAATGGTATATCTAATTAAAATTTTTTCCCCAACACTAATGAGATTGTACACATAAAAAAGTTGATTTAAACACTATGTTTTCAAAATAGAATAGTACTTTGTTTTGGATGGCGGCGATGCACAATCTCCAGTGGCATTTACGGAGCAAAATGCTCCTAAAAGGCAATCACATTAATTATAAGAAGTTTAAAATAGGGAGTCAAGTATATATAGGGATAACTGATTAATGTAAAAGTTTATAGTGTGAAGTGCTTAAATGTATATTTATGACTAATATAAACATTGAAATTGCAAACTATTGTAAGTAATAATACATGTTATGTATGCAAAGTTCATAGATATTGGAAAACAATAATTTCGAATGTCAAAGCCTAAAGAAAATGCGTAGTATTACCCGTGCAATCCTTATGTACAAAATTTTCAGCATAACAAGCTTTTGAAAAAAGACCATTCATCAACTTAGAAGTAAAATCAATTAACAATGGAACCATTTTTTATCTGTCAATAAATTTATTTAATCAGCTTCACATCTCAACTCCCAGGATTAAACTCCTTTTAGAAACGAAAATATTTTCATCACTTTAAAGCTATACATTCTCAGGCACACATTTAAGAAGAAAAGATATTAGAACATTATGGGTTTCTTTTCCGTCTGGTCTTTCACATACTGGGTAAAGCGCTTTAGGAACTTTGGATACTCTCGCTTGTAAACAGCCCTCAGAACAGATGCTGGAGCCCACCCTCCAGGATTGACTAAAATAAATAAAATAAAACAATTGAGTAAATCAAATATAAAACATCACAGAGGGGGTGGGCAGTTAATCTTACTTTAACACTATGGTGCTTTAAGTAATATGGTGACAAACTTTGGTATATTGCTGTTTAGTTTAGCTTTTTTTAATAAAAATTTATCTGGATTATATAAAGGTTGATTACTGAGCTTTTCAAGAATAGGTAATGAAATATGAATTAAAACAGCATTATCATAATTTTTATATACACGACATCATATTAGAATGTCTGATTCAAATTTATATTTCAAAAGCTTTCAGGGAATTGCTTTTGTATCTTCATTTACCCAGAACATTCAAGATTTAAAGAAAAGGACAGAAAACTTAATTTTAAAGATATCAAATATACTTTTAAAAAACCAGCAGAAAACGGCATGCTGTAAAATGCCTCTAAAACTAATCTTTTAAAGCTATTAAGTTTTTAATTTTAGTATCAAAATCGCACTTCTGAAAAAACTATACCAGTATATAAATCAGTTTCACTGCGGAACTCAATAATACCAATTGTCTCTTTCATGGTTAATTCTGTGAATAACTTATTTTATATCATGGACATAAAATAAGAGGAAGTAACTTTAAAAAGTGTACTACAAAGAAGCAGAAAATAAACTTGCGCGATTCTGTCCCCCCCCGTCTTCAATTATTTATCGAAATTTTGTTGACTTCACACCTTAGCAGTGGGAAAAAAATATAAAAAAATTTAGGTTAATTTTTTTTTTTTACAATTTACATGAATCAATTAAGCTGTTGATCACATTTCCAGTTATTTAATTTAAGTATAAAAAGAAATAAGTATACTTTAATAATATGTGTAAAAAGTTTTTTTTTAAAAAAATTAGTTTTAACCCTCTCTCTCTCCTGTAAATTCATTCCTAAAGCATTTACTTCTGTTTTGCAGACTCCTTCAAAAATGAAACAATTCCTTCCCTCTTTTAAGACACAGGAGATCTGAGGGGACGATTTTATTACTTAGTTCAGTATATTTGTTAAATTAGAACCAGGAGATCACTCGTCCACAGTTGTTACATTTTCCTGGGGGAATCTTGTGTGAAAGAGTGGGGTTCACTTGGTTGTTCCCTCGGTTAGTCACAGTAAAATTGCAAGAAAATGAAGAGGGTTGAAAGAAATGGCATGTTAAAAATGTTTTTTTCCCCCTGTCACTTAAAAAATTTATCTTTGTATTCTGATTTTAGCCAGGAAAAATCACTTTGAATTCATTGTTGAATGTGAGACTAAGAAAATGCAAACACATTTTCCCATTTTTAAAAAATAAGAGATTAAATAGAGTATCATTGCATAAGAGATTAGATTTATGAAATAAAACCAATCTTTCTCTATTCAACTATATTTTAAATTTATATTAATTTTCAAGTCAATAATTTTTAATTTTAATGGGGATGTATTTTTTTCGATATGCAAAAGTATTTCTAACCATTTTCTATTCAAGTTAATTTTTTCTTTCTGTTTGTTTAATGTTAAATGAAAAATTGTCATTGATAACTACATCTTTCACACAATTCAGTCATAACACATTTGACTGAGAAACACTTCATTAATTTTGTTTTAACAGTACACTTATTCCGCAATGTATTCATACCAAATTAAAGAAACAAACAAATTTAACATTTAGAAATGTATCTTTTATCTCAGAATTAGAACCTTAAAAAATTATTATTTTATTCTTAAGTATTTACAGTATGAATTCATCACCATAACTCCTCCTCTCTGTACATAACAGCTAACTCTTTCTGTTGAAATGCTAATGCATTAAATTTTTTGAGTATAAAAAAGTAATGCCAGCTCTGGAGGAGATAAGAGTATGAGATGTGATGTATGGTTTTGAAAAAATGTTTTTGTATGTGTAGAGTATTTTTGAAAATTTAAATATCACAGATTGATTGATTGATTGAATATAACGTCGCACTGTTCAGCTACACAAGGGCTTTTGGCGACGGACCACGTAATTTTGAACCATGGTCAAACAACGTGGACGACACCTGAGCTGGCACCCCCCCCCTAACTACCACACCACACCAACGGGAGGACGTTTCAGCTCTCGACAGATTTAACGTGCATCGCTGCCCTATACGGCGGGTCTTTAGTGGTACTGGGCTCGAACCCGTGACAAAGCAAGCCACAGTCCGATACCTATACCACTCGGCTACCGCGGCCACTTAAATATCACAGAAGCGGATCATATAACAGCAAATGCACCTTATTTTAGTATGTGCAGGTATCGAAATAAAACACTTCACTTTCAAATAGCCAAGGAGTTTGTATTCAATATCAACCTCTTTGTAAAATTGCTTACAACTTCTATTCAAATAGTAACGAAACTGAAATATAAATATATGACTAACTGTAGTAAGAAGTATTCATAATATGTAAAAATCCTATTCCTCCTCTTATTTTAGTAAATATATAAAATAACAGATTACCTTCCCATGGCCCTGCTTGTTAAAGCTTCAAATTAACATAAAATCAAAAGTGAATATATAATCTATTTTATTTATGTGTTGGGACTTTTAAAAAACTTTAAGAAAATGGTTATATTGCAAAAACTACATCAAAGAATTTAATTAAAACCCAATAAAACCTAAAATCAAGCAAACTTACAAACATAAACTGATAGTCTGTACACTAAGGGTCTAAAGAAATTCTTCCCAGTTTTTTATCACTGCTCCAGGGTAAGAACAGGATTCCCTGCGAGCCATAAAACTTCCTGCCAGTGACCATTGTGTTTCTGTAACCCTACCTAATTATCTTTCAAGATGTTAAACCTTTAAATGGGGGGATTTTGGAAAAATATGGCTCCATTACATTTGAAAACCTTACTTTGAAGGCAAGAAAATATGTGTGGTCTCTTTTTGAAGCATCTCTCGTTGGAAAGGATTATATGTGCAAAACACTTAAAAGGTTAAATTCCTACAGAAATTTTTGCAAATGTAAAAAATTTAAAAAAACCTCCTTAATGGTTTTTATACTACTGAATTAAAATTTGTAGCAGGCCACATATGTCCCAAGGGCCACAGCTCGCCAAACACTGCTTTAAATGATCTGATTATAAAGTCAAGGTTTCCCAAATAATCCCTTCTTGAGATCTCAAAACTTTTTCACAAAATTAAATATGTATTCCATGGTGAAAGAGCAAGTGAAATATGGAAACATAAACAAACTACACAACAATGTAAATAACCAAACACAGTATCAAAATCAGTGCTCATTAATTAAAAATTACATAATGATTTTGAGAAATAAAATTCTGAAAGTTCCATCATAACTTTGATAACTAAGCATAAAAATACTAATGGTTATGAATACTCACTGCTAGAACAATATGTAATTCGACATGTTAGATTTTCTCTGCTTATTTCTTTATTTTCAGTTGGAGGATCTACAAATGTTTGACATACTAAAGATACTGTCATTATTAAGCGTACACATTTGCCAACCTAGGGAAGGGGGAAAAAATCAAATTACATATTAATATTAAAACTCTTCTTTTGAGAGCATATACAAATACACAACATTTGAAAACTTACAGGAGCAGCTTCATGTTCTGTAGAATTGTTACACACAATCCAAATATCATGAGCATCTTTGTCTTCGTCATTTGGTACTTGACGCATATGAGACCAAAATAAAGCATCTCTTTGAGTTGCAGGCCACACCCTTTTATGAATCTGATGGAAAATTAAGGTGTTGCTAGAAATTTCCTCCACAACTTTCATATTTTCAACAGTAGCTAAGAAAAGAACAAAGAGTATTAAAAACATGAGAAAAATGAATGATTAAATGTAAATATTCTTCAACTTGATACATTTCCCATTAATATATATCTAACATTTTTTTAAGAGACAGTTTTTTTTTAATGTTTCCTGAATTATGTTCATTCAACATATGCTCAAAATATAAGCACTTCTTCAGTCAAAAATTGTTATACAAAATCTTTTTAACTGTGTAATAATAGTATATTTTAAAGCAACATGATGAATACTAAAAACAAAAAGTCTGCAAGATGTAAATATAAAAAAATAACTTACTTTCCCAATCAAAGCGAAATTCAGGTGAGAAAAAGTAATGACACATTTCATGCCCAGTAACACCCTACGAAAAATAATACAAGTTTAGAATAAATCACATTAATAATTAATTAGCATTTAATTTTACATAGAAAATTGAACTACTGTTTAATCCAAACTTTCTCCAATAAAAAAAAATTAATAAATTTATTGAAAGCATTGAATGAAATTGAAATAAGAAAAAAAAATACTTAATCAAAATCTAGGAAACAAATATTTTTGTTTATAACCAGAATGGAAAACAAGTTTTTCAATATATTATAGTAGAAAACATGAGCAATTGTTGCAATATAATATAATAATAATGAAAGATTAATAAGCTTATTTGAAACCTGAAATTGTGTCATAGATGTTTAATTTAAAAATGTTAATTTAAATTTCGAAACTCCCATTCAAACACACCATTCTATTGAAAATCTCCTACATCTTTAAAATAAAAAGAATTCCCAATATAAAAAAGTTTATTTTGAAAATTGATAGCATATGAACATTAAAATGACAATTTTAATACATCCAAGAACAGGATAAAGTATCAAAAATTTTAAATAAATCAATTTCCTCTCATAAATTTAAAAAAAATTCTTAGAGTATACCATTCTTAAATAATATCTACATAATAATTTGTGTAGTATATATAATACATCAAAGTTTTACATTTTTGAGTTGATTATTTTCTTCTTCTTCTAATAGGTTCGTTCTTTCTTCTTTCTACAGTTTTAAGAAAAGAACAGGACCAAAAGGCATGCTGAATTGAGGGTAGGTTGCTAACTTTGTTTTACAAAAGTTAAATAAAAAAAAATATTGGTTTTCTTTATTTACAGAATTATTTAAATTATTCACTATCATAAAGATGACAAGTCACAAATGAACAACACTAATAGCTAAATAAGAAAGATATAACGAAAAAATACGCTCAAAATCATATAATGTGTGTTTAGGCTTAAATTCCTAAAACTGTAAGAAACATTTATTCAATCCTGTATGAAGCAGTACAGTTGGTTTAGTTCCATATCATAACTTCCTTTGATTGTAAATAGTTTGTCGTGGTTAATTTGGAGCAAACTTATAGTTTCATTACATATAATTTTATGAAATTAAACTTCTGAAATAAATTCAGTTTTTAATAAAGAAATTTATGTCATAACAATGTCAAGTACAGATGTACAATTTGTCAAATTCAATTTTCTATGGTATCATTCAATATTATACCAGTAAACAATATTTAAAATGAACACCCCTAAAGAGACAATTATAAAAAAAATTGTATGCATAACACATATGTTTCCATTTACTATACCTTGACAGTATGCACAGCTTTTAAAGGATCACATACAATACCACCTTCTTCAACTTCCCTACGGTACATTCTCATTTCACCATCTTCTGCAAAGAGTTGCCAACCACCTTCTCCTACCCCCATTTTAGCATATTTCAACTGCTCTAGAGTCATCAGATCAATCTGTAACAAAGAGTATCATCTTTTTTTTACTGTGTGATCACTTATATTAATAAAAATCATACTGTAAATAATTATTCATTATGCTTACTCAAAATAATTATTCATTATGCTTACTCAAAATAATTATTCATTATGTTTACTCAAAATAATTATTCATTTTGCTTATTCAAAATAATTATTCATTATGCTTTATTTCATGCAGTGTAACCATAAATCGAAGCTCAGTGGCTGAGTGGTAGTGCATCATGCTTCCACACCACAGGTTCGAGGTTCAAACCTTAGGCTGGGCAGGGTAAACCGAACCTTTCATCCCTTCAGTGGGTCAATAAATGAATACCAAGCTTGCTTGGGAACTTAACATTGGAAAGTTTTCATTGGACTGACCAGAACATCTGCTCTTGCACCACAGGGCACAAGGTCATGTATACTGAATTGGACACAATAGGCCTTGGCCCTCATGGGCTTAACCACTAAGTTAAGTAATCATAAACTATTAATGCCTCTTTCCCCCAAAAGAATTTTTTTTAAATTATTTTATTTTTATTAACTGTTAAATTTTTACTTACAACATATTTTCACATAAAAGAAATACTCTATATCAAAAAATATTTTAAAATTCAGTTCATCAGCTAAAAATATCATTACTAGATGAAAATTGCATTGGATTAAAACTTAAGAGTTTGTGATAGACCTTCCTAATCAGAATAACGATTTTTATTTAATTTACCATAAATAAAAGGATTTTTTATCAAAAAGTAATGACAAATAAACATTTCTACCTGTAACTTTTAAAAAGTGTAAAAACTAAGAACTAAGTAAAAACTAAACTAAGTGTAAAAAAACACAGGACTGACATTTTAAGCAAATTTTTAAAACAAAACACAATATACTAATACTTTAAAAATAATGTCAAGAAAATTTTACAATAAAGATAGTTGCTGCCTTAGTTTGATATGTATCCAATAAGCAATATTGTAGACAATTTCTAGTGACTTTTCCCAATGTCAAATTATTTGGAAGATGGAGGCAAGTTATTTGATTCATTATTTATTAATGATGCATTTTAAAGTAAAGTGAAGGTTTGAGAGAGATTTCGTAATTTTGATCAATGTTCATGCGATAAGGATGATTCTGAAGCTCAACAGATTATACCATTCCCTCCAGCACAGCAGGTCTTTAGTGGCATCTGAGCTTGAATTTAGGAGGAAAGACAAGGCATGACTGAAAAACCAATAGTTTTGGGATCACTCAAGGCATTGCTTTATGTGTTTAGAGAGCATTTCAAACTACAAGAGTTTAGTAATGGATGTGTGTGGACAAACATATCAGTAAACAACTGATATAGTATCCTGCGAATAAGAAGGAACAAATGGCAAAAGAAATTGCAATAGACTACTGGATGATCAATATTGCATTTTAACATAGACGAGACACTGTACAATAATGAACTATGTGTGCAATGATTAATATATGTGTGGCAGTGTGATAGCTATATGAACTTGTACCAACATCACATGAAGACGATCGTTTTGGCGTGATTGGCTAAGTACTCGCATTTTCATTTAGAACGGAAGGTACCCAGAACGAACCTTCCTTCATTGGTGACCCTGGACGTGCAAAGAACCACACACTTCATGTGTTGCTGTCATGGCGCCATCTATCCACCACAACAGCAACCAAACCGTCAAACATTGACACAAAATAAGCCATTACTTCTCGAAGTCGTCAAACAACGACGCAATTAAACCGTCACACACGAAACTGACGCAACCCACCAAGTGACGCAACTGCTAACATGCTCGCCACAAATATACAAGAATTATTATACTTGGCATCCAATACTGACTTTCACATCTTCTAAAAAGGTCCAGTTACTGGTGGATGCTACTGTATTGAGGTTTTTCTTCCTTATGCCAATCTTTTTTTGAGGTGCTATGAGGCTTCAGTTCTTTTTGATGGATGATAAGGCTACACCTCATTGTAAAAAGGCTATATATGAGCTGTTAGAGAATTAAAAATATTCAATGCATTGACATTGCCATCTGTCAACAATGATTCTGAAACTGTAATTGATTTTGTAATAAATCAACAACTCATTGATAACCTTGTACCCAGCATGGACAAATTATGTAAATCTTGCACAATAGTAAGGTGAAATCCTATCCACAATTAAAGGTTAGAATTTTCTTTTCAGACACTAATCACAATGTTGTCTGTCTCACTCTTCTATTTAACAGTGTTCAAAGACAATCTTTCAATAAAGCTTATTTTTTTATCTCATGAATTTACTTTTTGGATCAACGTGCTATTTTTTCTAAAGAAATGTTTAATGAGTTATAGGCGTGCCATCAAATAATTTTTACTCGGGATTATTGAGAAACTAATAAAACTAAATACGAACAAATCAAAATTCTTTATTTAATACGAAAAAATATGTTTTGTACTGTATAGTAGGAAATGTTTTAGTTATAGATGTAATTTAAATTAAAGTAACATTAGTGTGACTTTTGTTGTAGATTAGATGACAAATAACTTATATCATGATTATAAGATGTTACTTTTAGCAGAATGCATACTGAATTAGAGTCATCTGCTAAACAGTTTCAAAACAAGTCTTTGATGTAATTTATCTCTGAAAATAACGATTTGCAGGCATTGGTAGATGAAAATATGGATAAAATAGCATGAGCCAGCTTCTTAAAACAGTTAAATGTGTCTGGAATCCAATTCCGTGTATTCAAAATTTCGTTACTGGCATTTATATTTATATTGCTTGTTAATCTTTTTGCTTCAATCAATTCCAACATTTTCCTTGTTTCAATAAACTTTTGAATCCATATTGAATTAGACTGGAAATCAATCATAATTCCTTGAACTGAGAAAATCTCGTTGAAAATTCTTTGATTAAAGAAAAAATTATAGAAATAAATTCATCAATAACTGTTTTTTCATTTCGTTTCTCTTGGGCATCTAAATCTTTGATAAGATCTTGAATATAAAGATCTTTTATTTCAAGTTTGGGAAGTATTTGTAGTTTCTTGTTATAATATTGTTTCTAAAAACATACAGTTAAGCTTCAAAAGCAAGAATGAGATCAATCATGACAATAACTGTTTTATTCGGGCCTTGAAGTTTTACGTTCAATTCATTGAAATGTTGGCATGTCTGTTAAAAACATCAATTTTAAAAGCCACATAATATCCTTCAACTGTGGGTATAGTTCAAATTTGCTCTCATTGTGTAGAAACACACACACACACAGTCTGATTTATCCCAAGCAATCAACAAATCTCTTTGAAGTACATTCCTGCGGCTCAACCAGTGAACATTATTATACATTAGTAAGCCATTATACACCAAATTAACTTCATCCAACAAAGCATCAAACTTTCGCTTATTTAAAGCCTGCAACGACATGAGGTTGACAATTTTTGTGACTAACGTTATTACATTATCAAGAAATGTTAAACCACTCTTTACACATAAGGTTTGTTGGTGAATAATGCAGTGGCATTCAAGAATCGAATGTCCAACGTTTGTTTTAAAAAAAGAAATGAAACCACTTTTTTTGCCTAACGTATTTGGTGCACCATCAGTGGTTACTTAAACATTTTTTTTTCAAATCAATTTCTTTCTCAGCAAGAAAATTTCATACTGCCATACAAATATCTGTGCCATTTGTAGTTAACAACGATATTATCACAATTAATGACGTTTCCTACAAAGTATCGAGCAAAGACAGCTAAACATGCAGATCTAGTGATGTCAATACTTTCGTCAAGACATAGCAATATGAAAGGAGCGGAGTTAATGTCCTTTTTTTTTATTGATCTGTAACATTTTCTGCCAGTTTCAAGATTCTATCTTTTATTGTGTTTCTAGATAGAGGAATATCTTTGATGCACTAAATTATCTTATCTTTACTATCAAAATCATCAAAAAGTGAGGGTGCGCATGCCAACCAAGCTTCCTTCAAAAACTCTCCCTCTTGAAAAGGTTTACCATGGCGAGCAATGGCATTTGCAGCTGAGTAACTTGCCGCTCTTGTGTGACAATTTTTGCTTACATATTTAATTATAGATGTCGACTGTTTATTTCTGTCTTTTATTGCACTTGCAATTAATTCTTATTGATCTGGTTCACTTCCTTCACAAAAGGATTTGTGATTTGTATCAAAATGCTGTTTTACAGACTATGTTCTGCATACCACTGTTCCAGAACATAAAACACACACTGCTTTGTCACCTTTACTGATCATGCCATATTTCTCAGTCCACCAAGTTTGAAATTTTCTGCTACACTTACTATCTTGCACTTTTTGTTTTTGCTGAACTAGCCATGTTAAATAGCAGCTAAAAATTGTAAATTTAACACAAATGAACTTTAAATAAACATTTGTGTCAACGAAATTGACTATTCCATGTGCTCTCGCTTGATCATACTCCCCCCCCAAAAGAACTTTTTACTGACTGTGGTCGTATGCGCAGATTTTTGTTTTTTGGAAATTGAGTACTTGTACGAGATTTCTGCTCTTTCGCTTTTGTCTCAGGTCATTAAAAATTTTAAAAATAAAAAATTTAAAAATTTTAAAAATAAAGCCGTGAGAGTTACTTGATGAGTTAGACTTACACAAGGCAAGAATTATATCACATTGATAAATTAATTGTATACAAGCTGAATCATTAATGTAAACATTAGAATATATTTTTAAACAACTTGAATATATCTAGAAATAGTTACATACACACCCACTATGCATTGAAAAATTTTGCATCATACATGCGACGTAACCATGCAAGACATAAACGAGTCTGCTCCTCAACGCGTCGGTTTCACAACAGATCACTCGCGTTTGTTTATAATATTTTATAGGGAACTTAATTATTTTCTTTTAAAATGCAAATCGTTTTTGCCCAAAATATTCTGTCGCATGCCATTGGTTTGCCATCCCTGTCTTAGGGTATTGCTTGTGTTGTTTTGGAACACTTTTGTATATTGTTATAAATTAATTTTTAGCATACCATAATATATAAAGATAAATAAATGAATAAAAAACAACATATTTGTCAACACATATTTCAGAGTTCCTACTGCTTCTTTAAAAAAGTTTTTAAATAATGGAAATATCCCTCTTCTTATGATGGAAAATCATTTTTTAAATAAAAACACCTAGCATATGGGGGGGGAAAAGTTAGGTGTACAATACACCTGATCTTCATAAAAAATGACTTATTTCAAAATTAAAATATCTGTTGAGCAACAGATTGCATTGTTTTTTCAGTACTGCAAGGTGTACTGAATTTGTCAGTATTTTTTAAACCAATAAAAGATCCAGTAATATCAACCACAAATATATGACATTAATTAATCAAAGAAAGAGAGAGAGAGAGAGAGAGAAGGGAAATATCTTGAACTAACCTGAGACCAGAGATGGTGGTGAGAAGCAGAAGACATTGAAATTGGATTCTTGTCATCTAAATTATAGCTTCGACTCAGTCTCTATAAAAAGCATTTAACAAATTATTTTAAAATACTAATATGAATTAAAATAATTTAAAGCCATTAATGCACATGAAATCACACATTTCTTTGAGTATTAATAACCGATAAAAATAAAATTTCAATGACCTGTGAAAATAATTTGTATAAGCTTTAGAAAAAAATTCTCCCTTAAACTATATTTCATATAAATAGAGGCAAAAATTAGGATAGCATTTGACATTTATCAAATATTTGGAATTCTTTTAAGTTCATGTTCTTTTGACACATATACTGATATATAAATAAAAGGCCCACAGTACAAAAGAAATAATACTATTCAGTAAAACTGCTAAAAAACAAAATCTTAATAGTTCCTTAAATTTTCTTTTTGATTTTATATTACAAAACTTTTATAATAAATGATGCAATAAATTTTATTATCATTTATCTTACATAATTTTAATTCTTATAAGCGACAATAATTCATGCCTTTCTTCTCCTAACTTAAATTCAAAGGAAAGGTAGTTGCAAAAAACAAAAAAACTTTTCAGCATTCATGGAATTTATTGTTTTATAAATTATAATAAATTTGAATTTAAAGTCAGATAATAATGGAAAGTAGACATATTTCAAAATTTATCAAACAATTATCACTGACAGAATTATTTAGATAAGAACTTAAGCTGTTATTTGTTCTTGCATCACATTATCACAAATAAATAAAACACTGTATACATAAAAATTAAAATCGTACTTGGAAAACTGATTTCAAATAAATAGCTTTTTAATAAGAACAATAATATAGCTTTTGATTAAAGTTGAAAATATCAATTCACACAATATTAATTTAAAAATTCAATTTACTAATACAAATACAAATGCTGAAAATGAATATAAAGAAAAAAAATTAAAAAGAAGTTTCATTTTAAAATTTAAATACATTAGTATTTTACATGATCTCAATTTACTTCTATAATTTCATTTTAATCTTTTATTGCCACTTTCATATTCACCAAATTTTTTGTCTCTAAATTAAAAAAAAAATATTAAAAAAGGCTTTTTCAAAGAAAAATGACTATTTAAAATAAATATCTAGTACTAAATACTTTTAACTTCTTCAGGACAAGCATCTCTGCTGAAGATGCTCCCTGAGGGCGGGGTGTAAGGAATTGTACTTAGAGGATGGGGGTTTTAGGTCTCTCGCTAAGCCTTTTAGAAAAAAAAAATCAAAAATAATAAAGTTTTAATCCTAATGTCGCAATTTTCGGTACCACTTTAGATTACATTAGATATCATTTACATTAAAAGTAGAATATAGTAATGTTTTTCCTTTAATATATATGAAAATATATAAAATTTTTACCAAGACAATTTCCGAAAGCACTATTCAAAAATTTTCATTGACAAAACACATTAATAAATTTTCAAATTAATAAAAAAAACATATATGACAAAGACTATTTACAAAAAGAAATAACAAAATTGAAATGAAGACCTAATGTGGAAAATCTTGAAGCATGGAGAAACGCAAAGCACAAATATTGCACAATTTACAAAAATAAAACGTTTGTTGAAATTTTTTTTGTTTAAGCACAGTTTGTGAACAAACAATGTACTTTTTTTGGCTTCTTTTCACCCTTTTTTTTTCCTATTAAAGATAGGCAAATGCCTTCAAAACAATAAAATAATAATATAAGTCAAGGTTTTTGAAATAAGAAGAAAAGTATGCGAAATATATCTGAAAGCAACGAAAACTGTAACAGAACTGACACTAAAACCCTAGAACACTCCATGCTGTAGAGAAAAATAAAATAAAATAAGTATTCAAAGAGTTATTAGAGATGCGAATGTTTTATATCAATTGGAAAATTAACCAGATGAGCTCTGTTTGTTTACATTCCAATTTCCCCTTTCCACTGCAACAGCTGATGAGCAAAATACCAAACACAGGCAGAATATGAACAAACTGAAGGTCAAGTAGCTGAACTACATTCAATTCAAATTCAAATATAATGGACCAAGGGTGCTATCTAGTAGTTATCAAAAATTGTTCCAGCTTCAAATGCATTGCCAGTCGCAAAGAGGTTAAATATACTTCAATGAATTAAATATTATATAAATTCACAAATATTTGCTTTATTTATATTGTAAATTGCATCAGATAATAGCTTGTAATTGTAAATTACTTGCCTTTTCTTCTTCTTGCTGTTCACTTTTATCTAGAGCAGCATCTACAGCATCGAAGAATTCATCTTCATTAATCATAGAATGAGGACCTTCCTGAAATACAGAAAATTTATGAGTATAACTACACTTCACATATATAAATATATTTTAAACATTGCATGCCATTCTGGTAAAACTACACTGGTGAATTGTCAGTGATTTGAGATACTGTGGTCTAGCTTATAGTCAATATTCTATTTCATTCTATAGCTGTTCTATGGCAACAATTCTTAAACTGTAGTCTGTTTACCCTCTGGGGTCTCCAGCACCTTTCTAGGGGGTCTGTGAAAGGATGTCATTTAATCTAGATTCTTCTCTTTTACAGACTGAAAGGCCTCATGCAAAAATGGAAAAATATGCCATCCTAAACTAGATCACAGAATCCCCCCCTGAAAAAAACTCTACTACATGTATTTAGATCAAGATTATCAGTTGTTTTTTTATTACTTACAACTACATAGCCATTACTACAACATTTTCATTGTTAAAACACATGTGCAAAGCTTAAGAACTGCATTCATAGTGCTCCAATACGATAACGATTGCACTTAAATCACTCAGCCATGTGTTGGGAGTCAGGGAGGGGTGTTTAAAATCTTAGGAGTCCATGATGATCGAAATTTTAAGAACCGCTGTTCTATGGGGTTCAGATTGGGTTTTTTTTTAGCAGAGCTACCCAATTCTTGAATATTAATGTCAGCAAATCCCATTTATACAGGTCATACAATATGGACAACAGCCTGATCCTCTTTGAAATGGAAATGGATTTTCTTCAAACTGCTGCCACAATGTAGGCAGAGCAGAATTGTCCAAAATGTGATGATAGGTTTCTGTCTTGAGTTTCCTTGCACAAGAATGAGAAAGGATCTACGCCAAACTATGAAAAACACTCCCAAGCCATTATGCATACACCTTGAAATTTCATTTGTGTAAGAATCAGTATACCTTGATTCATTACTATAAAATATGTGATACAATTGTTAAAGGTTCCAATCTAGTCAAATTTTGCACCATTTTTAGCAATACTTGGTATTGGTTTCAATAATGTTCAGTTTACAAGTAGCAGCTCTGCCATGAAAACGAAGATTTTGAAGTTTAGAAACTGTCATTGTGTTGATATTGCATTCAGAGGCATTTTGGAATTCTTGATGAATTTTTTTGATTGAATTCCTGCAATTGGTTTCACAGCTATCTTTAGTAATATGCAATCCTTGTCTACAAAACAGCATGGTTTACCAGATCGTGATTGCCCAGTTTTAAGCCCTACATGTGTCTACTTCATGATATCTAAATACACAGTAGAACGAGATACTTCTAACACAGCAGAAATGTCCCAAACACTCTCCACAGCAGTAACAATTGATCATTTTACCTAGTTAAAAATAATTACCTAAAGTTTTGCTTCAATATAAACTTCTCTAGCATCTTGAAATCACTGCTGAATCTACTATTTTGAGGTATGTCCCAATACTTAAATCATATAGTGTGTGTATATATATTTTACAACAGAAGTCTAAACTTACTTCTTTAATCTCTGTGTTTAATATATTTTCTTTTGACAACGAGAAATATTATTTTGCATTCAACATGGATGAATGGAAAAATGATAAAATATAAGCCACATATTATAATCATATACAGTACAACTTTAATAAAACTATGCAAAGGAAAATTCAAAAAGTTTAGTTTCCTATTGATTTAAGCATAAATTAAGATACAAAATTTTGAAAAAGCTAAAATCACTCAATACCCTACAGATACCATAAAAGGAATGGGTAATAAATTTTCAGCTATTACAGCTAGCTACATTTACTGGAAGAACTGTATCCAAATTAGGAACAATCATAGCATTATTTCATTGAATAAAAGAATGTTTTGTTATTGATAAGAAAAATAAAATGTTCTGTAAATTTTGAATTCATTTAGAAATACCCCTTTTAACATTCATAAGTTTTTTTTTTATTATTTCCTTTCTTGGTTATTTACTTAAAAGAACAGAACCCAGACTTTAAACACTTTTCAAAGTTATAGAAAATACGTGAATGAAAATATGTTAATTTGCATATGTTAGTAAAGTGTGAAAACAATATTAAAAAATATTTTTTTGTCTGAAAAGCATTTTAAACGAATCTTAAGTTTGCAGAATGTTTTGTTTTTTAATTAAAATTCTTGTATGTAAATGAAATAATGCAATATATTTCTTTACCTCAGTTGATATTTAATCAACTTCTATGAATGTCTACTTTAATTTTTCCTTGTTTTAAGGTATATTGTTATTGGGCCTGTAGTTTGTATAATCTATTAAGAAAAATATGTATTTTGACTCTTAACTTTAATAATACTGTTGTCATATTGTTATCATCATTAAATTATGATAAATTCAATAAATGGAATCAAAGCTTATGAATGTTTTAAAATTTATTTACATTTAGTACTTTTCTAATTAAATAGATAATTTATAGTAGCTTTTCAACATAGTAAAGTTTTCATTACATTCACTATTCTCTGTTGTGACACACACACATACCTAGAAATAATAAACTAAAAACATCACACTTTTACATAACTACACATATTTCTTTATGTATTTAAATGAGACTATAAATGGAAAAAGTCAATATTGATAAAAAAAAAATTACATATTCTACACAAGGGCATATGTTTAAGAGTTAACTGATTATACTTTAAAATTCAAACAACTGGTTAATGAAAAATCTAAAAAGATTACATAATACAATTAAATAAATTCATGCAGGAACAAATAAAAAAATACCAACCCATAAATGTTCAAAACTGCTTACTTCATAATCAGGTCCGCCCAAAACAATAGGCCTCATAGATTTAGCTTCAGATAATGCTTGCTTATAAGCATCTTCTAATTTCTTTCTTTTTTCTACTTCCTAATCAAAAATAAAACACAAAATTTTAATTATTCATCAAAGCATGAGCATTTTGCATCTATTCATTAAGTTCATTAATCTTAATTACATTTCTTAAACAAATGATATAAACAAAAAAAAAATTCTAATCCCAATTAATTAAAATTAATCAGTGATGAAATTTTAAATAAGGCAGTATGATATAAAAGAGATTTTAACATGTATAAAAAATTAGGTAAATAAAATACAAAATCTATTTATTAAGTGCTTTTAATAGAATTAAATAATGGGGGTATCTTATGAATTAGTGAAGGAAAAATTAATTTAAAACTGGAGAAAAATGTTTATGTTACAAAAGTGAAATTCTACATTTTTTAAAGAGACTTTGAAAAACTTTTAATTAAATCACTGCATTACATATTCTAATTTAAGAAATTTAAAAAATATTAAAATTCCCTAAATGTGTTGAAAACAGTACTTTGTATTCATAAAAAAACTGTAAATACTGTCCTATCTTTAATAGCTAACTATTCATATGATTTCAAGCATCTCCCTCTCACCAAAATTCATGTTCAAAAATTGTATTAAAAAAATTATTATGCCAAACTTTTTCTTTAAACACTTTATCTTGGCTTCTGGAGATAGAATATTATGCAGTTTTTTTCAGTTTATCAGCCATTTTAATAATTAGAAAGTGTGTGTGGGGGTATCTTAATATAAAGCGCATACTCCTAGTTTAATTGATTCTGAATATGATATAAAACGAGGCATACTTTTTCTAATCTTCGCTTCCAGTTTTCTTCCCTTTGACTCAACAGCTCAATGCAGTGTGATAGAGTATTCAGAATACCACTAGTAGTTGCTTTGAAAGTAATTGCCTCCCCCTTAAAGTCTACTGCATGAGCACCATGTTGAGCGAGTAATTCTTTTGTAACAAGAGGTGGATGTCCTAACAAATAAAAAGGAAACAATAATTTATTTTCATTTTTGAATAATTAGTTCAGGACATATTAAAAATGAGAACCTTATATATATATATAAATATGTATGTTAAGTATTGCAGTAGCATTGGCCGGTGTTGGTTTGTTGTCATATCTGGGTTATTGAAAACACCTTCAGAATAACTTTCATCCTTTATTATGAAGCACACATCAATAGATTAAAACACAATTGCGGTACATTTTCACATTGAATAGAGAAACTTTCGACAATTACCAAGCAAAGCAGACAACGACAAGCAGCAGCGACATGTTGGAGGACACAAAGACAAAAGATGAAGACAAGCAGACAAAGAGGTCGATTACACAAGATTTTTGCTTTTATACTAGCAGTGCAAGTGCATGATTATTACGTAATAGTAGTTCTGATTGGATAGAATGGGCAGGACAGGGATTTCGGACTAGCCGATTATGATTAAGATTACGCTATTTTTAAACCAAAGAATTAAAAGTTATTTTAAATATTAGTACAAAGAGTTAATAAAAAGGATACTAGAGGGAATTATTACATATATATGTAAATCAAAATGATTTCCAATTATTACATACATATATATAACTGGCAATCATTCATTTATTAACTAATGACTATATTTTCCTGATAATTTATAATAGTTTTAAGTTTGGATTATTACTCTCTCAATATATACATATATATATTAATGGTTAACACATATTTGGAAACTTCAAATAATATTAAGACTATTTTTTAATTGTGGCACGTTAAATATATTTAAAAAATTCAATTATCAGTGTTTCTAATATTTTAGAATGTAATTCACATTCTGGATAAAAAAAATAAGTATTTAGTTTTAAGCAATATAATTTTAGTTTATTGAATCAAAACTGATAACAAATTTTAATCACAAAAGCAGCAGAGAATGGGGATAAATTTAATCTTTTATCCAAAATGCAAGTTCTACAATTATATCAAAATTTCTTTTGGACCTAGTAAAAAAATTCTTGTTCATTACATATATTAGTATACAAACAGTATTGGTATCACCTGATATTGAAATATGCTAAAAAAAATAACTAAATCATTCTATATCTTATTTCAGCATTTTATTACATTAAATTAACATGAAAACAAAATTTTTAATGTCTTTTAAAGCTTATTTACAGTAGGAATATATTCTACTTGAATACCAGATTCTATTTTAAACAATTAAATCTTTTTAGAAACTAATTAGCATTTAAAAAATAATCAGAAAATATGAATAAAATGTAAAATCCATTAACAGAGTTATATTTTTAATAATCAATTGAAAATAATTACCTTTAAATCGATGTGCAGGAGATTCGTTCTTTTGTTCACATCCAACAGCTACATCAGTAACATTCTCATCATAATCTTCATCAATATCATCCACTAAAATTTGTTTAAAAATTCTTGTAAGTTTTTCTTTTAATGTATTTCAATATAAAGATGCATATAATACTCTACAATATTTTACATATAATAATATATTCAATCATAAAAATAAACAACCATTCAATTTTTGCTCAATGCTAAAAAAAAACATTTTTTTAAAAAATTAAGAATTTTCTCTCTTTTTTTTTTAATGAACTGAAAATTATACCTTAGGATTAAAAATTTGTACAAGAAGAGCTTTTTGAAAAAGAATTGCATATAAAGCAATTTCCGTTGAAAAATTAGATAACCCAATTTAGTAACTTTTACCTTCATGGTTCAATCATATAATGTAAGATATTATCTCATGTCAGGGAAAAAATCAATAGACTGACTTATGTTGCATTCTGTTGAGATTCTGAAGACTTTGGTACACAGATAAGATAAAAGCATATACAAAGAAAATGAACAGATAAAAGAAAAAAGATCACCTGCTACCTCATACTAAGACAAATATGAAATGATATTAAAAAAAAAAGACATGTATGTTAGCTTTTCAAGTATCAAAAACTTTCAAATGGGTAACAAAAAGCAAAATATATGAATAGTTTCAATACATTGTTTTCAAATTAAAACATTAAAAAAAACCACCCTTAAATATAGGTTTTAATACATATTAACTACAATTTAAAATACATTTTAACAGTAATTTAAAATTATACAAACCAAATTTCTTTATTCTACCAAAATATGAAAACACTTTTAAGTGTTAATCTTATTTAAATTGAAGTCAAACCAAATTTAACATTGGTATTATGGACAACATTGCAAATTATTTGTATTATTAATTAAATAAAATTACCAATTTACATTATTTATATAATCTGTCTCAGCAATCATACTGAGATGGGCACAGTAGGCCTTGACCCACATGGGTTGTCAGAGCCACTGAGTTTAGTTTAGTCTCAAGCAATCAGAGTAGAATTCTTTTACTATACATCTCATGGTGCAAAATAGTTTTCATTAATGAATGCAGTTTATCACACACACATAAAAGGCATAACTTTTAAAAATACTTATTTATAACTTCCTTACATGAATTAGTTAATAACAGTATTTTATATTCAATCAATATAATATTGATTTAAAATACTTCAGGATTCCATTATATTCTGTTTCTTCACAACACAATTTTTTATTCAACTGGATATTGTTTTTTTTTTAATGATAAAGCATATATCTCAAATCCTACTATTGAGAAAAGCATATCAGCAAAATATTTTATGGGGGAAATTTTTATTTTGTTAATTTAATAATAATTACTGGAGAACACATATAATGCATTTTAAGAATTGAATAAGGTTAAAAGTTTTAATTCCTGGAACTTTGAAAAATATGTATCACATGAATTGAAATATATAAAAATGATGAGAATTTGTTTCAGTCATTTTATTCTAATGACTAATTTTATCATATTTATGCAATCAAAAATCAATATTAATTTGTAGTATTCTTACATAAGCACAACATGAATCAAAAATGATTTTTCGTAAAGAACGAGTTTCTGAATCTTAGACCCTTATTTCACAAAGGGAAATATCATTGACATATCAAAGAAATTAATGAAATTTTCTCCAAACAAATAATAGAACCACAGAAAAAAATTAAAACATTAACTTAAATATAAAATTTATTGCTAGCAAGTACAACAATGCACTACTAATAAGTTTGGAGAAATATCACGCAAAATTTCTCTCAAAGATGTTTTTTTTTAATAAAAAAGTAATAAAGATCTAAAACTTTTTGAAGTTATTCAACCTGAAACAAAACAAAATCAGTAATTTAAACAAATTCTATTAATCTTGAATACTGGAAATGTTTTAAACACATGCATCTTTTTATACTTACATTTAAAGATACTTTTTTAATGAGAAAAATACTTTTGTTCTTAAAGAAAAAAATATATAATTAACATACATAACTATGGAACTTTTTTATTTAAATATATTTTGAATTTAACAAAAAAAAATTAAGTAGAAATTTATTTTAGATTTTCTTCAGAACACTACAATAGATCTATATAACGGGCTGCTTGTGACAGGCTATAAATTTCTGAGAAAAGTTAAGAACACATGTGTTGGTTCCATTGTTTCAGACCTCATTCTATTAATTTATATTTTATACTTCTTTGAGGCACATATAAGATTTAAGACTACTTTCAAAATTACCAAACAAAACATACATTTCTGCACATGCATTTTTAAATGGAAAAAAAACTTGCAAAATTAACATTATAGCCTGTAATGGGTTATCTCTTGAGAACCTTACATAGTTTTCTTTTACAATATGCAAGTCTTAAATGCCACCTTCTTACAGAAGAAATATATGTTAATGAAGCTGATTATATAAATTTAATTGAAGTAATAATTTAGAGTGTTTAATGGCAAAAAGGCTGTAACAGTTTTATAGTCATCAATCTGTAAATTTATCAGAACCAAGTTATAATATCAGGTGTAGTATTAAAAGGAGTCTAGAGGTCAACCATATAAATTAAGAGTGTCTGCATTGGAGGTTTACCTATGATTCAGTTTGTCAGTATTCCATGCTTGTTCCCTAGTTATATACAAAATGTTCTTGTTATGCAATAAGGTTTTATGTAAAATTGCACAGAAAAAAAAAAGTCTTTGAAAAAATATTTTCTTATTCCATTTAGGACAATAAAATAGAAAAATAATTTAAACCCGAGATAAAAAACAAACAATTTCGTTGTGACCTAATAAAATAAAATGTTTTTCAGATAATGGAAAAAAAAAAACAATCTGCAGATAAACCCATAAATTCAATTTGCACAATTTTCTTCCAAAGTTAGGTTTAGCAGAGCTAATTGTCTCTGTCTACAAAATAGTGCATCTTATTAGCCAGTCATCCCAAGAAAGCAGTTTGATGACTGAAGCAGTTTTAGAAAAAGGGCTTCAGAAGGGAAATAAATCTCACATACTGAACTCTGAATTTCCCTAAATAAGTTTCAGTTTAAGCGTGAACTTGAATAAAAAAAATGCTTATAAATCAAATCAAGAACTTTATCCTTTGAAATAAAGAATGCAAACCCAAATCAGTAAGTATATATTTAATCATGGAATAATCAAGACTTATTTAGTGATGGTAGAGAAAAAAGAGCATCCTAAAGGTTATACATTAAAGTATTAAAAAGGAAGAGTTATGGATTAGATAGAATATTTATTATTTCCACCAAAAGTATTAGACTTTGTAAATAAAGATGATTTCTTATTTAAAAGTTAACAGTGCTAAGTTAAACATGAATTCCTTTTTATATTAAAAACAGCAATGTATTCAAATACATATACATATTTCAAATCTAAAAATGAAATTTAAATTTTGATTCCCCTACTCTTCTTATTTAAAAATACAGTCAAATAAGACAATATCCAAAAAAATTTGGAAAACAATATAATATTAATTTACAAACATTCGTAACTTAACAAGATATCGTGCAAAACATTTTAAGAGTGAGTTATATTAACATTTTGAGGACGGCTGGCCGATATAAAGGCCAAAAGGAACAGACCTTTAAAAGACGGCTCTGGCCGGTGTATCGGCCACGCAATGCTTTCCCCTCTTAACAGCTTTCGAAACAGCATGAGGCCTATAACAGACCTGGAAAATCATTTGCTTGACCGGTTTCTTTTGTATTTAAAAAGGAGGGGAATACAGTTCCCTCTTTCACCCTTATCTAGAAATCCCTCTTTTTTCCCTTATGCTTAAATTCTCACTAGCGGAGAGTGCATAGTTATTTTTCAAGCGATTTTGTCATCTCGATTACCTAATCATTTCATTTTAAACCAATTTGATTTTTAAAAAAATGCCTAAACCTAAAAAGGGACTTACCACTGATGAAATTCAGAAAGTTTTAGCAGATTTAGAAGATTAAATTTTTGATGATTCTGATTCCGATTGTGAGTTAGAAAATGAGAAGATGATCTGATCTCTGCTCAGCAAAAGTAACACATTGTTAAAAGTTTTGTGTAATAAACGCTCAAAATAGTGTAAATAATTTATGTCTAAAAGTGTAATATTACTTTCTGTGGTATTTATTTTATGTTAAAATTTAATATTCGCAAGCAATGCCGTTTCTTAAATTATAATGGCGATTCAATGAAAAACATAGTGAAATGTTAACGATAGAATCAAGTTGGCAAATGTCTAGCTACTGCCATAGCTCGAGCTTTATTAGAACTTTGTAAGACCCGCCGTGTAGGGGAAGTGATGCACGTTAATACTTTATCCACCGCATTAGGATTTACTGCAGGTTTTTCATACAATATTTTTTTTTTTTGGATCACTACATTGAAAATTAAGGGATATACATAAACAAAATACTCCACTTTGGGAAATTTAATCCGTTAGAGCTAATAAATTAATTAAAGATATTCCACTGTAAAATTAATTGTATACACCGTTCACTTAAAATAAATAGTCAAATCGTTTTCAAAGAATATTCCTGTTAAGTATTGGTAGAATATTTCTTCTCTAAATTGGAGCGTGTGGTACTTGCGAGGAAGGGGGTGCCAGCTCAGGTGTCATCCACGTCACTTGACCATGGCTTAAAATTACGTGGTCCGTTGCCAAAAGCTTAACAGTGCGGCGTTAATATTAACTAACTCCAAAAAATACAGTACAGTATATATAATTATTTTTATACTTAAAAATGCAATATCCGCCTATTCAATTAAAATTACAGCGTTATAATTAATTACTAAACGCAAACAAATTTTGAAAACTTGTCCAAATGATGTAGTGTGGAAGAGAAAGTTTATTTACTTTAAGTACCATAACGGATAAAAGCATTTATTGTGAAAAATAGATCAATGTCTTAATTCCAGATGTGCATAATAAAATCATAAAAAAGGCATTCAAATAAAGAGAGATGTATAACAACCTCTCCCTTCAAAACTTAGTTTTATTCTGAAATATAAAAAAAAAATTAGGGATTATGCTGATTACAGGAATTAATTAGAAGCGAACGCCATGCGTAGCCAAAACAAAAAGGGTTTCTTTACAAACAAAGATATATATATGCTGTCGTGGGCTTTTTTGCAGCGCACGCCAGAATTGCTTGGAATGGCAGAATTTTTTTTCCTACCTACTTGACAAATATCGTTATATTTTGGACACTTCACACAATATCTTTATAAATTATAGCCTATGTGTTCTTCTGATGTATAAGCTATATTACTGTAAAGTTTCATTAAAATCCCTTCAGTTGTTTTTGCCAAACATCCTCACAAACTTTCACATTTATAATACATATCTAGATTACACAATGCATTACTGTACAGAAACGTATTTTTACTGTTATCTTACGTTATGCTGAATGAAGAATTTTTAAAAAATTATACTGAAGCATAAAAAAAAGCGTATTTTTAATGGTGTATAAACAACAAAAACAAAAAAAGAAAAGATATTTACAACAAAAAAATTACAGAAATATTCGTTACAGATTCTTAAAATTATCCATTTTAATCCTTCGACTTTATTTATAAAATGCACACGAAACTAATCGACATTTTTATTGTAACAATTGATGTATAAAAAAGTCGAGTATTCGAACCAGAAACTCTTAATTCGATATAATTTCTTTGAAATTTGTAGAAAACATATATTACAAGCTCTTCAACATAAGAAAAAGCCTCGATTTATACAAAAACCTTAAAAGCAAAAATGAAATCCTTGCTTTTTTGTTACACAATTATTCTTTGAAAGTTCTACAGTGTTGGATTTCCTGATTAAAAAAAATTAAAGTAAGTGTCCTTTATAATAATAATTACAAAAAAATTTGCAAAATGCTCTAAAATCTATCTGAAGAATAAATATAATCAGAACGTAGTCTAATAGATAGTTATATTGAAGTAAAAAAAAATGTGTTTGTTCTCTTTTTTTTTTTTTTTTTTCGCCCAGTTATTCGTGAGTCACACTTTTTAGGTATGATAGTACAAAGAAAAAAAGTGTTCGTTGCGCTCTAAGGCCATTCAACTTTTGAAACTCTGAATACAGAATCAGATGGTTCTTGTAAATAAGCATGAAAGCAGGTTGTAAAATCTTTTATATCGATAAAGAATGCTTGCCCTCTTGATTATTGTTGATGCTTTAGTTTTTTGGTCATTGTTGATTATCCTATGCCTTTTTTTGGTGTAATAAAACCTAGAAGTGCACATCTGCTTTCTTGTAAATATTCCAAGGTTGCTTTCAAGTAGCCGGAAAACTATTCTTCCTCTAGTTGCCGTAATAAATCTTTAGAGTGCATTTCCTTTTCAATGAAATTATCGTACATAGGATAAATAGAAACTATGCCGACCAAGCCCTTCTTCAAGAATGTCCTATTCTACTTGGCGAACGTTATTAGGAGAATGAAAGTAACCCTCTTCGGGGGAACTGATATTGTGTTAGATTTTTGAGAGATAAGGTAAAAAACACCCAATCACTTAGGGCAGTGATCCGCAACCCCGGTCTGCGGATCAAATGGTGCCGGGCTATCTAAAGAACATTAAACTATTGCCATTTTATTTAAAGTGGTGCATTTCTCTCGGATTTGCGCAACTTTCAGAAGAAATCACTTTTATTCATTTTTGGTGTAACTATATTTTATTCTGAAGGCATATTTAAATGTAACTAAAATAAAATTGTTAAATCAAAACAATCTAAAATATAAATAATCAACGTGTCCCTCCCTTATGCACAAACTCACACACCAAAGTCAGTTCATTACCGCACAAAAATCAGAGCTGTAATCTTAGAATTTAAGCAATAATATGCAATTATTTTGAAATTTTAAATAAAAAGTAAGGATTATTCAAAGGCTAAAAATATCCCTTTTTGTACAAAAAGTGAAAAAAAAAAAAAAATTAAGAAGTCCCAATATGTTACCCTTACTCGCAAAAGAAACAATTAATTAGAAATAAGAATAATATAATCCTTTTGAATAAACAAGTTTGTCGAGATGCATGAAGCTCCTCGGCAACTTAAATATGTTTGTAGTCATAATATTTAGTCTTTGATATCAGCTTATTGTTTGCGTTTTTACTATCAAGTATTCTAAGAATTTAAAGAATTTTCTCTTTTTACTAATGAAAACAATTTATTAATGTTGGAAAAAATATAATTTTAAATTTCTAATGTATATTTAAAGAATTTATTTTTAGGAACACGAGGTATATATAAATGGATAAATTATTAATATTTCATTTACGAGTTCTATTAGGGTCAAAGTAATAAGACGGACCTCGTAATTTAAATGACGATCAAGTAACGAGAACAATAGTCGAGCTAGAGCCCCCACTTCTTATTTTCACACCACGGCAACGTAAGGACTTTGATTTTATGCGTATCAGCTCTGTTACACAATGGAACTTCTAATCATTACCATTTTTCAATAAAAACATGTAGTGACTACAATGTCGCACTATCCAACAAGGGCCAACACTTACAGGCTTAGGATATTCATATTTTATAGTATAACAAACACTTAACTGCTATTCATCTCATATATTTGCCATAGTAAATGTTTTATCATAATTTTCTGTATATAAAAGAAGAATTAGATCAAAGTAAAAGATTTTAATTTTTGAAAGATGCTTGTTATAATAAAATGTAGATTTAATCTTAGGATTCCTTGAGTACTATGAATTCTAATGTATCATAATATAATGGATTATGGAAAAATAAAAAATGACAATTATATACATCAAATCTTTCATTCCTTTATGGAAGATATATACGAAAATCCTTAAGAGGATTTAAATTTTTAAATTTTCTGGCATGTTCTAAAAAAGAAAAACAATTATAAATTGAGCAACAATGAAGTTTCCAAAAAGGATTTATGGCAATATGTTTATTGATATGCAGATGTTTGTAAGAGCTTTTAAACTCATTTTATTGTCGATTTGAGAAAGTCTGAACTTTGCATTATAACATAAAGAGACATGATCAGCAATTGGGTTTTTATTTTATTTTGTATTTTTGCTTATAATTATGTGCAAGTTATGAAGAGTCATATTATTTACTTCTTATTTCTAATTTGACTATTTTAAATTTTAACACCAGGTGTGTATCAAATTCCAGCATTTATATATATGAATAAAAAATAAATTTAAAACATTTTATAACTATTTTAATAAGTTTAATTGAAAATCAAAATATAAATATTTTTCTTAAATAATATCAATTAAATTTAGATTAGTTTATTGTACCTTTTCCTACAATGATATAGGCGTTTAATTTTTTTATGAAATTCTTTATATTATCACCTCTGTTTTGTGCTAAAATTTCTTGAATTTTCTTGAACTGAAAACATTAGTAATTACTACATTGGATTCTTCAAGAAAACATGTTTCCCTAAGACAGGGAGACTATTTGTGTTTAGGGACTTTCTAAGCCGTGAACATCCCCACTATTCAGCGGGGTATCAACGACTGCTCTGCTTCTTTTATCCGCCGATGTATGGTGTCATAAATCAGCTCCAAAAAAGGGGGGAGTAAAGTTCGCTAGAAGCGCCGTCTTTAAGGGCATTTTTCTCACAAAGACCGCCGTCTCCAAAAGGTTAACATTGCACTATAAAGCTGCGTGAGAGCTATTGGTGACAGACTTAATTTTGAATCAAGGTAAGTGACGAGGTCAAGCTGGCACTTCCCTTTCCTACACCACACTAATGGGAGGACATTTGAGCCTCGAACATTGTAAGAGAAAATGTACAGTATAATTCTAAGACACTGTAGAACATATTTTATTGAAATGTATGAGATTTTCCCCCTTACATTTAAAAAAAATGAAGTTGTAAAGCAATATTGAAAAAAAGTCAATTTAAAGCATATATAAAACAGCTGTTCATACTGTTTATACAATACAGAAGGAATATAAGGTAAATGATGATTAATTTTGTCTTAAGTGTTCAATAAGTTTCTCTTAATATGTACTTATTGTAAATATATTACTATAATATTTTTTATTTTATACCAGACAGCAATATGCGTTTCCCACTTATTTTCATACTTTCTTTTTTTAAAATCATATCTAGCCTCTGTCTATAAGACAAGGAACTCAACTTGTATCACTATTTAAATATTTAAGCATCAGATTAACAAATGAAACCATTCAGTGATATTGTAGAAAAATAATTACAAATTGAAAATGTAAATATAACATTATTATGAAACAAGAATGATTAAGAAGCGTATAAGATTTTAAAAAAAATTATGATGGAAGAATTAGCAGCCAAATAATTACATGATCAATAGCATTAGAAATAATGAATTTATCAGAACAAATTAACATTAATAATACTAGATATATGTTATAATTGAAAATTTATTTAATAGTAAGGGATTATTAAAAGATTATTCTTGTGATTTAATGTTGAAACAATAAATAATGCTAGAGATAATTACTAAATTCTATCTTGATAAGGAATTATTAATTTAAATGAATATTCGAACAGAACTATATTTCAATCAATATTTGGAGCCAAATATATTTCTGATTTAATATACAAATATTAGAAAAGAAAATTTATAACACAATGAAGATAGCAGAGTGAACTGCTATAATCCAATAAAATAGTTCTCTGCATATATATATGCAGGGAGAGCAGTGGCGTAACGTATACCCCAGCATTGCGGGGGGCAGGGCTCTAGAGGGCCTACAGCCTACCCTTTGTAAAATCAATTTGGGGGCCCAAAACCTGACTTTGCAGGGGGTCCAAGTGTTCTCCGTTACGCCACTGTATATATATATATATGTATACATATATATCCGGCTTGGGGCCCAAGATCTGACCTTGTGGGCGGGGGCGATTATTTTCCGTTATGCCACTGAGGGAGAGTGAGAATGAAAATAAAGACAGCTGAAAAAACGAATTTTTTTTAATACATCTTATTAGATTTCAGTGATAGCAAAAGTATAAACAGATGAGTCAATGAAATATGAAAAAGGAATGAAAAAGAAAAAGCTGCTCTGACATCAACTTTAAATTCTGCAAACTCTTCTTTTGTATCTTTTGACTACTTTATCTCATCTTATTGCAACATCAATTTGTCTCAAAATATAGATTTCTACTTTTCATTAGCATGTTATGTTCCACACACAATTTGTTCATTATAATATTTGTACTTAAAACTTTTTTAATCCTTATTCTTCAAATTTATATCTTTTAAATTGCATGAAATACAACATGTAATATTAGCAAAACCAACTTGATGTATTAATATTTTCAAGATAAACATTTTTTGATTATGTATATAACCAGAATAACATGCTTTATATTTATTATTTAATGAGATTTCAGAACTTACTATGAACATCATTATCTTTGTTGCTTTCATCTTTGAGCATTTCAGCACATACATCAAAATAACTTTGTAGAGTGTCAACTTGGCGACACAATATATCTTTGAATGTCTCCATCTCGGCTAATTTAACTCTCAAACCTCGTGCCTTTTTGAAAGATGTAATGCTGGCATTTGATAAACTAGTTGATCCAACTGACACAGCAGAACCATGCCGTCTTAGACTATTCTCACTACCATAAGCAGAATCAACCTATTTCAAGAATTAGAAAAATATATTAGTTAAGATAAGAAAGCGCACACACAAAAAATATGAATAATGTATAACAATGTTTAAGAGCTATAACCAAAAAAAATATCATGTAACGAAAAAATCTGGGAGAAAAAAAAATTATTTGCAAAATCCAAAAATATATCATTTAAATTTGACAACGCTAAACAACAAAGCCTCCTTAAATGAAACCCATAATTGACTGATATTGAACTATTTTATGTTAGTCAGAAGATAAATCAAAATGGAATGAAAGAAATTGATAAACCTATAAAGCAAATTTAAGAAAAAAAATGTTCAACTTTTCCAGTAGTCATTAAATTATCTTTTTACAGAATCTGCAAAGTTTTAGTAAGCAAGAAGTTATAAATAATATTTTGAATGCATTTCACTATAGTACATCATATAACAATACTAAAATAAAATGATAGTAAAACTACCTTGTATGCTTCTAAAATTTCAACCCATCGATTTCTCTCTTCAGGGGTGTCAGCTCTGAGGTACCATACACAATCATGAACGCCTACATCAAATCTGCATTCATCGAATTCATGAGGCTATAAAAAGTATTTTATATCAGTGATAACCTTTTTTATACAGCATACATGCATCATTAAAAATATAGATATGTTCTTGAAAATAATAAACATTTAATGCAAAACAGTTTGTTTATATTTGTGTACAAATTAAGAAAGGGATATATTACAGATTTTGAAGATAAATAATTTGGTATTATCGCAACAATCACCGACATTCAGGATAACTCGCCAAGTTGGCAACCATGTGCTTTCATATAATGTCGCTAATAGGTTGCAATAATACACAAGTACAATAATTCTTTAGAAATTAATTTAACTTAAAACAAATAACTTCATAATTTATTCAAATTGAGATAAATATTTATATTATTGAATAAAGATTTTACATAATTTTTTATTAATATTGTTCTCATTTGGTTAAAATATTTTTCAATTTCCATTTTTTGATCACACATTAAATTTTAGAGATGTTTATCATTTTACATAAACTTTATTTGTAGCAAATCAATAAAAGCAATTAATGTTTACAAAAAGTGAGTTAATTTGAAAGAAATAATTCAACAACATTCAAGTTATAGATATAGATAAAAAGTTAAATTTAAAAAATACAAAAATTAGCCTTATACAGAAGTAAAAATTTTTAATAGGAAGCTTTGTTCAATTTTAATTAAATTTTATCCAAATATAATAATCGAGAAAGACAAATTTTCTAAAAACTTTACAATTTAATTACAACTAATTTACAATTTATCTATTAATAAATGTTTCACAGTACTTATCAGCTATAGGGGTCATGGGTTGGGAATGCTTTTCCAAGTTGTTGCCAACACAAACATCAGCAATATATATTCTGATAACATACATTCACAACAAACACAATGGGTTAAAATGTAGAATTAGTGTCCCTGGGTGAAGTTGGCAATTTTTTGCAAACTGCTCAAAATTGGAAATTCCAAACAAAATAATAATGTAAAATACAAGTTCTAATGCTTTTAAATAAGATTTACAGGAATTTAATGAATTAATAAAGGAAGTAACAATATGAAATAAAAATTATACTACTTCTAAAAAACAAATTCTTTTTTCAAAATTCTAATTCCTATGAGGAAAAATAAAGCTTTAAAAGATTATCAAGCAAGACCGAATACTGCTCATGCAAATGCTGGTTTTATGCATCCTTTTTAGAACATAATTGAATCTCGCATGAAGTGGTTGAGTTTTAGCTGTGAATGAGTTTGTCCTTGATACTTCTCTATGAAACTAATTTCAAAACAAATGAAATCGAAGTTGACTTTTCAAATCCACATATTTGTTCTCATTAAAACTGGATTGCGCATAACTTATTTTCTTTGAATATTCTTTCTCGCATGTCCTAATACGATGCTTATTCATTCATCTTACAGTATTTCTAAATGAATTCATCAGTTGAATTCTTCTATGGTTTTAAGTATGTGATATTTTCACAAATGGAACATTTGATATTGTTCAAAATCATATCTTAAGAAATGCATCATTGTTTCCCTCGAACTCAAAGTGTCATGAAAAAGAATGCAATTCTCAGCTGAACTATTCTGGAAGCTTAATGTAAGGCAGGCTAAAAAGAGTACCTGTTTCAATTTTGCAATGAATATTGAGCCAAAATCTTAATACAGTTTTTCAAGAATGAAAGGTATTTACATATTAGCATCACCACAGCCAAATCGAGGCCCCGCAAATCATGCTATGATATCAAAACAAAAAGATTGTAATGTGTTTTATATGAAAAAACGTAATCAGTCACATTTTTACTGGGAAATGGGACGCTTTGAGGGCGCCAATTTGGCTGCAGTGATGCTAATATGCAAGTAACTGAATGAAATTTGATTAAAAAATCAGCCCTTTAAAAACATCTGCCAATTTTAAATAATGAATAGCAATCATGAACAGACACCATGTGGCCTTTTTGGAATAAGTTCATATTTCACTGCAACTAGGTTACCAAAGTAAACAGTTTGCCAATATCAAATTGTTATTGCATGCTTAATTCTAAAAGATATCACCAAGAGACAAGTTAAACACTCCAGCAATGACGGAAAAGAATTTTGTGTGCAACTGTATTTGGCTTTATGTGGCATCTATAACTGATTACTGTTTTATAACTATAAACAACTAAGTTCTCCATATTTGTGAATGCATGTTTTGGACAAATACAATTACATCAAGAATTTTAAATTTGATAAAAAATGAAAAACTATACAGAGAAGTTTGGGTCTAAATCTGACACTTAATAAATTATTCTTTTAAAGGATTCTTATAATATTAATACATTAAGTAAAATACTCTCAAAAACTATAGCTTCCAGAAATACAACGAATATTTATAATAGAATTTTAGAAAAGTTAAATATTTATTGAATAAATTGTCATGATACATTTTTAGTTTTTCTCAAAAATGCATACTTCTAGACTACTTAACCTTGACACAAAACAGAGGAACGTAATTATATATTGGACCTTGTTCAAGCAGTCTTAAGAAATCGTAAAAATATGAATAATTTTTGACAAAATTAAATTATTTCAGATATAACTAAAAAATACAAAGTTTTAAACTTACTTTGATAACAGCTTTAAATATACTTATGGCACCACGACAACCATAAGCTGTATCATCTTCTGATTTGTAATATGCCAACGTACCATCTTTTAAAACGATATAACGTTCCTGCCAGCCATGTATGTAATTAGTCCATTTATTTAGAGTTCCATGCAATTCTGGTTGAGTAAAACCATTTTCTAAATCTTCTTCATCCTCACTAAGATTCACACTATGATCATCACACATATTTCCGAGACTTGAGAAATACAATTATAAGAAAAGTAATTCAGATTACAACTGAGAAAGATTTGAAGATGAAAGGAAGTTATTCGAAACGGAAAACATTATCAGTAAGGAATAAAACTGCTGGTTTTACAATAATAGAAGGTGGATTAAACATAAACAACTATATTAAATCAACATTTAGCCTTGTTCAAAGTTGAGTTGTCATAGCCTGCGCATGTGACTTAAAAGATACTTGCGCAATCAATTAGCTTAGATACAACACATAAAAATAAAATATATCACAAATATTTCATTCACTTTTCTGTTGATAGATTTCAGTATTAATAGGTCAGAAGTTATTCTAAAAATTAGGACCACATCAGAAAAACAAAGTATGCTGTTCTAAACGGTTTTCCCTTTTCACTTCCTCTCAGGTTTCTGTGTTTAAAATGCTTTTAATTGATTATAAAATACTTTTTGCTTTATCATTTGATTTTTTTCATCTTTAAACTATATGTTTTATCAAAGATTATCTGAAGTAAGAAATAGAAGGAAGATGGAATGCTGAAAAAGTAAGAGACCTTTCCTTGAAATATGTTTAACAGGAATTTCACGGAATTGATAAGAAATTAAGAAAATCATGTAATTATACTCTGAAATACTTCGTTTTAAATAGTACTAATAAGCAGTAAAAGGGACCGAAGACACAGCATGCAATATTCTGTTTCCAAATCAGATCAACCTTGACTCTCAGTATGACAGGGAAATGGAGAGTATTGTGCCAACTCAGATATCGACCTCGTTATCAAATCTTGGTTTAAAACTCTGAAGCATATTAACTGTAGTTGGCAGACTTTAGTTTCGTGTGAAAATAAACAACCAGAAGCGTTTGATGTGACAGCAAACCTCGATTATGTGTAAGAAGTAGATGAGGATTGCGGAATCTACCTTAGCAAAACAATCAGTCTGAGTACAGTTGAAAAGTAAGAGGTTTAATGGCTACGGTTAGTGAATATTTCTGACCGACAGAAATACACAGCTGGAAGTGTTTGCTACAACAAACATCAACTTGGAAATATAAGCTTCAAATCATTTTCGATTGGGGATAAATGCCTTTGTTTCTCCGTATCCCATTTCTTCAATCAATTAGTCAATCTCCGATTAAATTCAATGAATCAGTTTATTCTTCATTTGTGATTAACAACTCTACATAATATACTTAAAAAAAAGGTTAGTGGATTGGCCAGACAAACTGTGATTTTTCGAAGGATTTTTTCCTTCCTCCGCCATTTGTATTTAATTTTTAGTAACATCTTAGTGAAAAAAAAAAAAAAAAAATCTTGCATTTAAAAAATATCTTTTAAATTTCAACTCCATTAATGAAATATTACGCATTAAAGTTATAAACATTAATCCTATTAATATACAAATAATCACACAAACCAATTTGAATATTGAGATATTCATTTAACTGAAAATGTTTTTCGAGGTTTGACATTAGTCAAAGTCGATTATAAATATATTATGTATGGAGTATGTTAAACTAAATTCGTTGCTTTGGAGATTATTAAAATAATGTTTTCGGTTTTCATAACTGTTCAGAGAAGTTTCAAATACTATCGGGGATTCCTTTCAACATTACACTGTAACTTTAAACCAAATATGAATACATTAAGTTACGATGATAAGAGAGCTGGAATATTCATATAGAAGAAAAGCTTTTCAATGATCTTTATATAAACATAGATAATATAAATTAGCTGTTGTGAAAACACACATCAAGAAGCAGTTAGGAAAAATGTTTGCATGCGTTTCTAAAAATATAAATGATTCAGTCCGAATTTATTAAACTCACATTGTGGTAATAAGAAGTCTAACTTCAGATAATCAGTTTTAAAATTACCTTTAAAAAGTAAGCAGATATATTATAAAAACTACCTTTTCCCATTTTTTTTTTGAAATAGAAGATTATTAAAAAAATTCATACATTTTAAAATAAACGGTTTTCTGACAACTCAAACAGAATATTTTAAAAATTGCAGTGAATGGGCTTAGATATTACAACATCCACAATGAAATTCCTTTAAATATTTAAGATTCTGATATCATTACAAGAGGATTTTTTCAAAGCCACTAAAAAGACTGGAAGAAATATCAAATTGAATAGGAAAACGGAATGAAAATTTGCCAAATAAATATCGTACTTACTTTTTGGGTATCGAAACCTTTAGAAGAAAAGTATCCATTGTTTTGAAAAAAAGAATTTTTATGAATATAATTAATCAAATAAAGTGAAAAAAAATTCACTTATTGACTGATAATGTTTTCCCAGAAAGTAAAAACTGGATTACAAATTTTGCTACCAATTTGTTAACTAACGTTGTTAAGACTATAAGTTATCTTTTCAGTCATGGAACCAAATATTTTGAATTCTAATGAAATCGTTTGCAGCAGATTTAAAAGTCCAATCTCTCAGTTAATAAATTCATTATACTTTTAATAACTCATAAAGAATTATGAGAAAAATATCCAGACTCTTTCATTTCACAGCAAGTGGAAATTTCAGAAACGCATTTCCATTTCGTTTTCTTGCTTTGATGTTTCCTTCATAATAATTACTTTCAATTTAAAAACAGTTAAAGAATACATTATTCTAAAAATAAAACATTCTTATTTGAAAATAGTGTATTTTATGATATCTTTATCAGGCGCAATCGTCTTTCACGAAAGCAAAACAGAATTGTCATTTCTTTTATGTCATTTTTATGCTGCATAGTTGCTTAAGTACATGCAAAGAGTAAAAACATGACTTATTTCTTGAGAATTCGTTTTAATGCGTTTCAGCTCATAAAAAATCGCATCATTATTTTCGCGTTGCCTACAGATTAGCACAACAAATTATAAGACAATGGATAAGCAGCTCTTTTTCAATTCCTACTATTAGTTCACTCTCTCTCCCTATATATATTTGTTTATATACATATCTTGTTCAAATTTTCAATCGTTAATAAAATACTTTCTATTTATCCATTCAAGTTCAAATACATTTTTTAAAACTTGTAGTGGATGACACTTGATGTTAATATAGTTTTGTCAAATATTAATTCATTCATTAAATTAAAAAATGATAAATAGTAACAAACAAAAATAATAGTGCAACAGCATATATAGAAAGGGAAATAGTTCGTTGTGTCCCTGCAGTGCAATGAACTTCTGTTTCAAAGGTCGAGGGTTCGAATCTCACCTGGGATGGCCTAATTGTCTGAAAATGTGATTTCTTTTTTTACTACACTATTTTACAGAATAATTAAATTAAATGAATGAATAAATTGTAACAAAAAACAAAACAAATAGTCCAACACCCTATATAGAAAGGAAAATGGAAAATTGCAAGGAAAATCGCTTTCTATTTTGTCACTTAATATTGTGATTCTGTCATACGTATATACATATTTATATTGAAAGTAACTTTCATAAAAAGTAACTAAAATAAAATTCATCTTTGTTGACCTTAGTAGGAATTGACTTAAATTTTTTTTTATATTACCTGTTAAGCAGAAAAACATTTAACAATTAAGATATTTTGTAAAATTTTGTAAATTTTAGATTTACCTCCGTTTTTGTTCACAACATTAATAAATTCCTTTTCCTAATACTAAGTTTTGAAGTCACATTAATAATAGTTTGAAATTACTCACTTAATTCTTTGAAATTTAAATCAAATTAATTGGCCATCTGATTTTTCAAAGCATGTAGAATATTTCTTTTCATTGGTTGAACATGAATATTAAATGGGCGATTATCTTCTTAACGATTTTTTTCTTTTGATATCCAGAATGATTTGCCAATTACACATGACACATGTCCAGGAAGGGCATCATTATGTAATATCTTCTAAGGAAGGACGAAAGGAATTATGCAATTTTCATAAAACAAGTTTGCTCACCCTGTGGTCTTTCTAGGTATGGAATAAATCTAGATACTGCAAGTATACTAAGACTTCTATCGTCAAAACGTTTAAAGAATAGGATACGAACTCAGAAACACTTTTTAAATAGAAAGATTGCCCAATAACAAAAGTCAAATTTACAAAAAAGACAAATGTTCAAAAAAATATAAGTTGCTATTGATCACCATTAACGACTTGAGGTACCAACCGAGATACAAAATTATGACGTCAGCCACCAATAACCCTCCATAATATCTCCATCAATAACAAAATACAGTCGGACCCCGATTTAACGAACCCCTATTTAACGAATTTCGCGATTTAACGAATTTTTCCCTTCCCCGATTAAAATGAAAGCAAAAAACCCTGTTTAACAAATGATAAACTATGAAATGAGGAATTATTTCAATGGATGAAAAATTTTTTTCTATTAGTTTGTGTTAGGAAAAAAAAATTGTATTTTTTCCCCCCAAATAACATCCCTTTTGTCCTGAACAGAAATTTCTTTCCCCTTGTAAGTAGCAACGTTTGATTGCAAAGGGTGCAGAGAGTTATTAGACTTAACAGGTGCAGATGAATCATGAGTGTAATCTATCGTGTGAGTTTTGAATAGAACGGGAAATTCCTTTCTTATCTCATCCCATTCCATAACGCAGGGAATACTTTAAGGTTTCAACGATTATGTTACATTTGATGACGGACTACCTATCTGTGCAGCTGAAGTTTAGGAAATTGTTGATTTGTCGGAGCCTATCAATAACGATTCTGATGCAGAAATTGATAAGTAACTCTTATCATTTCTAAGTAATTCTAAGTATTCTTATCAAAAGTAACTCTTAAGTTACTTTTTCTATAATGCTTTGCATAGTTGGGAAACTGAGAAAAGATTACATTATGCAGCAGAATAAAGATGACGCAGTATTTTCTTCTCTGCATAAAATCTCAAAAAGAACTCTTTCGAGTCAGGAGTCAAAAAAATTTTCAAGTATCTATCAGTCAGTATTTTAAAATTTCCAATTAACCTGCACGCAATAATTCACTAGTAGTTCTGTTGAATAAAAAGTGTAAAATTTCTAACTATGAATATTTTTTGTGTAGTTGCCTTTCCAAAAGATAAAGGCAAACATTTATATTTTGTTTGGACCCTGATATAACGAATAATCCCGATTCAAAGATTAAAATGTTCGGTCCTGATAAATTTGTTAAACAGGGGTTCGATCGTTATTCAATTCTGGGCATTTTTTTTCAGTCAACTAGAGTTCTATGTTAAAATTTTCGTGGACTGAGACTTAGCTTGGGTCTTCGTTTCGATTGAATCCCCCCTTTTTTTTCTTTAAAATAGCTTTTTTATGGGGGGGAGGAGGGTATTACACTGCTGTTTGTAAAAAATGCAACACCATGAAGGAATCATCAGAATTAAATGAACTTTGCAGCAAATTTCAATTACAGGATGTTACGTAAAATAGTAAAGTTTCAGAGCCACCGCGTATGCGGGGCGTGCGCAGCGTGCTCTGATTTGCTGCAGAAATCGTATAAATAGAGGGCTGTAGCGGGACGTTGAAAATAGTTAATGATTATTTGTTAGTGGCGAACGTTTAGTGAGAGTATGCCTCCAAGACGAAAAAAGGAGAAACTCCAACAACTTACGGAGTTTGAACGGAGGAGGATTATCGGCCTTCGAGATGGAGGATTTTCCTATCGCGCAGTAGGAGCTCGTGTGCAGCGGAACAGTTCCACAGTGATGCGAGTTTTGAAGCAGTGGACCGACGAGCACCGAACAACTAAAAAAACTGGCAGTGGACGACGGAAGGTGACGTCAGCGTGCGTCGATGGACATCTGCTCCGCATGGTGGTGAATGGCCGTACAGCTTCCTCCAGTTGGTCTACTGCTACAGGTGTACTAATGGTGACTTCGTCAATTCGTCGACATCTGCTGCACCGTGGATTGCGTGCAAGGGTGCGTCCATCTGCAGTGGGCTCATGAGCACAGAGCCTGGCAAGCTGATTGGCACCAAGTTGTTTTATCAGGTGAATCACGCTTCAATTTGTGGGACCATGATGACCACATTCGTGTTAGACTCTATTCCGGTGAACACTTCCTTCCAGATTGCGTTATCGAACGACATAGTGGCCTAACACCCGGAGTTATGGTTTGGGGTGCGATTTTGTATCATGGACGATTCAATTTGCTACGAATTAAGGGTAATCTCAATAGCAACAGGTACATCCGTAAAGTGCTACAGCTCGAAGTCGTTCCCTTCCTTCAAGGCATCCTTGCATCTGTAGGAAGGAAGGTTCGTTCTGGGTACCTTCCGTTTCGAATGAATGCGAATACTTTTCCGATCACGCCAAAACGATCGTCTTCGCGTGATGTTGATACTAGTTCATATAGATATCACACCGCCACACATCTATCTTTCAGCAGGATAATGCACGCCTACATGTTGCAATGACTGTTCGAGACTTCTGTTCAGCCTAACACATGCAACTTCTTCTTTGGCCTGCTTATTCGCCTATTGAGCACGTGTGGGATTTTGTTGGTCAGCGTCTCGCTCGTGATCTGCGTCCTACAGCTTCAAAAGACGAACTTTTGCTGCACATGCAAGCAATATGGAATTCGCTTTTACAAGCAGACATTCAAAATCTGTTTGCCTCCGTGCCATTTTGTATAGCAACACTTATTGCAACGCGTGGTGGCTACTTCAAATACTGATTTCAGGCACTTAATATTGTTTTTTTTTCTTTTTGCTTTGAAACTTTCGTCATTTATTTGTACTAATACGAGTCATTTGCGCATTAAATTTCATTTAATTCTGATGGTTCCTTCATGGTGTTGCATTTTTTACAAAGAACAGTTTACAAAATATTCTTTACAGCTCAAATATTGTTTGAACGTCTCAAAAATTTAAAACTGAAATTTTGAATTGAAAATATGAGTTTCTGATTGTATTAATAATTTATTTTAAAATTTCACTAAAGAACAAATTTTAATTCCCCGCTTTTTTTTATCAACTACTTAATTCGAAGAGGTATATACCAAAAGTGTACTTTGGTGGAAACTTTAATTACTAAAGAATAGTTCATTGTTTTGAAAGAAAATTCCATGTGCTGTACACATGTATTATATAAATAATTCATACCGAATTTCATGACGAATCAGTAAAAATTTGAGTTTTTAACTTTTGGAGTTTTATGAATCCTTAAATTATAAGCAAAGGAATATAAGAAATGTTATATAAGCAAATACATAATACATGTAATACAAAAAAAAATTACGGAGAAGACTAATATTTTCTAATAATAAGTCATTACTATTTATATCTTAGTGAAGTTAAAAAAATATTTTAATACATTGAAACCTTTTTTTTCTATATTTCTAAAAATTTTTTCCGTATTTTAATTCTAATTTCTAACACTAGACCAAGACATTTTCAAACAAGATATTTAATTTGCATAATTTAAGAATAAAAAAATAACTCAAATATTTATTTATTTTTGATAGCGTAAAATAATTTCCATATAATTTTAAAAATTAATCTTGTAATTTTTCTCTTCACGAGCGAAATTTTTAGGAGAGAGACTTGCGTAATTTTGCTTACAATATATCCAAAACAGAAAAAAATATAAGCTTATTCCACAAATATTGTTTTTATTTCTTCTACTTAGAATAGTTAATTATTAATGCGTTTAGTTGAAACTAGTTCAAACAATTCTTTGACGTATTATTTTAAATCGTCTGCGTGTGTTATAAATCTGAATTATTAATTTAATCTAGGTTTGGAAAAGTAGCTGTGTTGGGAGCAAAATGTTTTAATTCTGATTTCACCTTATGACCTTTCATTATATGAACATTTACTAACAAAATTACTTTCGGAATTATGTTTAAATATCCTCAGTTTTTAAAAATGATTAAGTGAATAACAAAACTTATTTTGTACGTGTATAAAAATATTTATTATGTTCGTCAAAAATTCTGTTTTTATCACATTTAATTAAAAAACTATCTTTATTATATTTGCTAAAAATGAACAGTTTAAAAAGTGTCCAGATACAGAGAACATGCAAAATTTTAAACACACACACAATAAATAAATAAAACTCAAAAATAAAATTTCAAATAATTAAACTTTATTTTTATTTGTTTTAATTCTTTTTCAGCTTGGTTGCAAGAATTTAAAATGCGTCTTGCTAACACAATTTCAATTTTTCATAATAAAAATAATAAAATGCATTTTTAAGTTATTTTAAAAAATGTATTTTTATCGTACTTGATAAAAATACATTTTACATTGATATTTCCGATTTTACATTTCTGTTTTTAATCAAAAAATTGTTTTTAAAATTCAACTTTCCTGTTTGCTGAAACATTTGAATTTACTGTGAAAAATATCATTTATAGAATTGTAAAAAGAAGATATATTCATTTATCAACACTTATTTTTAAAATTGAACTTTCTTGTTTGCTGAAACATTTGAATTTACTGTGAAAAATATCTTTTATAGAATTGTAAAAAGAAGATATATTAATTTATCAAAACTGGAAGATTTTCTACTTGTGAAAAATAAATAAAAACGAATAATATAATTAATATTATGTCTGACTAATATGGAATAATACATATGTATCAAAAAATGTTTGTATGTAAAACATGTACATTAAAATTATATATTAAAAAACCACGTTAGTGAGAGTGTTTCAACAACCTCAAATCCAAATTAATTTCAAGAAATTATTGAATTTGAAAAGGTAAATATACTTTTTATTTAAGTAATACTAGATGTTATACTGGGATCTAAAAATAATTGATTTCTGGAATTTTTTTAGCTGATCGTGTTAAAAAAAATTCAACAGTTTTTTTATTTGGAATATTTTTTTTTAAAATTCAAACAATTATCAATTTGTTTTGTTTCCGATAGTGCGTAAAGTCATAATTAAAAAAATGCGTCACATCCTATAATTTGCTGCCGGTCATCTAAAAAAACAAACTGGCGTCTGGAAGATCAAAACTTTTAATTTCAAGTGGTTGGATACGAAGCATTGTTTGTAACACACAAAATCATTTTTGGAAGTGAAATGAAAACAAGCCTCAATCAATAACTGCTAAATTGACTATAGCAACGAACAGTAATGTATTCAAATAGAAATGTTTAAGTTGATTGAGACAGAATTTTGAATGAATAAATGGTTATTTCTCAATGTATCTAGGTCGCTGATTGCTTACAAGCCAGTGATTGATAACTTAAAATGATTCAGTGGATTTGAACACGCTTGATTAAGTCATAACGTAATAACGACTTATCTAAAAGAAGTAGAATTTTCGAAGAAATCATTCAGTAAAGTAGAATGTAACAAAAAGAGTCACAAAATTTGTGTCTAGATAATGATTCCATTTGTGCAACAATCTTATTATTCTAAATGCTAGACATTTTTTTAACTCCATAATAAAAGTTGTTAGAATCACCTATGAGATTTCAGCAATAAACATCTATACTTACACTAAAGCCATTGACATTTTATGTACCTACTTCTACCGATGACGGTCAAATGCATTTCAAATAAACGCAATATTCTTACCTAGTTGATTATAAATAATATAGAATTTATCATGGGTGAAATTAAACACAGAGTAATTGTTACGTAATAAATATAGAAAACTTTTTTTTTATTTTAGTCATGAATATCTTCTTTAGAAACAAAATTAGAAAAATTATATTTTACTTCGGTAATTTACTTAGATATAGCTATTTAAATTAAAATGAAATTGATTCGACTTCGCAGTTTTTACATTTTATCGAAAATGCGTGCCTTACTTTGCCTTTCAAAATATTGCATTTCATATATCTCATTGGGGCTGTTATTTCTATGAAAATAGTATGAAGTGGGGATCTTCCAGGTTCAAAAACTCTCTTGAATTTTTTACCAAACAGTTCCATCAATTGAAGTTTAAATAATTCTGATTATTATCTTTCTTATCACATTCGTCTTTGGAACTAGAGAACAATCTCATTTTTTGTCGTTCCCTACGCGTGTTCACAACGTTCTCTTCCTTTTTATCCGTTTTGAGTTACTCAGAGTCTATGTCCACAACAGATCATATACACCAGTGATTCTTAAACTGGGATCCGTGGACCCCTAGGGGGATCCTCCTGTACTTTCCTTTCTAAGAGGTCGTGAAGGTCTCTTTTATTACTAAGATCTCCCTCTTCTATTGACTCTAAAAGGCCTCTTGGAAAAATTGAAAGTTATTGCCATCCTAGGCCTCATATAACGGCACCTGTAAAAAAGAAATGCAGCACCATCCTTCTCATTAAAAGTTTTAATTAATACAGTTAAGAATATTATTTATTTTAAATTAGTATTTTGGAATGTTTTTATAGAGTTAGCTGTTAACTGGTTTTTCTTAAGGTATCCGACTACGTTCGGAGCCGTGATTTTGCAAAAGCGTATAAATGGATAATATTTATGACATTTAGTGTCACTTAGATTAGAAAACGTATATAAAATTGTTTGAAGACGATTATTACAAAAAAAATATTATTTAAGTACAATATTTTGGCAAAAAAATGAGCATAGAATGGCCAATTTTCAAAACATTCTTTTATGAAAAATGACATCAGATCTCTGTACAGAGGCTCAACTAGAATTTTTGAAATATACAACTTAGAAGTGGGCTTATCCATGTTTTACGACAACAGAGGGGAGAAATTTTAAGAAAAAAACGCCGAAAATTATTGCAATTGGTTATAACTCTGAAAATAACGTGGATTTTTTAAAAAAATAGTTCAGACTCTCTGGAGAAGTTTTTACTTTTTATTATTTTAGAAGCATTTTTTATAAAAGGAGAACATTTTGAAAAAAAGGTTATTCTAAGTTAATTTTTTTGCCAAAATATTATATTTAATTAATTTTTTTTTGTCAAAAGTCCTTAAAACAATTTTGTACTTGTATTCTAATCTAAGTGACACTAAATATTATGAAAATTATCTATTTATGCCCCTTTTTAATCCTTTATCAACCGCATTATGATTTACTGCAGTTTTTTTCATGGGATATCTTTTTTTCAATCACTACATTCGAATTAAGGGATATACATAAACAAAATACATTTTGGGAAATTTAATTAGTTAGAGCTCATTAATTAATTAAAGATATTCAACTATAAAATTAATTATATACACTGTTCACTTAAAATAAACAGTCAAATAGTTTTTTACGGTCTTAATTTACATATAAAAAAATAAGACACTTAAATTTTGACATTAACTATTTTTTCGGGACAAAAATGATAATCCTCGCAATCCGCTGAAAACACAATTTCTCCTATAAAACTGTTCGCCTTCCCCGCTAAAATACTTATCATAGAGCCCGTGCTGCCATATATCTTGAAAGAGTGGATTTCAAAGAATATTCCTGCTAAATATCGTTAGAATATTCGTACAAATTGAAGAGTTAAAATCACGGTTCCGAACGTAGTCGGATACCTTAAAGGGGGAAAAAAATGTTATAATTGCCCATGTAAGTAGTGAAGTCAATCTTAGGATTATTGAGGAGCCTTTAAATCACTCAGTTATGTGTTGGGAGTCCGGGAGGGGCTCTCAAAATCTTGGGGGTTCAAAATGTCAGGTTGATACATAAAGAGGGGCGAAAGAAAGTGTAAGAGCCGCCGCTGATATACATTATTCTCACTCTCAGAATTTCCTACTTAATCAATTTCAGACCACATAGTTCGCTTAAATTATTTATTTCTTCCAACAATATCTTTTGAATGGACATTTAAGAAGAAAATTTTTGAATTTGTGTTTGAATAATTAACTAATAATAAAATACAAAACTATTTTTATTTATTTTTTAACCAAAGCTGTTAGCCTATCATTATTACAGATAGAACTGAGTACGTCACAAATATTTGTAGTAATCATTATTTTACCTCGTAGATTACTGCCAGCCGGCGCTCTGCACCCAGCATAAACAAACTGTACATAAACACAATCGGATGATATTTTATTGGAAAATTTGCAAGTTTGGTATTTCAAGGCAGATAACTTTATAAAATTTCGTGTATTTTCCAGTACTCAGATAGATAAAGACCGCTCAGGGTAGAATACTTATGATTATAAGGGAAAACGAAAGAAGAGAGATAGATATGGAAAAATTAACAAGCTATATTTTTTTTAAAAAAAAATCGTTCAGTAAATTCAAGAAAAAGGAATGCCTGGAATTTGACAATTTTGATTAAAGTTTCAAAAGTGGTCATTTGATTGCTCTGGTAGTTTTCGTGTTAACCGCGTGATGGAAGTGAGCGGAAAGATGCCTAGCCATTGCGGTATTTAGGAATTAAAGAAAAGCAGGATCAATTAGGATTGATCTGAGTCTGTGGAAATTAAGATCAGGAGTATATTTTTCGATGCTAGTGATCAATTTATTGTCAGAGTCGACAATTTTTTCAAAGAAGTTGGTAGCATTTCTCCCGGTCGTTTGTTTAATAGTGGGTGTTTTACTAGCAGCTCTGGGGTCTACATTCCTCATAAAGCAGCGAGGAGTATTATGAATTTGCCTGCCAATTAAACTTTGAGCACACTTTCTAAATAATTAATATGGGTCTTTGCTGCATGTCCCCAAGAAGGAGAGGCGTAGATCAAAATGGGTTTTAGGATCAGTAAGTAGATAAGTATTTTGTTTCTATTACATAATTTTGATTTTCTGGAAATTAAGGGGTAGAGTTTATGCGCGGCTTTTTAAGATTATTCTCTAATAAAAGTTACATGTTATTTGAAAGTGAGAGTTTTATCAAGATAATTCCTAGGTATTTAGTTTGATTAGACGAGATTATATTCTCTCTGGTGTAGATGCGTCTAGTGCTTTTTTGTATCTAGCGAAAAATGTGGCTGTTAGGTGTTGATGGCTATTTTCTACTTGATAAACCAGTAAAGCTGTTTTAGGTATCGTGTGATTAAATATAAGATGAAGGCTGGTGCTTTATGTTGACAAAGTATCGCTGTGTCGTCAGCATACATGCAAATTTCAGTGTTATTAGTGGTGGGAGTGCCATTGACATAGATATTGAAGAGCGTGGGAGAAAGAAGAGAACCTTGTGGGACTCCAGCAGAAATTTTTCTAGTATTCGAGAGGGCATTATTAATTTTGACAGAAAAAGTTCTACCGGAAAGGTAGGAATTAATCAGGATAATTAAGGGAGTTATCCCTTTGTATTGAATTAGTTTATAGATAAGACCTGTGTGCCAAACGTGGTCGAATGCTTTTTGTACGTCTAAAAATACTTCCCCCGTATACATTTTCCTTTTGTGGCCAGATTTAATATACTCTACTGTTCTGAGTGGTGGGTAATGGAGAGCTGTGGCTGAAAGCCGTGCTGCCCCTGAATTAAAATTTGATTTTGATTAAGGTATCAGATCACGTTCGGAACCGTGATTTTAAAAAAGTGCATAAATAGATAATTTTCATAATATTTAGTGTCACTTAGATTAGAATATATGTATAAAATTGTTTTAAGGACATTTTGATAAAAAAAAATTATTTAAATACAATATTTTGGCAAAAAAGTAACTTAGGATAAACTTTTTTCAAAATGTTCTCCTTTTATAAAAAATGCTTCTAAAATAATAATATTTTGCTTATATAAAGTAAAGACTTCTCCAGAGAGTCTGAACTATTTTTTTTTCGAAAAATTCACATTATTTTCAGAGTTACAACCAATTAAAATAACTATCGTGCGTTTTTTTCTTAAAATTTCTCCCCTCTGTTGTCGTAAAGCATGGATAAACCCACTTCTAATTTATATATTTCAAAAATTCTAGTTGAGCCTCTGTACAGTAGTCTGAGATACATTCAGGCAAAATATTATTATAATAGAAGCATTTTTCACTAAAGCAGAATATTTTGAAAATTGGTCATTCTATGTTCATATTTTGTCAAAATATTGTACTTAAATAATTTTTTTATTGTAATACTATTCTTAAAACAATTTTATATACATTTTCTAAGCTAAGTGACACTAAATATCATAAATATTATCCAGTTATGCGCTTTTGCAAAATCATGGTTCCGAACGTATTCGGATACCTTAAGATGGTCGTTTAATCTATTAAGGGCGTCAGCAAATAAAATAGTACTAAATATGTTCTTATATAAATCTATACTCTTTCTAATAGTTGTGGTCAATTGGAAAAGGAAATGGAGTTCAATCTAGCTGAGTCAATATCCTACCGAAGATTGTCATGCAGAATAAGGAGGCTCTTTTAGGCTCAAAAGCTCCCCCAATATAATAAATGATTAAAATACATGTAAATAATTGAGAGAGATACATAAATATACCTACTAGTAAATTTTAAGTGTGAGAAAAAAGGATTGTATAAAAACTCCCTCTCTCTTCTTAATTTCGTATGAGACAAATTCTTTTCTTTAATTTTGAGATGTGGTATTTTTAAACACAGAAATTATGCACACACACACTTAAAGTGTTTGTTTTTTAAAAAAACAAATTTACAAAGGAAGAATTGAAGGAACTATAGCGATTTAATCAACAACCATAAAGATTTAATATCAAAACCAAATGAAATTGTTATTAATTGTTCATAGAAATTAATCAAGTTCAGAATTAATAAAAATTCCAAGCCGTACAATAAAAGAACAGTAGACAAAAAATCACCGTAGATTTTATTTGAAATTCAGAAACGGAAAAACGGTATCTTGTACATAAAAAAATAGAAAAAAAATTAAAAACAGAAAGTGAAATATTTGAAGCAAAACCCAAATACATTTTCAACATCAAAACTTATGAATAGTCTCTTCATTATAAATTTAAAAGATACAAATCAGTCTTTATACAATTATCGTAAAATATACTGATATGCTTCAACAGAGTAAATGGCAGTGTAACAGAACTAAGATTCTGCTATTTGTGTAAAATATATTTTTAGTTAATGTGGAAAAGAATTTGTATAAGTTACAAACATAAAACAAAATAATTTTGATGGCATGATAGCGTGAATAAATAGAATCGATGAAAATTTCAAAAACTAACACAAACTCTTGAAATACATTCAATTGTAATCATTTATATATTCTATTATACAGTTACTTAGTTTTGGCATATAAATATACAATAAATTTGAGAGAGCAAATTTTTGAATCATTTTAATAATACGAACTTTGCTTCAAATTCACAAACATTTGTATTTATCTGCACCAAGTAACTAAAAAATCTTTTTTAAAATCTTTTTCAAGGCTATATCCAACCTTGACTCTCTCTTTTTAGCAATTTATAATCCAGTAATATAAAAGAATATGCATTAATATTAACTAAGGGGCACTTGGGCTTCAACGCAGATAATCCTGAAAACCTAGTTACTAGAATAATATGATCCTGGTCATTTAATTCAGGCTTTATTTCAAAATTGAGATCAAATGTATTTTGAGAAAAATTACAGGTGAATTTTGTATCTAAATGTGTTTAATTTCTTACATATTGACTAGTAAAAGAAAAATGATTTATAAATGCTTAAGATATGTTGATATTATATTGTACAATCAATATTAAAAACATAAATGTGATATCAGTGATAAAATAGCATTTTCCAAATTTAAAATTACATAGTTTAAAAAACTATAGAATTCTGAAACTATTATTACCCAACAGAATATTATAAGTTGATTGTGATTATCACTTTTTCCCACAAGCAAATTTAAAATATATATCTTAATAGATTTTTGTTGATGAATATTGATATCAGAAACACTGTAGACAAAAGAGAGCGCATTGTACTTAATAACAATGGTGCAATACAATCATAAAGAAAAACGCGTTATTGAAAGAAATAAAAAATATATACACATAATAAAACTATATACACATACAACTTATATAAATACAAATCACATCTTTGAAAATTTAAACATACATTTATGAAAATTCTACCTGTAAAATATGTATATCACATAAACGAATAAGCGGAGAATCTAATCAATATGCATAAAAAAGCGACTAGAAACACCCATGACCAAAAAGACAGATAAATATTTAGGAAAAACTCTTCTTTTAAAAAATTACTTGCTCAGGAATACAAAATAAGCAGATTTATAGGAGAGAGGAGCAGTTTAGATCTCTTTTAATGTAAATTTCTATTAAATAGTTTTGAAAGGTGAAATTTCAAACACGCATTTTATGCTGCGTCCATCAAAATATGTGAATTGCATTATTCTCTCTCTCTGTACGTGTGTATGAGTGGAATCATCACTGCACTATCATTATATTGCAACATTTTGCTATTTAAATTTTAGTTTCCTTAAGTTACAAAGAAATAGCTGGTATAGAGCAACAATTGAATGCGGCTTGTATTTGACAGTACTATTTCTTTCAAGACCGATTTATATAAGAGTTGTTATAAAACAAAGAAAATACATGCTGAGTAATGGCCATTCATTTCAAAATCAAAGCCATTTGGCTTCAAAGCATACAAAGAAATAAGCTAAATTTAGAAGAAAGTTTGAACATTTCGAGACCATAATGATGGCTACTTATAATTGTCTCTAAAATTCTGAATTGCTCTATCCTTTTTTCGATCACATTTCTTGGATTCCTAATTAGATATAAATTATGTAAAAATTCTACAATGAAATAGGTAAAAATAATTTTTATGTAGTTTTTATTTTAGTTCAATCAGAATTCTTAGAAATGTATCTCTTTAATGTAAAACATAGTTTTGAAAATTAAATTCCCTATCGGTAAAAGTAGGAATATATGAACGGTGACGCATATATACACAAACTTTCTACTTGATATATTAGATAACTGTTCAATATATTTCAATAAGTGTAGCTTAGTGGAATAAGTTTTAAATTCTATAAATTTTTTAGAAGTAAATTGATTTGAACGAATGTGAAATTTTTTCAGTATAAGTAAAGAAACAATGAAAAAAATTAATTTACAAATATATCAAGAGAAATTTTTTTACAATAACGCATTTTAAATATAACTTCGACACAATTATGAGTTACTTTCAATGAAATGGAAAAGAATGAAAATTAAATTAAAAGAACACAATAGCAAAAAGTTGAATTTTTTTCCTCCCAATATGATATGTTTCTAGATAAACTACTACATAAATGAGGCTAGGATTCAAGTACACACACTTCTTTCTCTTATCAATATTTTATGTGAACAATGCCTGATTCTAAAATGAAAATAAAAATCACAATTATTCACTGTGGTTTCACCTTTGGTATTTACAAAAAATAAAACATACTTCAATGTATAAAAACAGGCAGCATTGAACACAAATCCTAAAAACAGTCCATTCATGATAAATTCTCTTGAAGACAGGATTTTATTACACAAGCGTTGATAGTTCAACTGCTCTTTGCGCTGAACAGTCCAAACCCAGTTGACTGAGTCTACTTTGCTGGAGATCTTTACACGCTCTTGTCTTTTCCCATTGCCATAAATAAACGTTATGGACACTGGCCACCCCACAAAATACGATTCCAAGTCCTATGACGATGCTAGTAGCCATTGCAGGTACTTCATTGAAATGAATAAAAGTAAACAAAATTATACCTGGAAGAGAAAGAATGTAGTTAATTTAACAGTAATAAGAATTTAAGCTCCCGCTTATCAGTCATTCTGAATTCATGGATGTTACGTTAATGTTGTGAATTTCCTGCTGTCCTCCTTAAATCTAGACTACACTCATTTCCATAAATTAAGAGTAATTCAGAGTCACGCAGAAATCTAACTCTAAAATATAAATATATCACCCATAAAATGACTACACACACCTTCAAGAATCATATGCAAATTGCAGGGAGCCACCAGATGACACCGATAGTACATCACAATGACGAGAATGTGAGAGGGGGATATATAAGCAATACAGACAAAGAAGTAAAACTGTTCACAAGCGCTTTATAAGCCTTTCAGTGCAATAACGGCATAGTTATGACACACAGGATGCATTTGGACGATTTTTTACGTGGTAGAGTTATCGGTTGTCTGGTATGTGGGTGTACCCAGCTGGAAGTATCCGAGGAACTTGGAATCACCCAGAGTATCATCTCCAGGCTTTGGCAAAGATTCCAAGATGATGGTAATATGAGTAGACATTATAGCACAGGTCGCCCCAGAGCTACAACGCCGAATGAGGACCGGTATTTGGCATTTGCTATCAAAAGAAACAGACGGAGCACAGGATCAGACCTGTCTCGTCAGCTCTCTTTTGCCCCTGGTACGACAGTTTCAAGGCAGATCGTGTACAAACGCTTAGGGCAAATTGGTCTATATGCTCGTAGACCTGTCGGAAGAGATCCACTTACTGCTACTCACTGTCGCCTGCGGTTAGCCTGGAGTAGAGAGAGGACTCCCCCCGCAACAGTGGGCTTGTGTGATGTTTTCCGACGAGTCCAGGTTTAGCTTGCATTCTGATTCTCGCCGGAGTTAGTTTCATATGGAGAGTGCCATATGAAACTCGTTACCGACAAGAGAACATCATTGAACAACACCGTTTTGATGGTGCAGGAGTGCATATGGGGGGAGGGATTATTTTAGGTTCCAGCACCAGTTAGGTTAGTAACCTGCATGTTTAAATTGGAACCATGACAGGCCAAATCTATCGGGACGTCATTCTGGAACAACATGTCCGTTTGCTTTGGGGCGCCATGGGCACAAAATTTGTGTTTATGGATGACAACGACCGTCCTCACCATGCGAACATTATAAACGAATGCCTTCAATCGGAGGATATCACCCGTATAAACTGTCCAGCATTCTCCCCGGACTTGAATCCAGTAGAGCATGTGTGGGACATGCTTGGACAATGAGTTTCAGTCCGTCAACCACCTCCTACATATCTACCGGAACTTCGGAGAGTATTGCTTGATGTGAGTAGTGTAATATTTCCCAAGCTCAGATCGATAATTTGATATTCAGCATGTCTAGGCGTCTTACGGACTGTTTTGCATCATCTGGGGGACATACTATGTATTAACCTTCATACCAAGCATGTAATATTAGTTTTTGTATACATAAATAGGTTTTATTTTATTTTATTATTATTTTGCAATTTACTCCAGGAAGCAAACATCGCAATTTTTATTAATGGTATCAAACATATAGCATCTTTTCTGCTCTTTACCTTTTGTTTAATAAAAAGGCTTTACAAATAAGTCACATTTTGTTTTGCTTCTGACTCTCTCTTCTTCTGACTTTCTCTTTAAGGATAATGCCTGAACTTGCATTATCCTTAATTTATGGACGAGTGTAGTATACTTATCATGAATACAATAAATTGCTTTCAAAAGGACAAAAAAATAAAAATAAGTTTTTGTGCCATTCTTCAGATTTTTGAAAACAATTTTGTCTGTTTCGACGATAATGATTTGGTTATAAGTATTCAAGAATAAATAAATAAACAAAAAATATCTATATTTTCAAAAACCATAAGAAAAATTTAGTCTTAAAGAATTGCTTTGGATGCATTTTACTGTGATCAAATAAATATATTCTCCAAAAAGAGGAAAGTAAGAAATCCGTAAGATTAACCTTACACATTCGTGAATTCAACTTTTTATAATATTTTCCTTTCACGAACTAGCGATGAAAAGATATTCTGATATCAAACAAAGTTAGGATTTTGAGATTTAATATTTGAAGAGTAGTTGATTTAAATCCTGCTTTTCGATCCCTTGCTTTCAGAGTGGTATTACACGATAATAAATAGAAAATAATGACAATAAGTAGCAAAAATATCTTAATCGTAGTTATTTTGCTTGTTTACATGTAGTATTATCTTGAGATATCTTCAGGTCATGGAGCCTTTATGCAAAAGTAAGTCCCACCTGTGATCCTTTTAAGTAGACAGCATATACAGTTTACGTAAGTGTTCCTCAAACTGTGGGGCGCAACCCCCTACGGGGGCGTGATAACTGTACGAGGGGGGCACATTGAAAAATCGAAAGCAAAAGATTATTTTAAAAATTATTAATTTACTGAAAGTAAACGAACAAAATACATTCTGAGATAAAAAAATAAAACTAATATTTGCACTGATATAATACACTTATAAATGTATCAGTACTGTACACAATGCATTTATAATTAATTCAAAAGTACAAAGTTTAGAACAAATTTAATAATTACCAGTGACCTCATGGGTTTGTCATATGTAAATTTATAAACAAAAATTAACACTTCTATTCATAAATTATACAATTTATAATTAATCCCTTAACTGCCGATTAAAATCTACACAATTCGATACCCAATGCCACCGTTTTCCACGAAGACGAGCGTATGTGATATATTGGAAGGGGGAGGGGAGAAAGGAATAGATAAGGAAATCCTCTGAAATAAGTAAATCTTCGCAATCACTGTCAAGATCTATTTATTGCATTTCCAAAGCCTTCGAAATAATTTTATGGACAGCAGTGCACAGAAAAGATAGTTTTTCAGAAAGACGTATATATACGTCCGGGGCAATTAACGCTTTGGCTGAGCGAGACATTTATATACATAAGAAAAGTCGTATTGTGTGCAGCTTTAGTGCCAAAGTATAATATATTTGAATTCAATACATTGTTATTTGTATGGAGGGGGTGAGATGAAAATTATGGTTGAATATTTTGGGTTGCTAATATTGAAAGTTTGAGAAGCACTAGTTTACGTTGTTAAATACTCGTACAAATAGTAACCCGTCAGAAACAAATGTGTGCACCTCATAATCTCACAAATCTGGGAACAAACTTCCTTTCGACTATATGAGAAATGAATGTGTATGGCGATAAGTATAAACCAAGACACGGTATAGGAATAGCATTTGAGGATTAAAATGATTCGATTTAGGATCTTACTGAGGTCGAGAAAGAGACGATACCCCTCTTGAAGGCCCTGGACTCAGGCGCATAGATGCTTTAAAATATCCATGTTTACATGAAATGTATTTGACAAAAGGAATCTTTAAGGCATTATTTTTTCTCGTCCCTATACTTTGAGAAAAAAATTGTAGGATAGATTCGAAACGGGCACCTTCCGTTCCGAACGCCAGTACTTTATCGATCGTCTTCGCGTGATGTCTAAGTACTGTGGTTTTTTAGATACCGCTACACTACTCTCCCACCAGTGAGATGGATAGGTGAACGAATTTTTTTTTCCGTTTGTTACAGAGAGAGAGAGCATGTTTATCTCAATTTACTTTATATTCTCTCTCATTTTTTTATTTATTTTCCCTCTAATTATTAATTTTATTTTTCTTGCGGTAGATGGCGCCACGACAGTTCAGAAAGTTGCGTTTTCTTACGTCAGTCCAGGGTCACCAATGTAGGAAGATTCGAACTGGGCACCTTCCAATCCGGACGCCAGTACTTTATCGATCACGCCAAGACGATCGTCTTCGCGTGTTGTCTAAGTACTGGTTTTTTAGATACCGCTACAAAATAATTAGACTCTAAGCTTCTTTTTTTTCTCAATGGAAAACAGAATAGAAATTTCTAATAATGCATTAAAAAGTTCTTTAAATTACAAAAATAGACCTGCAAATAAAATGAAAATCCCTAGGATTTTGAGAATTAAATTACTCATGAATATATGAATATTTTGATAACTGTTGCATCTATATACTATGACTTTTGTATTTGGACGAAATTCCTTTTTTTAAAATAGGACTTCAGGCAAATATTTAAAATAACAGTTCGAAGCATAAAGTTGCAAAAACTTGGAAGTACAATACATAAGTAAATACATGATTGAACTTTTTTATGTGTTTCAATTAATACATTTATCTTTCAGATCTTTTTTTTATGAATAACGATATTTATCTATGAGATTTCTAAAATAAATACCTTACATTTATTTCAAGTTTTTAAAAATTTTTTTTGAAAAATAAAAGCTTATATTTTCAAAAAAGAATTCAATTCATTTTTAAAAAATTATTCACTATTTATAATTTTGAATGTAAAAATAATTCTTTACCTGTAAAGAACAGAGGTATGGATAAAAAGAACCCGCCAATAGCTAAGATCCGAGTGTGGGAACTTCGCTTCAAAAATTTATGAGTTCTGAAATAGAAAGAGATCGAATGTGATAATATAATTTGAAGAAGGTTATTTATAGATTATTTTTATCTTTATAAAATATAAGATTCCAAAAAAATTCATTATTCGTGAAATTGTTTTTTTATACGTAATTTTACGCTCTGTATATTCTTAAAAAATTTTACATCCGTGAGAAGAAATAGCATTTTATCATCAGAAACGTGGGTGTATGTTATTTTGTTTATGTAAATAATTCATTTTTAGATACCATTTTGCGGTGAATTATTTCATGTTTTAAAAACTTTTTTGCGTTATAATGGCTTCACTTTCTTATAGAATTTTTTTTTCAAACGATAGTTTAAATAAAGTTTTAAGTCAAATATGTTACTTATTGACATTATTAGTAAGTAGACTTTGCAAGGAGTTTTATTAATAAGTAGTTTTGTGGAGTAAATGAATTTCAAAATTTTTATCCATTCAAAAAATATAAGACTCTTACATGAATATTGTTGAGAAATATGCATATTTTATTTTTTTTTACCGAAAAAAAACGTCATTGTTAATTTTTACAGTCGAATATATTTTACGTATTTATTTAAAGGGAATGGACACTATAGAGCAGGGGCGACGAAACTTTATTGATCAACGTGCCCTTTTTTCTAAAGAAGTGTTTAATGAGGTATAGACGTGTCGTCAAATAATTTCGACTAGTGATTAATGGGAAAATAATAAAACTAAATACTAAAAAAACACAAAATAAAACATAAAACTCTATTTACTACGAAAAAAAAACCAAACCTTTTGCGCAGTATAGTTATAAATGTTTTAGTTATACGAGAGTAATTCAAATTAAAGTAACATTAGTGTGACTTCGGTTGTCGCAGCTTGGATGACAAATAACTTATATTAGGATTGTAATATGTTACTTTTTGTAGAATACATGCTGAATTTGGTATCTAAGGCAATCACTTTTTTTGTCAAGAGGGTTTGTGATTTGTTTCAAAATACCGTTTTATAGACGATGTTCAGCATACCACTATTCCAGAACCGCTTTGTCGCGTTTACGAATAATGCCATGTTTCTCGGTGCACCAAATTTGAAATTCTCTGTTATACTTACTAATTTGCACTTTTTGTTCTTTTGCTGAACTAGCCATGTTAAACAATAGTTAAAAATCCTAGACATAACACAGGTAAACTTTAAAATACAGTTGTGTTAATGAAATTGACTGTGCTATGCGCAGACAAACTTCATCATAAGCAATCGTGGTCTACGACGTAACAAAGGCAAGCCAATAACAAACGAGTGTGCTTCCCCGCGACTGATCACTCGCGTTTGTTCGTAATACTTCATAGTGAACTTTGAAATTTTGAAATAAAATACAAACCCTTTTGATCACTGGCGTGCCAATAATATTGTGTCGTGGGTCATCAATGGCACACGTGCCACTGGTTCGCCATCCCTGTTATAGAGCAAGGATCGGCAAACTTTTAGCTGTGTGATTCAGCGTGCGACACAGTAGGACATTTTTTGAGACTATTCGATTCCCGCGATAATTCGTGCAGAGTTAGAGAATAGAGGACAGTAATATATTTTAACAGTTTAATTATATATTAATTTTGCACATTCAAAGAAATTTCTTATCATAAAAATAAACAGCATAAAATACAACTATTCCTTCAAAAAAATTTTTAAATTAAAATTGTACATATATATTATGTAATTTAAACATATTTATTAAAATAAGAAACAGACAACGTAAAATATAAGCATTTCCCTTCATTACAGTTAAATTCAAATTTTAATGCGAACCTATTGCTTCTTGCATCGTTCTACTTTCCTATCGCAAAATCAGGGTATAAATGTGTGACTTTTAATTTCACACAATTCTGAGCATTCAGTTGTTAAAAAATTTCTTTGTGGACTATAAGCATTTTTTATATGATGTAAGATTTTTTTACTTAGATACGTAGAACCAAAAGCCGAAAGCAGAGTACATACAGTTTAACAATAAAAAAATTCTTTAAACAATAAAATCTCCCCAGCAGTAACATTCAATAATTTACAAAATATTTGTAAGTTTTTTATCTTTAGATTTATCTCTCAGATTTTTTTTCGTAATTCCGTAAACGTCCATAATTCTAAAGAAAATTTTTCAAATAAGGTCCATTGGAAATTTATGAACTTCCATCCACTCAAAAATTGATGAATTGGTAGAGTTGTGCAGAGTGCCACTGAACATTGTACCGCATGCCACATATGGCATGCGTGCCATAGGTTGCCGAACTCTGGTATAGAATAAGCAGTTAAAGAGGGCATGGCAGAAAAACGAACAGCAGGAATCACAAAATTTAATTCTACACAATTTGAAAGATATAAAAGTTACATAAACACGTATAAAGGAAGAAACAAACACATTAAAAACAATGCACTGAAAAACATTAATAAAACTAAATATGCATATTAAGTATTCGACAGCCGTAAAACTTTATATTTAAAAGCATTAAAAGATATTAAAAATGTCAAGCTCTTTAGGAAATTTGTTAAAAATATTATAAAACCTAAAAATTACCTATATATAAAGAAATTATAACAGTAAAGTAAGTATAATGAAAACTTGATGAAAATGGATGTAAGTATAATACATTTGATAAGCCTATCTCCTCAAATGAGGAATTATTTCTCAAATTTATCGCTGGTACAGAAAAATGAATACTGCTTAAAGTATCAACGCAGTCAATTAATTATATTATTGATAACTTAAAAAAAAAGATCACAAGAAAAAAATCGTCATGATTTCAAACTTGGAATATTAAAAACTTCGCGCAGATGAAAGAAGGATAAATCCAGCGAATAAAAATGTTTTTTTTTCTTCTATAAAACAAATAACTTATGAACTTATTCTATACCTTTTTCAAGAAATTCGATTTTATTTTTTAATAAAGGTTCCAAATAAGGCAACAATGTTCAAAATTCGAGCAGATAATAGCACAATACAGAACTTTCACAGTTCTAAAGAGTGTTTTTTTTCCAGGTATAGAAGTTTAAGTTGGCATTACTTTCCAAGGTGGCGACCGATTTAACAGCTGTCAAGTGATTTATTCTCAGTTTGGTTTGGCAATTCATCATGAATAGACTCACGTCTGAACAACGCTTTCAAATTGTGCAATTTTATTTCGAAAATAATGGTTCTGTGCGGAATACGTATTCCCGATTTTCATAAGCGAATTTTGTTTAGCGATGAAGCGCACTTCTGGTTGAATGGCTACGTCAACAAACAAAACTGCCGCATTTGGAGTGAAGCTAATCCACAAGTGTATGTCGAAACACCGTTACATCCAGAAAAACTGACTGTTTGTTGCGCTTTATGGGCTGGTGGAATCTTTCTTAAAAACGATGAAGACCACAACGTTACAGTCAATGGTGATCGGTATAGAGCCATGATTACTAACTTTTTCATTCCTGAATTGAACAATCATGATGTCCAGGAGCTGTGGTTCCAACAAGACGGCGCAACATGTCACACAGCTCGTGCCACAATCGATTTATTGAAAGACACGTTTGGGGACCGCCTAATTTCACGTTTTGGACCTGTGAATTGGCCTCCAAGATCTTGTGAGTTAACACCGCTAGACTATTTTCTGTGGGGCTATGTAAAGTCATTGGTCTATGCGGATAAGCCACAAACGCTTGACCATTTGGAAGACAACATTCGCCGTGTTATTGCCGATATACGGCCACAAATGTTGGAAAAAGTCATCGAAAATTGGACGTCCAGATTGGACTACATCCGAGCCAGCCGTTGTAGTCCTATGCCAGAAATCATATTTAAAATGTAATGCCACAAGATTATCTTTCGAATAAAAAAAAATTCATGTCAATCAAATAATACATCGGTGTTTTATTGCAATTTAAAGTTCTATACCTCTAAAAAAACACCCTTTATATCTTGCAGAATTACAAATTTATTAGTAGCCTTTATCTACTATAATACTATTATTTTATATTTAAAACCATTAGTAAACATTTTTTTATGATGAATAAAAAATATGTGATGTTCACTATATTTCAGTTAAACTTTAAACAAATTTATAATGAGCATAAAATACGATTTATTTACATAAGAAACAGACGTAGAAAACAATGTGACCTTCTATTATGTGATGCCACAACTTAGTATCGAAATTCATTCATTATCGTATTTTATTATGATGTATGAATGGAATAATTTTTTCTTTTTTTAATACAAAAGTATCCCACGACCTACAAACAAATTATTATACAATGCATGATAAAATATCCCATAACATAGCTGTTCTACTTTTGAATCAGGGACATCACCTGTATTTAGACGGTAGAAACGATATTTTGTTTTCACTGAGTTTTTTTCGTTCCATATATTTTCAGCTGTCCTAAAACACATCTTTGCACACGCACTTGTATGTAAAAAGCAGTGTTCTTGAGAAATGCTTGATATAATATTTAGCTATAATTAGATCATAATGGTAACTCATAAGTATTCTTTTGTGAAGTACTAATTGAAAGAACTTTAAGAATCCTTTTCAATTCCTAATATTAGATCACACTCTCCCTATACTTTCAAACTGCAATTTTTAATTTTTAGGTCTATTCACCGTATAACGCGCACACCCTTTTTTTTTTTTTTTTTTTACGAAGAAACCTGAAATGTACGTGCACAATGCTCTTGTATTTTGATGTCATTTATTCGACGTATTATGTCAAGCTTAGTATACTTCCTAAACTGCAACCCTTTAAATTCATCACGAATGCCATTTTTTTTAAATAAATCGTATTTTGATCTATGTAGCAATCTAATTTTTTCCCCTATGATTATATCTTTTTTTTAAGCTATCATTTTTATACCCAGCGTATAACGCTCACCCGTAAATTTCAATCCTGTTTTTTTGTGTTTAAAGTGCGCGTTATACGCCGGATTGTACAGTATATATATATATATATATATATATATATATATATATATATACACTGTACAACAAGAACCAATCTTTTTCTATTTGAACAATGTATATATATATATATATATCTTGTTCAAATTTTCAATCGTTAATAAAGTACTTTTTATTCTTCCACTCAGGTTCAAACACAGGTCGCCCAGCCAGTATGGTGGCTATGACCCTCGGCTTGTAAACCGAGTGGGTTCGAATCCCGAGTAAGACTTGGTTGTATCTTCTTCGAGAAAGAAGTCGGTCTTTCGCCTGAAATGGATTCCCGTCTCGAAAGGAAAAGCAGCACACCTTTTCTTGTTATATGCTGGGATCATCGCTTGTAATAAAGTCTGTATTCTTCAGTGGTTGTGTTATATGTATCTGTTCATCTGTCTTTCGTATGTATCCCAGTAATAAACACACAACAACAGGTTCAAACACAATTTTTTAAACTTGTAGTGGATGGCACTTGATGTTAATACAGTTTTTTCTCTAATTCGTTACTTCAATTTAAGTAAATAGTAACTACCAAAAAGAATAGTCCAAGAGCACATGTAAAAAGGAAAATCGCTCGTTGTGTCCCTGTAGCGCAGCTATACTCAACCTGTCCCCGAGCCTTTTTAAGTGGCCCGGTCATGGTCCGTTTCTCTGAGAAATTCACTTATTTAAGAACATTGTATTAAAAATTTGATGGGAAATTCTTAGTCAAGAATCAAATGTATCAATTTTGCTTTTTTCTGTCGGTGTTGTACGGGCACGAATTGATATTCCATTTGGAACGGTTACTGTTAGTGATAACAGACGACAGTGGAGTAGTGACCATTTTATTGATGGAACTAATTTTTAACTATCGTTCATATGCTGCAAGCGGAAAACTTTATAAGAAAATATATAGTTTCAAGACGATTGGGAAGTTGACTATTTTGTACTGAAAAACAAACATGGATCAATCATTGTTTGATTTGTCACGAAAGTGCTGTATTTAAAAAATACCAATACACAGGAATCATTCAATGACACTTTTCCTCGAAGATCTCTTTCAAGAGGCGATAAGTAGGCTTTCTTGAATAATCTTTGCAACAGCAACAGTGTTTTGTCAGTGGTAATATCACAGTGGTAACAAGGACATCCTAAGAAGTTTGTTATATTATTGGCCATCACATGAAACCGTTTACTAATGCAGAAATTGTGAAGGAGTGTTTCTTAGACGCTTCTAGTTTAGTTAGTGACAAAAATAAAAAAATATGAAGGACAATAATTAAAAATAGCAAAACGGGGCTATAATATATTAATCAATTTTCCACATTTTAAATTTCCAATGTTATCTTGGTCTTAAAAAGCATTTCTTCCCCCTCCCTTCCACGCGAAATAACTAGCATATGTATGCGGCATGAGTAAAATAGCTGACATGTGTATGCGGCCCAGCAGGAAAAAAAAAGGTTGAGATCCCCTGCTGTAGCGCAATGGATAGCGTGTTGGACTTCTAATACAAAGATCGTGGGTTCGAATCCTACCTGAGATGGCCTAGTTTCTGAGAATGTGATTCTTTTTTACTGTACTATTTTATTGGAATAATTAAATTTAATTAACGAATAAATAGTAACAAACAAAAATAATAATAACACCATATATAGAAAGGAAAATCGCTTTCTATTTTGCCACTTAATATTGTGATTCTGTCATACGTAAATACATATTTATATTACCGTAAGAGCCGGCGTATAACGAAGCACCTATACTTTCAAGCTGAATTTTTTTAATTTTTAGGTATATTCACCGTATAACGCGTAGCCCCTTTTCTACGAAGAAATCTGAAATATTAGTATACATTGCTCTAATGTTTTGAAGTCATTTATTGGAGGTATTATACCCTAGACATTTGAAAAAATAGAATACTTTTAGAACTACAACTCTTTTAGTTCATACGGCAAGTCGTTTCTTTTAAATAAACAGTATTTCGAATCATGTAGAAGTAAATTTTTCTTAATACTCATCTCTTTTGTTATTTTCAATGCCAGCGCTTTTATACTCGGCGTATAACACGCACCTTTAAATTTCGATCTTATTTTTTGTGTTCAAAGTGCGCGTTATACGCCGGATTTTACGGTAATTGTAATTATTTAATAAAAAGTAACTAAAGTAAAATTTTTTTGTTGATCTTAGTAGAAATTGACTTTAATTTTTATATATATATATAACTTGTTAAATAAAGAGGTGAGAGTTACGAGAAGTTTCAATACAATAGAGCGTCTAATGCTAGAACTTAGATATCGATAATTTAAACATAAACAGTATATTTATTCATAAATTATCATGAAATACACAGCGAAGTGGGCGGGTAATTATTAGTAACAATAATAAAATAAAACTATGAGGCTATGAAAACTTCCATTGTTTGAATCAATACCACATATTTTTCAACCTTTTTATTTTTTTTCACATTTCACAACAATATCTCTCAACTGCTTCTAAGAAGAGAGGAAATTTCATCTGGCGACACTAAAAGAGACGACCCTGCCTCTGCACATTACTCACGGTACGTTAGGAAGACATATATCTAATAAAAAAAGACGCTTGATAAAAGGGCGAATGTCTAAGCAGCTTTAATGGTCAATAGAATTTGTTTAACCACGGCGGTATAAACACATACTTTAGTTTAATGATCCTTGGCCTTGGAATCACCTGCCTTGAGCAAGCACGTAACTTAATTCACGTAAGCGAAAGTATAAGAGAGAGAGAGAGAGAGAAAGAAAAAAAAAGATTTGTCGCACTCTTCTATAAAACGGCTTGTCCACTTAAATTGTAATTGAAGACCATAATTGAAGTCAAGAAAATTGAGCTATTTGAGATAACTGAATATTTTTGACTGGCAATTAACATGTATAGGAGGTCGATTGCTTATGTGGAGCTATCGAATTATCTATGGATAGGATACCTAGAAACAGTGTTGAGATTCAGAGGCTTTAGCTTATATGTAGCATGATTGAGTCCTTGTTATATTCTGAATACTAATAGAGGATATAATTCAACAGGGAAAATATACAGAAGACAGAATTTCAAACAGAATATCTCAAATAATAAAATTTAATACGAATACAAATGTGTTGTGTGTGTTTTTTTTTCACTCTCTCCCTATATATATATATATATATATATATATATATATCTTGTTCAAATTTTCAATCGCTAACAAAATACTTTCTATTCACCCATTAAAGTTCAAATATATATTTTTAAATTTGTAGTGGATGACACTCGATGTTAATACAGTTTTTTCAAACATTAATTCATTAATTAAATTAAAAAATGAATAAATAGTAACAAAAATAATACTCCAACGGCATATATAGAAAGGAAAAGCGTTGGTTATGTCCCTGTAGCGCAATGGATAGCGCGTTGGACTTCTAATCCAAAAGTCGTAGGTTCGAATCCCACCTGCGATGGCTTAATTTCTGAGAATGTGGCTTTTTTCACTAGACTATTTTATTAGAATAATTAAATGTAATTAATAAGTAAACAGTAGCAAAAAAAATAGTCCAACACTCTATATAGAAAGGAAAATGGAGAATTGCAAGGAAAATCACTTTCTATTTAGTCACTTAATATTGTGATTCTGTCATATGTGTATATACATACCTGTATTTATATTAATTGTAACTATTTAATAAAAAGTTAAAAAATAAAATTTTTCTTTGTTGACCTAACTATAGGAATTAACTTAATTTTTTTCATATTACTTGTTTTAATTTCGGAAATGTTAAAATGAAACAGTTAAAAAACCAAAAGAGAAGACATGAATGAAAAAGGTATAATTTAATTGTCTATCAAATCTGAAAGGAAAAAAAAAACAAGCTGAAAATTTTTTGTTTCATTAAATTGGAATTTTAAATTCCTACAAACATTTTGTTCCCATTCCACATTTATAGAGCAATCGAAACAGACTAAGGTCCAGTTTTTCCATTAAGAATAGATGAATTTAAAAATAAAATGTGGAAGATATGTGCTTTGGTGTATTCCACCAATAATGAAATTCTGGTGGGGTAAGATTATAACAATTTTTGGCTGAGAATACGTTACTTCATATTAGTTTTACTGACAAAAGAATAAGAATGAATTAAATTGAGAAAAGAGGTAAATAAAGCTAACGATTTTCATGAGAATGTATAAATATAATTTGTTTTCCAGAAAAGTTAAATTCTTAATCATTTTTTTTCTAGAAAAGCTTCGGTAAAAAATGTTGGGTTTCGTGTGCATTCCCCTTTAATTTTTGAAGTATTTTGAAAATGCAATTATAATTTGAAGTATTATTTTACAGAACATGCTTTGCATTTTACAAAAATTTTATATTAATTTAGATTTAAAATTATCCACACCTTTTTGAATGAAGAGAAAATTCAAAATCTATATTATGTTTTTAGTATGATCGCGAATGCACCCAAAGCTCGCAAGTTATAGACATGAAACTGAAAACTAGAATAGAAAAAATGGCCATGTTGCCCTTAAATGAGCTAAATGAACAAATTAACAGAAAAAAGAGCTCTTTTTTATGTCCTTAGATATATGGAGTGAAAATGAGAGATGGTGGTTATATGGAGATAAAAAGAAAAATAATTTAAAAAAGAACTTCAAAATTTAATATTACCACAAAAATATTAAATTTTCGAAAGCATGGCAAAATACTTAATGTTGGTAAGATAATTTTAGATTCAGAATAAAATTTTTCTGCAAAAAGAAATAACCAATAGCAATGCTTATTGAGCAGAAACAATGTGTATATCGTAATATTTCGTTTATAATTCAGCTCTTTCTCACCTAACCATCGAATTAATCCCACCAAGCTTTTATCGATCTTCGTTTTATCCTCCCACCTCTCTATATGACCGCGGTAGTCTAGTGGTTATGATTAAACACTCGTGGCCAGCATGTCATGACTTCGATCCTTGGTATCACTGAAGACGCATCGCTTAGAGCAGTGATCCGCAATCCACGGTCCGTGGATCAAAAGGTGCCGGGCAGCCTAAAGAACATTAATTTAAGCATTTTATTTAAGAGGTCTCAGGGGTGTTAAATTTTTTTAGAGGTCTGAAAATATAAACAATTTTCAAACAGGTATAATTCTTTTAAATTTAAATTAAATGATTCGAATCTTTTACACATTATTTATAAAAGAATGGGGCTTCAGAAAAGTATAAAATGTTTAAAATATAATCATAATTTTTAAAATCATAAGCATACGAAAATTCTATAATAAATATTAAGTATTTTTTGCGTTGCGCACGCTATTTTCTAAAATAGTAGCCTCTGATGTATAAGACTTTATAGAATTATAAAAAAAAATCATCATACTCTTTAAACCCTACCTAAGTTTAGTATTATTTGTCTTTTATATTTCAAAATATTTGTAAAATATTGCAATTTTTTGAATATTTTTTAAAAAAGTATTTTATTATTAATTTTTATTTTTTAAAATATGTAAGTTATTATTCTATTTATATAAAAGTAGCTACAGTGTAATAAGAATACATTTATCTTTATAAATCAACTTAAAGCTAGTAATTAAAGCTACTATTTTAAAATATAGCATACGTGACGTAAAACTTAATAAATATTTCTTTTAGAAAAGTTTCTTATATTCATATGCTTATAACTTTTAAAATTATGATTATATTTTAAACATTTTATAGTTTTCTGAAGCCCCATTCCTTTATAAATAATGTGTAAAAGATTCGAATTATTTAATTTATATTTAAAAGAATTACACCTTAAGATGTCTCAGGGGTGTTAAATTTTTTTAGAGGTCTGAAAATATAAACAATTTTCAAACAGGTATAATGCAAGTGGTGGTAAGTGGTGCATTTTTCTCGGATTTGCGCAACTTTCCACGGAAATCACTTAAGATTCCACGTTAAATCCCTTTTATTTATTTTTGGTGTAACTATATTTTATTCTGAAGGCAAATTTAAATGTAACTAAATCAAAATTGTTAAATCAAAACAATCTAAAGTATAAGCAATCAACGTGTCCCACCCTCAGCGGGCCGCGGTAAAATTATCAAACGTTGACCGGTCCGCAGCGATAAAAAGGTTGCGGAGCACTGGTTTAAAGGGACTGATGCACATTAAATCTGTCGAGGTTCAAGGTCCTTCCCTTGGGTTGGCGTGGTCGTTTCGAGAAGATGTTATCCTCACCATCGAGGTTCAAAATTACGAGGTCCGTCGCCAATAGCCTTCGTGTTGCTTTATAGAGCGACTCATTCACTCAGCAAACTCTCCATAAGCGCTGAAACCGGTACATCATGGAATCTTCCACACGTGATACGGCTTGACTAATTGGGGTAAAACTGATAATCGAACAGTTCAATTTGTGAAGAATATTCTCGAAAACAGAATACAATAAATTACTATTTTATTATGGCGATCCCCCCCAATATAATGTATACTTGAACTAGTATTGTACTCTGGGATGTTAAGAAAAGACATAATTTGCCTTATATTTGAGATATGATATGCCCCAAATGGGCTTCCTACTTTCGAAAACGTAATATGGTACATATATTGGCATTCAACAGAGAGCAGAAGCAAGAATATAGTGTCTACATTCCCAATTTACCTATCGTGAGAAGACGGTGCAAATGTTTCAAAAGATCTGAAAATGAGCTTCAATCCCAATAATTGACCACTACAGCCTTTTGAGAAAAATGCGTTCATACCATGACAAATATCGTGTTTTTCTTATTCCTTATAAAACAAGAAAATGCGTTGAAAAAGTCAGCACAAGGAAATTAACATTTTCCGAAAAAACGCAAATGCTCTATTTGAAACAGTACTTGCATTTGTATATCATTTGAAAGTTGTTGCTGAACGAAAAAACGAAAAAAAGCCAATGAACGAGCGAGCATTTCTAATACACCAGCGAACTTACATAACACTGTAAACGGTTCACTGGATCGGAAAGTCATTTTCCAAAATACTAAAGCCATGAGAGGAAAATTTAAGCAATAGCAATATCAGGAGGGAAACAAATCAATGACTGATGTTCTTTAAGGCTCAATGAATTTAAATAATGGATGTAAACGAAAGTGAGATATATGTGTGAACATGCTACACTATCAGCTATTATTGAATGCGGAGTCTGAAACTCTGAAGACATCACAGAATTTGTGTGACGAAATTTTCAACCATCGTTAGAGCATTGAACTGATTTGGAATTTCCGACTCAACAGGGGCTGCCATCGTCTCAACTGCTCTGTGGGCATTATCTCATAAAGCAGTGTTTCAAACGTTGTGGACACAAATAAAATTTGGCTTAAGAGAATAGAGACAAGAGCTCCTCTACCGTCTTAGTCAGTTTTAATAGATTATGAGCTATTTGGTTTATACTTCGATGGACACAAATACAAAAGACTCTGTTACTGGAAGACAATAGTAGAAAAATAATATTAGAACACGTGAGCTTAGTAAAAGAACCTGGCTCTAACAACATAGACCACGTTCCTGTAAATTTCGGGAGAGCACTAAACATTGCAAAACACATCGTAAGATTTTTTAATCATGGATTGATAATGATATATATGGAACAAAGTTGGTTGTGATCGGTTGCTATGGGACATGCTTCAACACAGGCATTAGGCCGCGGTAGCCGAGTGGTATAGGTATCGGATCGTGGCTTGCCTGGTCACGAGTTCGATCCCAGTACCACTAAAGACCCGCCGTGTAGGGCAGCGATGCACGTTAAATCTGTCGAGAGCTGAAACGTCCTCCCGTTGGTGTGGTGTGGTAGTTAGGAGAGGGGGTGCCAGCTCAGGTGTCGTCCACGTCACTTGACCATGGTTCAAAATTACGTGGTCCGTCGCCAAAAGCCCTCGTGTAGCTGAACAGTGCGACGTTAATATTAAATCAAATCAAATCAACACAGGCATTAGATATGGTGTAATATGAAACACGGAACTGATCCTGAAGAGTTCACTACAACAGTTTGTGTGCCAATTACACGCCAACGAGTCTCCACAATGTGATTTTATAGCAAATGTGGAGGGAGCCACGACTGGGCTTTGAAACTTCACTAGCGAAATGAGAAAATTGCTGGAGAGATATGAGTAGGTACTCGTCTCATTCACGGTAACAGAATACACATTATGTAAGATCACTAATAAGAAAAACTTATTGAGAGACTGTACTTAATGAAAATTTGTGAAGCTATCAAGAGCGGAAATTACAGTCCAAGACTGTCGAAGATAAATCTTGGAAAAATTTACCAGTGAAGGAGGCTTACAACTGCTAAGAGAATTCTCTCTCACACACACATTATATATATTTTTCGAAAATCTATCCAAAAAATGACATTCCCGATCAAGCCTTGATTATTTACACAGATGGTAGTCGTTCAGATACGGGTAAAGCAGGGAGTGGTATTTTTAGTAACACTCCTGGGAATGATGTTAAAATCAGCATCAGGAATCCTTACCACTGTTCCGTCTTTAGATCGGAACTAATTGCTATTAGTGGTGCTCTTGATCATGCTTTCAACTCTTATAAGGACAGTATCTGGATCCTGACAGACAGCAGAAGCTCCATCAAATATTTGAAGAATTGGCCAAAAATTATGGACAGTACTGGTCTAGATATTTTATCCAAATTAGCTAGGCTTGGTCAGAGGAAACAAGTATGTCTCTAGTGGATACCACCACATGTGGGTGTGCCTGGAAACGAAGCAGCTGATGAGCTGGCTGGTAGGGGTTGTGATCTCTCTAACCCCAGTTCCACTGTCTTAACGCATTCGGAAATTCATTCCCTCCAAAGAACTACAATAAATTTGACTTGGCGAAACCCTCCTGCTCACCACTGATACGCAACTAAGAGTCCTGGCCTATCTACGCAGTGCAGGAGTTCCAGGGCTCATCAGACGGCCTTTAGAAGCGGTCACTTGCGTAGTATGACTTTTGTGCAGGGGGTAAAGTCTTTCTTTACATGGCCCTGCTCTCTCCCTGCTTCTCCAGCTCATCTTCTGGACTGCTGGGGAATTTCCCTGAGAAAGTTGTATGAAGAGCAAGCCCTGGTGTATGACACTATTACGCAGAAAGGTCAAATGGATTTGGTGTAGGCTTTCTTGCTCCAAGGGGATTGGAAACAACAACAACAAATCCATCCAAGGCTTCAATAACATTAATGACGTTCATTGTAAAAGTATACGTGCCAATGTAACTCAAAATCAAAACAGAACCATCGGTAAAACCAATGGTTGAAAACATTAGCATCAACCAACCGTTCTATTACGTTATTTAACGAATGATTCGAAAGACGTAATCAACCCTGGCATTATAAAAACGGGGGTTTTTTTTGGTCATCCTGGAAATGTCCTTATATCTGTACTAGATGACGACAGAAATCCCTCAAGGGAATAGGCCTCTAAAAGCGTGCGAATCCAATCGGTCAGTTGCAAACGGCTTCCATTTCAACGAATATAATATTCTTATCTTCAATTGACCAGATTTTGACTGTGTGAAAGGTTATGTGACCTTCTTAAAGTGAAGAAATATTGGCAGAGCCCCCCACTAACTGAAGGATTGAATGACGACGTATCAGTAGCAATTGTAAGCCCAGAAACTACTATGACGGCTTATAATACTTACTATTAAGAGGTTTCCCTCAGAACGAATAGTCAAAATAGTCACGGAAGCATCTGCTACTGTCTGAAGACTATACAGAAGAGACGTATTTATAAGAAATCGCCTGAAATCACAAAACCTCATACTAGTTTTCCAACACCAAACTTGATTGGCGTCTATCGTAGTTACGACTGTAGGTTTTTTTTCTCCAAATAATAATTAAGAAGCTGTGTTAAATGTACCTGATATTTTTTTCTTGAAATCATTTAATGCGAGCCCTCTCATCGCAATAAATGTTAAAAAAGTATATTAAAATGCCTGTTTCACTTTAACAAAACTTACTTTGACTGTTTACCATAAGAAAAAGCTCGAATACCTAAGCTTCATTCTCTTGTGGCAGTTCTTAACACAAAAATTAATTTTGTATTTCATTTTCTTCATTATTTATGTACCTTATAAAGCAATGCTCTCCAACCTTTTTATCGCCACGGACCTGTCAATGTTTGATAATTTTACCGCGGCCCGCTAAAGGGGAAGGGCGTTGATTGTTTGTATTTTAGATTGTTTTGATTTAATAACTTTAATTTAATTGTGTTTAAACGTGCCTTCTCAGAATAACTCCACCAAAAATGAATATAAAGTGCTTCATAAAAAGTAGCCCAAACCCATAAAAAGTATACCACAGTAAATAAAATGGAAATAATTTAATGTTTCTTGTGCGCACCGGTACCGGTCCACGGACCGGGGGTTGGAGATCATTGCCTTAAAGCATATTTTTTTGCATAAGCAGGTTTTGAAATTCTGATTTTTTTTTATAATTCACCCTAATATACAAGTTCAAAATTTAATATTTATATTAAATATATTTTCACAAAAACTTTATACAACCTAAGCGCAGTTTTAGTTCTAGTATGATAAGAATTCCTTAATTTTATAGAGTTTACTTTGGTAAAAAATTCGATGCTAACTAAACTTTTTATTTAATATTATATATAAATAAACTTTTTTATTATATTTCAGTGTAACTATTAAAAACACTCAGATTTTATTAAATGGTTTTTAATAAACAGCTTTTTATTAAAAACACTCATTAACCATAAATTTAAAACACGCATTTGGTTTTAATTTATTAAACTTTTTTGTAAAATAAAATAACTTAATTACCGTAAAATCCGGCGTATAACGAGCACTTTGAACACAAAAAATAAGATCGAAATTTACGGATACGCATTATACACCAGGTATAAAAATGATCACTTCAGAAATAAAAAAAGATGAGCTTAAAAAAATTAAACTTCTATATAGATCGGAATATTGTTCATTTAAAAGAAATGACACGCCTAATGAACTTAAAGGGTTGTTCTAGAAGTGTACTATATTTTTTCAAAAGTCTGCTATAATACCTCGAATAAATGAATATAAAACATATTAACGTTGCACACGTACATTTCAGGTTCCTTTGTAAAAAAGCGGTGCGCGTTATACGCTAGATTTTACGGTATTTATTTTACAATCAACAACTGGATTTTTATTTTATTAAGAAGAGAAAAATAATTCAAAACAAAGCTATCAAACTTAGGTAAGAAAAATTTGATACATGAACAATTAGAAAAAAAGGCACTATATTTAACCTTAAGCAACTGAACGAAACAAAAAATACTTGAGTTTTTATAATTTACGTCAAAGAGAGAGAGAGAGAAGCTTTTTAGAAAAACAAGGAAATATACAATTACAAAAATAACACAGTTCATTATTACCGGACTAGAATACCACCTACGGATAAGATAATTTTTTTTATCACGCGGGTATGTCCTGCACGAGGGAATTTTCGTGACGTTAAAAAATGAGTGACCATGAAAAGATTTGCCAAAAAGTAGGTTATACTAATCATTTAAAAGGAGTACACTAACCAAAGTGCTTGTCAAACAGCATTCGAAAAGTGATATATGTTTTACAAGGAGCAGTATAAATTCAAATTTATGCAATTCCGATGCGTTTATTTTTCGGGTAACAAACAGTAAAGAAAATCGTGGGAGAAGCATGCGAGGTACAACCTGTGACCATGAATATTCAACAATTTTATTTCTTCTACTCTCAGCGTGGAAAATAATCAAATAAAATGTACCTAGGAAACCCGGGGAGTTCTTCCGGTTTCCTAAAGAGCTAGTAATAAGAAGTTTAAGAGTTACCTATGTGTTTTAGAACCCAGATGTTTGTAAAAAAGTTTCCGGTATCTTGACCCAAATAGGTTTTTTTCAGTAAATGTCATTTTAGGCTATTTTCTGTTTTTTTAGAAACAGTTCTTTCTTCTGAGCTTTTCAGGCAAATACTTTCAAGGAATCTTCTTTAATAAAGAAAATTTACTTTTTTTCCCAATAGGGCAGCATTTTAGCAGAATTTGCAGACACGGTAAGTCCCCAAATGTGAGAGCCATTTCATGATGGCACCATCTAATGGCGGCCTCGTTACCGAATTTGGAGGCTTGAATTAATTTTTAATTTTAGGTATCCGACTACGTTCGGAACCGTGATTTTAAAAACCGCATAAATGGATAATTTTCATGATCTTTAGCACCAGTTAGATTAGAGTACGTGCATAAAATTGTTTTAAGGACATTTTGACAAAAAAATTTATTTAAATACAATATTTTGGCAAAGAATTAACTTAGAATAACCTTTTTTCAAAATGTTCTCCTTTTATAAGAAATGCTTCTAAAATTATAATATTTTGCTTATATAAAGTGTAAAGACTTCTCCAGAGAGTCTGAATTATGATTTTTGAAAAGTTCACATTATTTTTTCAGAGTGACCAACAACCAATTGAAATAATTATCGGCATTTTTTTTCTTTTAGTTGCTCCCCTATGTTGTCGTAAAATATGGAGATAAACCCACTTCTAAGTTATATATTTCAAAAATTCTAGTTGAGCCTCTGTAGAGAGGTCTGAGCTATATACAGGCAAAATATTATTACAATACATGCCATTTTCACAAAAGGAGGATATTTTGAAAATTGTTCATTCTATGTTCATTTTTTGTCAAAATATTGTACTTAAATAATTTTTTACTGTAAAAATATTCTTAAAACAATTTTATATACATTTTCTAATCTAAGCGGCACTAAATATCAGAAATATTATCCATTTATACACTTTTGAAAAATCACGGTTCCGAACGTAGTCGGATACCTTAAGCTCTCGTCAGATGCTAAATAAGATCTTGAATAAGCCGCATTTTCATATGACATGCGTGTCTACGATTTTTGCATTCAAAAAATCTATCGACTCCAGCCTTGGGCGAACGAAGCGGGCACGCTACTTCTAAGCCACCGGAGACGACGAGTAAATTTAATATATGCAGTCGAACCTCTCTCTCTCTCCGTATAACAAACCTCCATATTGCGAATTTTCTATATAGCGAACGTTTTCCTAAAACCAAGAACATTTCCCGATTTTCTTTGTAAAATAACCTCCCATTAGCGAAGTGAATTTTTTATGTAACGAACTGTTTCTTTTGATTTAATTTTTTTCCTCCGTTTGTTTTAAGTACAATCGAACCTCTATATAACGAACCTCTATATTGCGACTTTTTCTATATAGCGAACTTTTTCCTGGAACCTTGAACACTTCACGATTTTCTTCGTAAAATAACCTCCCCATAGCGAAGTACATTTTCTATAAAGTGAACTTTTCCTTTTGTGGTTCAATTTTTGTTCTCCCTTTTTTTAAAAGTATTTCTGAAAAAATTTCAAGTTATTCTATCTTTAGCACATTTTATGGTGGTTATAAATCTTGAACTGGTTTTATTGGATCCTAACTCTCAGAGCAATAGAGTTCTGGACGTTTCATCCAAGAAGTGCAACCTTTAACCCCCATTGCCCAGTTCACTAGAAACATCTTCGATATCATCTTTCACCCTCAGTGGAGTTGTCCTGTGTCCCCGTGTTCTAATTATAAAATAATGTATGCTTAATATTTCTTGTATGCTTTAAATTATAAAATGTCCTTAAAATTCCTTAATTTTAGTATAAAATTATTTTCTTCATATTGAAAATACAGTGAATTCTTCGACGTTTTTGTTTTCCTTGCAGTTCTTACTTTCTTTTTTTGGTGATTAAGATATAAAAAATAAACATACATTAATTTAAAAAAGGGTGTGAGTAATTACTTTTTTAATAAAAAGTGTTAATGTATTTAAAATCTGTTTTATATGGTTTATAAAGTATGTTAAAAGATGAACCTCTATATAACGAACTTTTTTCTGGGATTTAGCGACTTCGTTATATAGAGGTTCGACTGTATTTATTTTTTTAAGTAATGTCACTTAATAAGATTGTTCACGATTGTCGAAATGTATTATAAGGTATAAGATAATCGTAAAAAAAAATTAAAGGGAGATACTATAAATTTTACATATAATTTAAACATGTACATGAATACCATTTGCCATATTTTTTATTTTGCATAGCCAGAATTTACGCACAATTTAAAGTCTTTTTTTTACCTTCGAGATTTCCCCTCTCTCACCTTTTCTCCTTTTTTTTACAGACATATTTGTATCCTGACTGTGTGAAAGCAAAAGCTCAATTCAACATATTATTCTTAAACCAGTATCGTGGACAAAATTAAAAAGTGTCGTGCTTTTCGTTTTTTAATTTGCACTTAAATGAGTATTTTTTCCACTATCTTCATGATATCTCCATGTAATGTGGATAAGATGGTATTATAAAAATGAATAAGATTCTAAGGCAAAGGAAGACTAAATGTTAATCAGTTTAACAACCCTAAACTTGTCGTCTTTGAGAAATTTCCCAAATAAAAAACGTGTATTATGGTCCATCAGAGCAAGACATTTGTGGAATTGGTCTCCATAAAATCTCTTCACAAGTTCAAGATTACAGACAATTACTAACTGTTTCAGCTAGATTCAGAAGCGGACATACTCACGATTTAAGTGAACATATGATTTATTCTTTTTACGTATAATGTATCAGAAAAGAATGCCATATACTCTATATTGTTCTGCAATACATCCGCAAAAATGTCATCTCCCATATAATAAAGTGCATAGGCATTTATCAAAATGATCATACTTATCATTTAGGATATTCTCAAATGGACTTGGTCTAAATTTTTATTTGACACGAAGAGAAAATTACTGACAACAACAACTACTCTAAAAAATGTGGTCTAGGAAAATTTAAATCCTGTATCGTTATGTATATACGGTTAATAAATGTACGATAAATTTATAAAGCGTATGTTCACTAAGCAACACGCGAAATTTATATGGGTACAAAATTAGATTCACTAACACATTCGAACTTTACTAGACAAATTTAAAAAATACCTTGGATAAATAAAAAAAAGTCACTGGATCTTCCAAGTATCGCATAGAATGATACGATATCACATACAAGCAACAGTAAATGAGTAGTCTAAATATCTCCAGCAAGTATAAGTGATAACAATCCTATTCCATTCTGTTTTAAAATCAAAACAAATAAGTCCATATATTTCTTACAATTATCTTTTACTCGTATCCGACTACGTTCGGAACCATGATTTTGAAAAAGCGTATAAATGGATAAAATTTATGACATTTCGTGTCACTTAGATTAGAAAATGTATATAAAACTGTTTTAAGAATATTACTACAATAAAAAATTATTTAAGTACAATATTTTGACAAAAAATGAACATAGAAGGACACACCTTCAAAATAGTCTCCTTTTGTGAAAAATGCTTCTATTATAATAATATTTTGCCTGTATATAGCTCAAACCTCTCTACAAAGGCTCAGCTATGATTTTTGTAAAATTCACATTATTTTCAGAGTTTCAACCAATTGAAATAATTATCGGCGTTTTTTTCTTAAAATTTCTCCCCTCTGTTGCCGTAAAAATAGATAAACCCACTTCTAAGTTATATATTTCAAAAATTCTAGTTGAACCTCTGTACAGAGGTCTGAGCTATATACAGGCAAAATATTATTATAATAGAAGCATTTTTCACAAAAGGAGAACATTTGGAAAAAAAGTTATTCTAAGTTAATTTTTTGCCGAAATATTGTATTTAAATATTTTTTTGTCAAAATGTCCTTAAAGCAATTTTATAGATGTATTCTAATCCAAGTGACACTAAATATCATGAAAATTATCCATTTATGCGCTTTTTTAAATTATGGTTCGAACGTAGTCGGATACCTTGACTTGTATCAATACTGAGGTAACGTTCTTGTTCTTAATTTCAGCACGTTATATATTCAATATCTGATAAATTATTTCGCTGGTTAATAATCTAAATAAATATTCAGCAAACGTGAATACGGAATAATATATATTTAAAATAGAGGCTGTTAACTTTTCTCGGATCGAAATCCCTATGAATTTTCATGTGTGATCTCTTACCTCCTTTAAAATCTGAGACTTTTTGTGAAATATTATTGTATCTGTATCTTGGGAACGATCTATAAGAATTTAATTTCTTCATAATTAATTTTTTCGATCTGCTGTTCCAGAAATCTTTTCTCCTATTTCTTGGAATTATATCCCCCCAAGTTAAGTACTCGTTTAAAATAATTAAGTGATAGTTAATACGATATAAGGATATCAGATAATTTAATTTTAACATTTAAGACATTAAGCTTCAATTTTTTTGCATTAAATTTACATCAGTCTGAACGTCTATACAAATTCGTATTGAGGATCTGGTATTGTCGTGATATTCTAAATGCAGTTCCACATTCATCTGAAATTTCAGAAAGATGATAGTTTAAATTTACATTCTAGGCAAATATCACTGCAGTGAACGTTAAAAAAATACGTCACATTCTTTCTTTATATAAATATGTTAATGGATTAGAAAAGTAAAGTCGAGAGTCATTTGAGAATACAGTATACTTATACCCTGAAAACATCGACCTTAAACATGATATAATTGCTACTTCGAAGAGAAGATTTTGATGGAGTAGATGTTATAAGTAACTACTACTTAGGTGTATTTGGTTCTCAATTTATCTTGACACTACTCAGCCGAATATACAACCTCTACAGTAAATTTTTTTTTCTGGCAAGCTGAAAATATGCTAATCTTGTTTAAATCTAGCACAAGGTGGATACTTTTAAAGTACTTTTTTATTCGAGATGATTATGAAGCATCTTTTAGCGATCAGCACACTTCAAAATTATTTATGTATCAATTAATCAACTTTCATGTAGAATTAAAATGAAGCGACTTAGTAGTGTATCAATGACATGTAGGACTTAGTTGTTCCAATGTGAAGATAGAATTGAGTACACATACCTAATAGTCATCGATCACATACCGAATAGTCATCGACGTTTAACCCTTATATGCATATTGTCAATTGTCTACATTCCAGTTCCGATTAATTTTTTTAGAAACCTGAGTGTATGTTCGTCTCCGACCGCACATTGATAACCACAGACAATAAATCATGTGTGAAAGAGAAAGGACGTTACTTTTGTGACGGGGCTTTATCGCGTTTTTCTATTAATTCTCTTGGGGGAATCTTTGGGGCCAGAATTGAGTTATTTCATATCCAATCCTCTTAAGAAGAAACCGCGATATGCAGATTAGTTAATAGATATATAATGGAGCTTTTGTATTCGCGTAGGAGATTAGGAGAAGAAAGGAAGCTGAAATGTGCTGACCATCGTGAGCTGTTGGTAAGATATTAAAAATAGAGGCGTAATTATAGAACGGGCTTTTTAGAGTGTTAAGGATTTTATATAAGGCAGATAAAGATTCTTAGGATAACTTCTCATAAAGATCAGTGGTTAGGATTTCAGGCGCTATTTACTTAGAATTTAGAAATACGTTATATCACTCCTGATTGCGTCCCAATAGTAAGACTTGTGTTGTTTAGATCAATATATTGGAATAATAATAAATTAGTTTGATTATGGCTAACTTGAGTAATGAATCATTTCCTCCTACAAATCTAGGTCGCGTTGATGAAGAGATGGTACCCCCAGGCCGGGAGGTATCACACTTTTAGTGTGTAAGTTTTTTTTTTCTTCTGACATTTGAATGTGGTAGCTGATAACGCTCAGAGAGGTACTTAGAGAGATATTTTCTATTTTCGAGTTTCCTATAAAATAGTGATTAGCTAATTGAAAAAAAATACTTCTCATCTGCTGTAAGGTAAGGTATCATTGTTTGATGTTGCGTTTGAAAAAATGTATTGGGGACATATGAGGTGTGACAAAAAAAAAAAAAAAAAAACGAGACTGGTCCAATGAATCATTTTACACATTGAATAAGTTCTTCGGGACAGTATCACCTTCAAAGTCGTTCCCTTCAGTATTCACACATTTCTGCATTCGGTGTTGCCATTGCTAATAATAGTTCTGGAACGAGGTGCTTGGAAGGCCCTTCAGAAGATTCTCTGTTTTAGACTGAATCTCTTCAACTGAGGTACAATAGGTTCTTTTTTTAGCAAGATTTAACTGTAGGAAATATTAAAAAGTCGCATGGAGCCAAATCAGGCGAATAAGGAGGATACCCCATCATAGGTATGTTTTTGCTGATCAGAAACTGCTTGACAGATCGGGCCGTATGAGCGGGTGCATTGTCTTGATGCAACAGCCATTCATCACTCCCCAATTCTGGCCTTTTCCCCCTAATTTTTTCACGAAGTCTTTTTAGTACCTCAATGTAGTAGTGTTTATTAACAGTCTGACCACTGATGTGAGTGGAAACTCACTCATATCACGAATTTTAGCAATGCCTTGGTCTGGAATCGCTGACCTTTGGTTCCCAGCAGATTCATCCTCTTCCACACTGACCCTTCCCTCTGAAAACTGCTTATACCATTCAAACACTTGTGCACGAGACAAAGTTTCATCTCCATAAGCCTCGGTTAATATTTGAAATGTTTTCACGGCTGATTTCTTAAATTTCTCACGAAACTTGATGTCGATTCGACATTTTCCCGGCAGAATGCTTCTGCACGTGTTCACTCAATGACGCAATACTCCCTACTGGCCTGATCGATTAAAGCGAAAACGGTCGCATCAACAGAGGAGGTGGGTGGGATGACGTCACCAAAACAGTTGCCAACTTCAGTCTTTTTTCAAGATAACACTTATGCTCGTTTTTTTTGTGTGTCACACCTTGTATGCCAGATTCTTGGGAAATACTGTACGTTCCCAATTGTCTACATACAGCTTTTTTCGAAATACATAATCAATATTACTACGTGGACTTTTTTATTTATTTTTTACTTAACTTATGAGTACATTCCCATAAAAAGCGAGTTTTTAGAACTCAAAACAAAAAATCATGTTCATAAGAAAAAATTAGAGGAATTGGGAACTCTCATATGGCATGAAAAAAGAGTTTTTTCCAGCTCAAGCTGCATACTCAGTGATGCTAAGAAGTATCTAAGAATATGCTCATTTTTTACTATTTACAACAAAATATGCTCCATATAACTAAACCAACTGTGTGAAGCAACTTTAGGTTTATGTTCACAAGTGATTGAGTACAGTAAAATACTACCGGGTGTTTCAAAAGTCACGCACATCTACATGGTAATCCTTGTTGCTTAAAAACCAAAAGGGTAGTTTGAGATTTTTGTTACTAGATAGCAGCAAGGGCCTCATCATAAGAAGTTTTGAACGTATCAGGCATTAGTTTCAAAATACTTGTCAGTTGTAGTCAATTGAGCACAACGGGAGATGCATGATATTTTTCCAAATGCAAGGAATAGCCATCGTGGAATTTTATTTCGCAACAAAATCTCCTTGCCGTGTGATAAATGCATTTCAGCAGAAATATCCAGGTGAACCACATCAAATGCATCTATGCTAACACTTTCAGTGCAACAGTTTCGTGACACAGGATCGGTTGCAGACAAGGAACGATCGGGTAGAGCGTCCATAGTGAAAACAAAAGTGGCAGATGTGAAGACCGCTTTACAAAGAAGTGCAATGAAAAGACCGTCCGTCTACATAAACATCATTACGGAATCCATATCCTTGCTGATGCTTGAACAGTGATGAAAGGTACGCTTGGTTGCAGTAAGATGGCGCAACGTGTCACACATCACAGGACAGTATGGAAGTTTTAACTGAATTTTTCGATGCTCGTGTCATTTCCAAAGGACTTTGGCCGCCACTTTCACTGGACTAGTCAATTCAGAATTTTTTCATTTCGAGATATCTGAAAAATGTGACCTTCAGGAATAATCACCATACACTTGATGAACTTAAGAGTAACATCCTTTATGCAATATAGTACATTAATTCTCACACTCTTCGTAAAGAGTCAATTAATCCGGTAAAAAGAGTTCGACTGTGTGTCCATGAAAACGGGCATCATTTTGAACATTTACTCTGATTTTACTATGTCTGACACCTGACAATAAAGATAACCGTTCAACCTTTGTTTGTCCTTTATACTGCTTATTATCGTAATTCATCGATCTTTAAAACTCAACAACAAAGGTTGATGTCAGCGACTTTTGAAACACCCGATATTTAAGAGTAAGCTTAAATATTTCATGCATAGAACAATGAATAGAAAAGGATGGATTGTTGCTACTATAAATACTTAAAATTTAATAAATTTATCACAAAAGTGGTTTATTATTAAGAAAAGCATTTCAACCACACATTTTTTGAAAGAGAAATTTTATGCAGTCAGTCATTGTAATTAATTAGGATTATTGTAGGTATAGAAGGAGTCTAATACACAATACCAGACTTTTGCTTTTGGATAAAATACATAAACAACGTATACGATCACCATGATTTATAGTGAAATAATTTACCGTAAAATTCGGCGTACAACGTGCACTTTTAACACAAAAAATGAGGTCGAAATTTACGGGTGCGCGTTATACGCCGGGTATAAAAATGATAGCTTCAAAAATAAAAAGAGAGAAGAGCATAAGAAAAATTAAACTTCAACATAGATTGGAATACTATATATTTGAAAGAAATGACGTACCTCATGAAATTAATGGGTTTTGATTCTAACGGTAAACATTAATTTTTCAAAATCCTGCGATAATAACCCGAATAAATTACTTAAAAACATACGAGCATTGTACACGCTGACTTTTGGCTCCTTTGTAAAAAACGGGTGTATCGTTATACGGCAAATATACCTAAGAAGTAAAAAATGCAGCGTTATACACCGGATTTTACGGTAGATGATATAAATTTTGTAAGGATTAGCATAATATATGATGTTAACGATTTGAGCTACCAATAATGAGTATATATACTGGTGTGCAAAAATTAAGGACGAAGTCGAAAAATTAGCATATCAGCTGAACGAAGAGGCAGAGCGGACAGAAAGACCAATCAGGAGATTAAGTAAGGTGATGTACGGTAGCACATGCGCAGATATGTAGGTAGACGTAATGGGGGAGTGTCTGAGTAGTATAAAGCATGTTGTCGGTGTAAGATCAGTATTTCTGGCAAAGAGATTGCACGCCAGTATAGCAGTAAAAATCACACCGAGTTGCTGCCTCAGCGAGAAATGGCGAATAATCAATCTGTTAGACGACATCTGGATGCTTTTACCCGAGGTCGAATCATTGGGAAGTTGGAGGAAGGCCGCAGTGTGACAAGTGTGGCTGCAGAGTTTGGAATTGCTCACAGCATCGTTTCACGACTTTGGAGACAATTTCAAACTACAGGAACAGCTATCCGGGGGTTCAGTAGTGGTCGTCCACGAGGAACCACACCCGCAGATGACCGGTACATTGTCTTACAGGCCAGAAAAAACAGGCGGCAGACAGCGGGAGAAATCGCTAGACACACGACACAGGCGACTGGACGACCGATATCGCGTTTTACCGGGGCCAGAAGACTGCACGGTGGTGGTCTGTTTGCACGACGCCCTGTACGGTGTGTACCTTTAACGCCTGCCCATCGGAGAAGGCGTTCTCTGTGGTGCCGGGAACACCGGAATTGGAGAGACAATGAATGGGGACGAGTACTCTTTACAGATGAGAGCAGATTCAGTTTGAGTAGCGATTCTCATCGCATACTCATCTGGAGAGAGCGGGGAAGCCGCAATCATCCCTCGAACATCATTGAAAGGGACAGGTATGGAGGTCGTGGTGTTCTCGTTTGGGGAGGCATCATGCTTGGTAGTCATACAGACCTTCACATCTTCGACGCAGGTTCAGTCAACGGGACCCGTTATTGTAACAAGATTCTTCTTCCATATGTGCGTCTTTTTAGAGGCGCTATGGGTCTGCAGTTCCTTTTCTTGGACGACAATGCACCATGTCATCGCGCAGTAGCTGCCGAACAGCTCTTAGAGAGTGAGGATATTGAACGTATAGATTGGCCGGCACGATCTCCGGATCTCAATCCCATCGAGCATGTATGGGATTTTCTAGGCAGCTCGTACCTTACCACCAGTAACGATTCGGGAGCTTCGATTGGCGCTGCAAGACGAATGGGCAGCAATGCCTCAACAACTCATTGACACCCTCATTCTCAGCATGGGCAGACGCTGTGAAACCTGCCTAGCAGTCAGGGGAGATCATATCCCCTACTAAAGACCGGATGTTTCTTGCTGGACACCCATCACAGGGATGTTTCGGCCTTCAGTCGCATTGCGCTCCATGCTACTTTTTCAATAAAGCTTCTTTTTATCCCTTTGATTTCTCTTTTAGTAAGTGTTGCTTACATTACACATGTCCTTACGTATTGGGGATCTTGCGGTATTAAATGTGTTGATTTGGAAAGCTTTTGTACAAAGTTATATTGAAAAAACCGTCTCGTCCTTAATTTTTGCACACCAGTGTAGTTACATTACGTTCAAACACTCTGTACCAATTCTTATGAAAACTAACAATTCAACACTGTATACAACTTACTATTTCTTTTCATTGAATAAGCGTAATTAAAAAAATAGCGCATTCAGATACGCGCTAGGAAACAAATAATTTCTTCATACTTATTATATATAATTTCTTTGAATACTTGATGCAGAAGTTCTTTTCACGGTTTTTAAATCGAAGTCGACGATGGGCAACCAAGAATCCAGTCGGGTGTCAAGATTAATTGAAAAGAAGAAAAATAGCCATGCCGCGGAAGGAAATATTTGATAGACTAATCGTTACATTAAAAACGACTAACCTTTAAGGCTTGATATCGTTAATTAACATGCCGGAAAGCGATGTTTATTCATGTGAATCGCAACTTCAGAACAGGTCTTCTAAAGCCCAAGAAAAAGACGGAGAGTCGTCATAATAGAAGTACGCTCGCTGACCTTTAAGGGTGAATAATAATTAATTACAGGGCATAATGACGAGGCTTAGCGTCATTCTCATGAACTGGAAAGATGGAAATGATACACTTTTGCTTTTTAAAAGCGATGGAATCCAGCTACGAAGTCAAGACAATTACGCAAATATTGTTCTTGGGCGAGGAAGGGTCGAAATTAGGCGGAACGCTGCTCACATTACGTTTTGGGGATGGCCAGAAGGTCAATGACTTACTCAAGTGATGATTTTGGATTGGACATGGCGCATGAACTTTTTTTTTGAGAGTGTATTTATTGTCAATTTTTGAAAGGGTCTATTGTTGCATTGTCAAAGAAATGACTCGCCGAGCACTGGAATTTGTGATTTAGTTTCGTGTTAGTGAGGTATGGAAGTGCTCGATAGCCTGGGGGATTTTTTTCCCTTCTTGTTCTTTCTTTCCATCTTTTCATCAAGACGTGAAAAGAAAGGATTTAGAAGAATGGGTTATTTTCTTTGCTTGAAAAAACAGGACTTTATTTTTTTCGTGAATGATTATGGTTTTGCTGTATAACGACTCCTTCACGAAAGGTGTGAATATTTTAGTTAATATTATTCAAAACAATGTTACAATATTTATAATTTAAATTGAAACAAGAAGTTCCTCCCCCCCCTATTACTCTTTGCTTTCTTTCCGACACATATTAAACTAACTTTAATTTTCCCTTTACCAATCTTTAGAATTTGTGTAAGTAATGTTGTAATACTATACATTTTCTACATTTTACTCCTTAGATCTGCATCTTTCTATTTATTTGAAAACAATAAATGCATCCGACACAATCAAGAAGGTTACTCTCTCTTTGTGTAGCTATGGTGTCACAGATTCGTGGCCGACGAGTTTATGAGTTCGAGTCTAGCGCCACTGAAGACCCGCCGTGTAGAAATGGCCGTTGCTCGCAGGGACATCTTAAGGCATGGGCCAACTAGGCCTGAGCCCAAGGCCTCACCTTGTCTCGTTTTAGACTCAGCCTTAATAAGATTGTGATTTGAATATTTTCCACGGGTCCAATGATTTTCCTGTTGTATTCTCCAAAGAATTAGGAATTTTGGACGATATGTCAACTGGCTATGTGTGATGACCGTCATCCACGTATAAGCCGAGGTCTACCACTATACACCACTATTACTCATACAGTCAAAAGGAAGCAGAAGGTCGAGCCGGTTTGTACGATTGTAAGTCATGCACATTTATTGCTTTCAGGTTATTGTTTGTACGAGTATTTGACAACGTTTGCTATGTACTGTCTTCTTTAAGGGTCATAGATGGGGCCTACAATTGTGTAGGGGCCCAAGGCCTACTTAAACGAAAGGCATAAGGCCTCAAGAAGTCTTAAGACGTCCCTGGATGCGCGTTAGATCCGTAAATTTCAATGTCCTCCCATTGGCGTGGTGTGGGAGTTCGGAGAGGGGTGCCAGCTTAGGTGTCATCCTTGTCACTTGACCGAGGTTCAAAATGACGCGGTCCGTCATCAATAGTCATGTTGCTTCAGAAAGTTACGTTAATGTAACTCATTTGTCTTGGCACAAGTTAAACCAAATTTAATTCTCCCGTTCACCAATCCTTTTGCATTTATGCATGCAATATTAATTCTACGAAAATGGAATACGATTTCTCTCTATTTTCCTTCTCAAATTCATATCTGTCTTTTATTTGAATGCAATTAATTCATCCGACAAAAGCAAGAAGTGATGAAGGATTCTCTTTTTGTGTATAATTACTTTTTTTTCTCCCATTAAAAAAATGTTTTTAAAAATCTAACAAACAACTATTTAAAAAAAGTATTAATTATTTTCAAAAATCAGAGAATATAAATATAATTATACAGAAACCATTTCAAAAATTTTGATTTTTCCTTTTTTTTAGGATTATATATCATTCTTTTTAAAGATAAAAAATAGCAGTGAATGAATCATACATTTGTGCATCTAAAATAATAGCCAAGTTTTTTTTAATACTCGTCATTCAATTATCTCATACAGATTATATTTTTTGGTGGTTTTTCACTCCTAATTATGCGATTTCAAAAATTTTAACCCGCTTATCTCAGTTAAATACTGATCTTTTATTTTTATTGTTTAATTCTTTAATCACATTCTAACAAAAACAGCGCAACATTTCGCAAATAATTTTTAAACGAGATTTTATTTTAAAAAGTCAACTTTTTTATCTCTTCTTTATAGAACAAATTCTATTTATAATTGAAGTATCAACGTGTATTGCGCAGACTATCTTCGTTTTGGGAGTTGAGAATGTAGCCGTTTCTTTGAAATTGTGTTAGTTACGGTGGATTAAACAGACTTCGAAACACCTAAAACGGAAGATCTTTGTGAAAAAGACGACGGTTGTGAAAGTTTTCCGGTTTTGTGTCTTTCCTGTCGGAAACACGCATCATGAATTTTGATGCAGACTCGCCGAGGTGGTTTTATTCTCTTTAGAAACAAAATCAAGATTGGCTTTGTTGATATAACTACTGTAAACCCTTTCCTTTGAGGCTGTTTTTATTTACAAATGTAAAAAATACACATTTGTAAACGTTTCAAAACGAGGGCTCGAAACAATGTTTGCATATTGTTGTCTATGTTTGAATTCGAGTCAAAACAACAATAAGTAAATCACTCAAGTAGTAAAATGTAGGTAATGATTAATGTTAAATTTCTTCTTCTGAATATTGCTCGCAAAAATTTCAGATAATTGAAATAATTACTAATTTGTTTTACATATAACAACTTTGCAAATTATAAGCTGCTTTCAAGTCTGAGATAAAATTTATAAAATTAATAAATAAAAAAAAAAATTTAAATCAATATCTTACATACTGACATATTTTTTTAAAAAAATTGTGCTTGCTAGTAAAATAGATGAGATAAATAATAGCTGTGATAAGAAAATATAGAATAACAGATGCATCCTGATAGCAGAGAGGCTATCCGAATAGCTTGATAGAGCAGAGGCCTTTTTTTTATTTGCGTATTGTTATACACTTATTGCATACATTACTGAATATGCTTCTAATAGAAACCTTTTCATTTATTTATGTAATAACAAATATTACTTCCCAATTTAAGAGAATGAAGTATACACACAGGAAATAGTTCCTACCGATATAGTACTCTATCAAGTAAAGATTTCCGGAAAGATGAAGCATTTAAATCTCACTGTTAACAAATTTCTCAGCAAGCAGCAGTGAAACAGACACGCAGGACACACACACAATGGTCAAGAGTTCTTCTAAGTTCTTCAGGATGATCAGATGTAAATGTTGATAATTTTATCATATGTAGAATTACATATGCAGTAACAAATCATTTCAAGAAAGAATTGTGCAGTTCATGCGAAAAATTCCAGTTTATGTAATGTTTATTGAAGAGCAAATGGATTTGGTGAAGATTTAAAGTTGTGCATGATTTTTGTGATATTATTATGTATGTGTAATTAAAACTTCAAAACAGATTCCCAAAGCACAAATGCTTTATCTCATTTTAATAACTCTAATTGATAATTAAAAATCTAAATTGCAAGAATAGCAGTAAAAGTTAATAGCAAAACTCCCACATTTTTATATAGTACTTGTTTTCAGTGATGTATATGTATATTCCATGTATGAAATTCAACACAATTATTATTATTAAAATATTTTGAGAAATCCGTTTAAACAAATGCACAGATGTAATTCTTCAATTTTTATATATTTTACCAACAAATTGTTATTTGTAATAATGAAAGTTTTGTATTTGGAAGAGTTCATTGCATTTTGCTTTCATTCGTGTACAGTATTTAACATACGAAGGCTTTTAAAAAAATGGAAATGAAAAATAAAGACATAAACATCTTATGTGTATATATATATATATATATATATATATATATATATATATATATATATATATATGTGCATTATTTAAGTTGTAAAACTGAGCAAGAAATTAACTCTGAGTTGTGTGCATTTATTTTTTTATAACTGTTAAGGTAAAGTTTTATGAAATATTGATCTTTCATTTGTTTTCTTTTATACAATCATTACATCAGAGTAAAATGCTTAATTGTCCTACATTTTTACAATTTTTTATGGTGAGCAATTTTAAATAAGTTAAATAATATTTCATAAAAGTTTCAGACTACTCAATGAATATTATATCGTGGTATGAAAACTCCAAATTGATTTTTCTCCATGTTGAATTTTTGATCGTATATTCTAATTCAAATCCCTAAGGCTTTTTTGATAATTGAAGTAGGGACGATAAACTTTTTATAAATGTTTTGAAATGTGTGTTTTGTACAACTGTGTTTGGAATTACCTCTAAGATGTGCAGTAATTTTTTTTTAAAATTTCAAAATCAAAATTAATGCTTTTTTGAGAATTTTTTGTATCTTTCAAGATGAAAAAATTAATATAAAACCAAAGAGCAGCAGCATAAAAAATTCATACACAGTTTTAAGTAATATATTATAAGGTACTTCGAAAAAAATTTCTGAAAAATATATACATATTTAAAAAAAACCTTAAAAATTTTAAAAATGTTAAAATTTTTTTAAAAAATTTAAATTTTACGAACATTTTGCAATAAATTTTAAAATTTTTAAATGGAATTATCACTTAAAAATGACCTTTATAAAATACAATTAAAATCAAATTTCAAATAGTAAAAATAAAAAAAAACATACTGATAGTAAGTACCATGTCGCCTTAAGTTAGAGATAGCCTCAGACCGCCATAAACGCATTGTTTTTCATGTGTAATCGGTTGTATTCATAGCCCTTGAAGTAGAAGCATGTTTAGTTACGCGGAGAAGCAAACATTAAAAAGTTTTGAATTTTAAAATCTACAAGATATTTTCTTTTTTCTTTTACTGCAACAAAGACAGGTGTCATCCTCGACTGAGGTTCAAAATTAAGAAGTCCGTTGCCAATAACCTTCGTGTTGCTTTATAGTGCTTAATAAACTGTCAGTGCAACCAAGAGCATGCCTGTAATACTCAGATTTCTACACTTACTTTGAGTATGACTGACATTCAACTTGGGAATTTTGCGTTGTTTTTTCCTGATAAAATTTATCGTATTTCCCAGTATCTAAAACAGGGGTGGGCAGGCTTTGCCAGGTTACCGAATACTTCTAATTTTTACAAGGTGCTGCGGTTCACCTAGTGGCGTAAGTGTAGTGAACTAAAAGATAGTATACAATACAGTCGGACATCCATTTTACGAATTTTTCTATTTAGCGAACTTTTTCCATGAAGCAACAACATTTTGCGATTTTTTTCGTAAAGTAACCACCAAATGGCGAAGAGCATTTTCTATTCAACGAAATTTTCTCTTATGATTCGATTTTTTCCTCCGTATTTTTTAAAATACCGTATTTACTCGAATCTAAGCCGCACTTTCCCCCCAATGTCAATGCTTAAGAAAATCGGGTGTGACTTAGAATCGGAAAAAAATTTGTTGGATGGGTTATTTACAGCAATTACAGCTTCATTCAGGTATGTAGAATTCTGATAAAATAACTAATTCGAATAAATACGATACTTCTATACCTTTGTATGATGGAATGATTATTAGGTCTTAGTAAAGGCGGTCACTCTAAAATGCCTTGGTGGTTCACCGGTCGATCGCGATCAACTTAATGCCCACCCCGGATGTAAAGTGTTTTTTTACACTTCATGACTTCCAAAATTTACTAAAACTTTTGGGAAATCATCATAAATTTAAAATTAAAATAATAAGTAAAAGAGGCAAAATTTTAATAGTTCTCTGACCTCTTAAAAATTTTCAAAATCCCTATAGCTATCATCTGACGCTATCCCCCCATATATCATTGCTTAGTGAAATATTTATATAATAAAGCATACGGCAATTTTTATTCGTTCGATGTATGTATATATAAGTCACATTTTATTAATTAATTTCTATTGGTAAAAGTGTGTTTTACACACTGGAAAACACGGTTTATTCAATTCGTACTGAACAGAAGCTTTTTTATAGTTGTCACTCGTCAAATTATGTACTGCTCTTATACATAGGAAGAAAGCATTATTGAAATCGATTGCTCAGTGCGGGCTTAGTTCATATCAGGTTATGATATCGATCTAATATGATGCATATCGATTGTGTGTGACAGTAATCGATACGACCATAATGTAAACAAATTTTTACACTTGTACTTACTTTGAAAAATATGTTACTTAAGTATTTCTGAGATATTGTTTGGAAAAGATTTTTTTTGTGAGTGTGAATACTCAGTTTTTCTCGACAAGTTGTTTAAATATCCTATTATAGTTTGAGGTACGAGTGCAACAATTAGAGAATTTCAAGTGTAGTAGTATATTAATACAACGTAGAATGCAATATATATATATTTCAAAGAGTGCATATAGTTATGTAATAATAGGTAGTTTAAACTTATATTACATATTCTACAGAGTAAAATATTGCTTTACAAAAAATTACTTCGGAAGATTCTCTGAAATAATACATAGCAATAATGGGCTACATTCATGACGGTTACATGATAAATGCAATCACGTGTATTAAAATTAATTTAAAAATGACATTGCATTTATACTTGTTGCTCCATTTGTAAAACTGATAAAATTTCAAATCTGATAAATTGGTAAAGGTGTTCAAATATTAAGATTCCTAAAAAAAGTATTTGAAAACTAAAAGAATTTCTTATATTATAGGTGCACTGTTAAATCACGTGTGTTTTGTTTACAGATGTGCATTATTATTGCGAACAAACGTGCACTTTTTATAAAAGTTGGCAGCCACGAATATCCAACTGACAAGCCGGAAACACGTGATTGCAGCTATCATGTGGTGTCACCGTCACATGAATTTAGCCCCTAATTAAGTTTACTTTGCATTCTCCAAAGAAACAAAAAGAAATAACGAACTGCTCTTTTAGGATGATCGAGTAAAAGAATACCATTGCGAATACTTTTTCTCACTACCCATGAATTATAGATTCTTTGCGTAAAATGTCGCGCATGAAAGCTTTTTGGAAATGTATTAAAGACAAAAATAAGTTTTATAAAGCAGAATTTTCTTACGGAGTTTATTTGACTGAAACAAGCTTACAAAACAAAACGAAATTCGCATTTTTCCTTCTCTGGGAAATTCCTTTTTTTTATCATTTTAAGGTGAAAAACCTTGTCAATCATTGTATTTGTCCATATAAAACGTTTCGTTTAATGCAGTTGTCACGTCCCGGTGGACGCGGTGTTGGGGGCAGGGGTTCGAGCAAAGATAAGCCATTGTAATAATAACGCACTTTTATTAGTTATTTTACTTAGTGACTCTATACAACTTAAGGGGAGAATGCACTGATAACACTAAACCCAAGAAGCAATTAAGTTTAATTAATTTAAATATCATAGAAATAAGAACACTTGTCTTAATCCTTGAGCGCTCCTCTGTCCACTACTAGGATAGCTTTGGATATCTCTTCCAACTTGACTACACTATACGACCTCCGGTCGTTATCTTATTTACGTTTCTGTACCTCTTTCAACCATCATCACGCCTACTCTACTATTAACACTTAAATAGAAGTTCTAATTTTCACAAAACTCGTCTTCTTCACAGAAAGCGTATTCAACTGAAATACCAGTTAAAAAAATTATTTTACCCAAAAGGATTATTAGTAGAATCGTGGATAGACCCGTTACACGTCTTCAAACTTTTTCAACTCACGGAACTCTCAGAACTATAGGATGTTATTGTGGAACCTCATTCCACACACACACACTTAAAGGATATACCATAAAATAATATTTTAAGTAGATCAACATGTTATTGGTACCTTATATAATGACAATTAAAAAAAGTATAGTATTTGCATATTAGCATAATTTTAATATAATTTACTTACATTATTAACAATACTTTGTGATCAAAGAGTCATGCACCCATACATTATATATATATATTTAGTAAATAGGTTATATTCAACCTTTCATTCCTTGAATGGGTCGATAAATGAGTACCAAGATTGCTTGGGAATTTAACACTGGGGGTTTTACGTCAGATTGACCACTTGACCGGAACATCTGCTCATGTGCCTCTGGGCCCAAGGTCACGTATACTGAGTTGGGCACAATAAGCCTTGGCTTTCATGAGCTGTTGTGCCACTGAATAAAATATCTGCCTCTTATAAAATATATTTTAATCTGTGCCATAAATTTCTTTGGAACTAATTGGTGTCTGTATTTGCATAGAAGCACAATCGTTAAACTAGCGGACTGTAAGAAATTGTATTCTATAACTAAAAGTGTTTGGGTTTTGAATTCCAGTCTGTTGACGGACAATCGATTCAATGAAAAGTCCAAGTTCAATTTGATATTTTTGAATAGATTTCAATGTCAAGAACAGTTCACAAGTATAACAGCATATTTCACAAGTTAGAATTTTGACGCCAGAATATTTCACTAGAGAGCGTGTTTATATTTTAAGAAAGATAAATGTACTGTGTGTGTGACTGTTTCCACAAGACTGCTTCTAAGTGGAAGCGTTTCCCTGCAACAACTTTAACTAACGGCTTTTACTATTCAACAGTATTAATTAATAAAATGTTCAATTTTTCTTATTTTAAAATTGTTGATTAATTACAGCATTTTCATAAAAAATAATTCAATGAGATTCTATTTATTGAAATACAATTAAATTGTTCGTATAAAAATTGGTTCTAAATCGCAAAATATTTTTTTCCGGTACAAAATATTTGGATTCTTTTTTAATATACAAAGCAGGAAACTCTTGAGATCTTACTAGGTTAATAAAAAAGTGTGATAATGCTTTACATTAGATAAGAGTATGGAGTCCCAATATTCACGTTCGCTTCGACTAATGGAGCCCAATTGATTTTGACGCAAAAATGCTAATAAGGGAATGCTTGCAATAAAAATATTAGGATAAAAAATAGTAATTTAAATGATAAGTCATAAAATAAAATTTCTATCTCGTAGTATCTTGTAAAAATTAAACAACAAACACGCAGTTCTCTCAAAAGATCCCTAAATTTACAAATATTTTAAATTTTACTCATACTTTTTAAATTTGTTGAATTATATATATATATATATATATATATATATAATATTTTTATATATATATATATATATATATATATATATATATATATATATTGGACAAGTATTGAAAATTTGTCATAGAATAGAACAAACATAGATGTAATATAAAAATTCTATAAATAAATCAATAACAATCTTTAAGTACGGACAAAAAAGTTTTTGAGGAATAAAAAAAATATACATAATCTTGAATATGTTAAGTTAAATACCATTTTATTTCTGTTTTAATTTGCAAATTGTTACTCTTAATTACCTCAGGGTGAAAATGAAACCTTTATAAAATATTCACAACTATCATCGTAGTCGAAGAAAATTTTCATCAAATTCAGTGTCCCAAATACAATTAAATTATATTAATAGGCTAAATTATAAGTCAATCATTTAAAAAATATTCTTATTACAGATACTAGAAATTTTAATTGAATTTTTTCTAATTATGGAATTAGCTCAAAATTTCAAATTGGGTTAGATTTTGCTTTAAGGATTATAAGTTAGATGTTTTAAAAATGGATGCCCTCATCAAAATAACTAAGATATATTTGTGGATGTTAACTTTCTATTCAATAATCTTCAAAAATGTTAAAACCAATGAAATAGACGATAGCTTTTTTATTCTAAAAACAAGAAATATAAAATAAAATTTTTTGAAGTCAATTCCTACCTCGTTAGAAAAACTTTCTGGCGCCATCTGTAGAAGATAAATCTAACTACGTTAGAAATAACGCAAAATAAATTTAAAATTAAAAAAATAAAATTTAATCAATAAATTAATACTTGAAAAAACTGTAATAACATCAAGTGACATCCACTACAAGTTTAAAAAAATGTATTTGAACTTTAGTGGATGAATAAAAAGTAATTTTATTAACGATTGAAAATTTGAACAAGATATATATGTATAAATAAAATATACACACACACACACACATATATATATATATATATATAGGGTGAGAGTGAACCAATAGTAGGAGTTGGATAAAAAAGATAGAAAAAGTAAAATCATTTTAAAAATATGAATCATCAAACACATTTATGAAAAATGCAATTGTAACATGTAAAATTTTTCAAACTTTTTTCACAAAATCTTTTTTTACAGAAATGTTTTGATGATTATCACCAATAGCGTTATAGGAATGGTTGAGGTGGAATGCTCGACAAAGAAAGCTATTCGTATAGGGTCGTATTATTCATTAGCTTACATTTTTTAACTATCAATCCATTTGCTATTTGTGAAACGGAAAAATCCTAAGAAAAATTTATTTTACTTTTTAGCTTAACATGAATTCGAAAAAGATTTTAGGAAATATTAAATTTACAAAAGGTAAAAATGTATTTAAATGGTACAAAACAATTTAAAAAAATTTATTAAGTGATTAAACTTTAAAAAAAAAGTGTTAAACTTCTTGCAGATAAATAATTTGCTGGATATTTTATCTAACACATGACCTGTTAATCGTTTTTTTTCCTGAAAAACTCTGAAAGTAATGATTAAATTCGGAACACATGAGCTTTTAGATTATTTTATACTTAATTCTGCAAATCATTTAATTAGGTTTATTTATCCACCCACTGGAATTATCAATACATTTCTTTTTAGCTTTTAATGTTGTTATCAATTTGATCCTGCAACGACGAGAATTACAAAAGTTATTAAAGATGACTCTTCTTTATGAACGTACAAGATTGAACGTTTATTAACGACGTACTGAAGCAATACGAGGGCAATTGGCGACGGACGTCATAATTTTGGCTCGTGGTCAAGTAACCGGCATCCCACTCTCTTCCTAATTACCACATCAACGTGAGGACTTGGAACCCCGACACACTTAACGTGCATCAGCCCCACAACATTACGATTTTTCAGTGGCGTTGGAATTCGAACTCGCGACAACGCTGGCCACGGGTTCGTAATCACAACCACTAGGTTACCCTGGCCAAATGAACATACAAAAGAATAGCAGTATTTAAGGGAACAGGGACATCATATACTTTCAAATAATCGATTTTTCAATTTTATTTCTAAAAAATAGTGCTTATTTTTCTGAATCTAAAAATGTATAATACTTATATGTTTGCTAATAAAATAGCCCTAAAATATGAAAAATAAAAATGTAAATAAATGACCACGCCCCTTTGAACTTTAAATATGTAGTTTCCCCTGTGTTTTATCTATATTAACTTTTGATTGTTTTTTTGTTTTGAATGTTAACCCCGCTATTTTTTTTTAGCCACGCTTGTGCGTGAGCTATTGTTCCAAGCTGTGTGACAAAAATTTCTTACTTTAAATTTCGGTTTATGGCAATGTTTTGAACCGAGTTCGTCTATTCCGAAGTTTCTTGTGGCATACAACTACTTAATTTTACATTAATTTTCGTAAGAAATGTTTATTTTTTACTTATAATTATTAATATTCATAAGATTTTAAAAGTATCTTAACTTTTTTAAACGAGTAATTATGCCAAGAATAAAAAAATTTGGCAGAAGGAAGTATAGTAGCAATCAACATAAAATGTCTAAATCGACTGAAGAATTGCTTTTGAATTCCGTGGAAAGTGCTTCTAGGAGAAAAATTAAAATACCGGATTTACTAAAAGAACAAGATTCTCAAAATGTAAACATAATCGTTGAACTGGATTTATTATCTTCCCTTATGAAAAATCTCTTATGTTGTAAATATTGCTGTTCTTCAGAGAAAATTGAGCTGAGAGAAGATTTAAAAAGTCGTAGAGGTTTAGCTGTGAGTTTGGAAATAATTTGTCACAACTGTGAAGAATCGACGAGTACAATGTCATCAAAAATATCAAATAAATGTTATGATGTTAACCTAAGATTGACATATGGAATGAGAGCTATTGGAAAAGGTGGAGCTGTTGCTCGAATATTCTGTGGGCTCATGAATTTGCCTCCACCACCTGCAAAGTTTGAACGCCATAATTCTTTGTTTTTAAATGTTTTAAAAACAATTAGTGAAGACTCGATGAATGCAGCTGTTCACGAAGCAGTCATAGCGAATGATAATAATTCAAATATAGCTGTGGCTGTGGATGGCACATGGCATAAAAGAGGCTATTCTTCATTGAACGGAGTTGTATGTGCTACGTCTGTTGAGAACGGAAAGGTTATCGACTTTGAAGCTCTCACAAAATATTGTTCTTCATGTAAGGGTAAAAAAAAACCATGTGAAAATTGTGCTAAAAATTACGAAGGATTCAGTGGGGGAATGGAATGTCGGGGGGTATTAAGTATATTTCAGCGATATGAAACATCACGAAAAGCATGTTATACGCAGTATCTTGGTGATGGGGACTCAAAAGGATTTCTTACTATAAAAGAAGCAAAAGTATATGGCGACACAGAAGTTGAAAAATTAGAATGTGTTGGCCATGTGCAAAAGCGTATGGGCACAAGGCTGAGAAACATTCTAAAAATGAGCAAAGGCATTAAGCTATCAGATGGGAAAAATATTTTCGGGACGTGGGACGGCTAACGCTTAAAGAAGTGGACTCAATCCAACATTATTATGGGCTAGCAATCCGTAAAAATTTGTCATCTGTGGAGGACGTGAAAAGAGCCATATGGGCTATTTATTTTCATAAACTAAGTACTGAGGATAATCCTCAACACGCTTTGTGTCCTCTTGGTGAGAATAGCTGGTGCGGTTATAACCGTAGCATTGTTACGGGGGAATTTTATATTCACAAGCATTCTTTACCCGAGTCAATTTTATTGAAAGTGAAAAAAGTGTTTCGGGATCTCACAGAGAAGGACTTATTGAAAAGTGCCTTCATGGAAGAACACAAAATCCCAATGAAAGTTTTAACAAATGTATTTGGGAGCGAATTCCTAAAACAGTTTTTGTTGGCATTGAAACTTTGAAATTTGGAGTTATGGATGCTGTAATTTGTTTTAATGATGGATATGTAAGTAGGATAAAAGTCTTTGAAGCTCTGGGCATTAAATCAGGATACAACACGGAACGTGCCTTACTTATAATTGATAACAAACGAATTTTTGAGGCTGAACGTATAGTAAATAAAGTGTCATTGGAAGCCAGAAATAAAAGAAGGTCTTTAAAAAGGAAAATGGATAAACAGAATTTAGATGAAGAAAATGAATACCAATCAGGGAAATATTAATCAAATCTATAATGTAAGGAGAAATTTTTTTGTTAAGTTTTATTATATTTTTTCTCGAATGTTTAATATTTTTAAATTTAGGTACACTTTAAAAACTATTGTAGCATATTGTTTGAAACCTTTTATATATCTAAACAGGATACATGTGCATACAGTGAACAAAATATCTTTTAGTATGTGTCTAATTTTTTGAAAATTAGATTTTATATGTAAAAAAACAAAATTAAGATTTTCATAATTTTAAGGTTTTATGATTATTTTTAAGAAATTATGCAATTATATAAATATAATTAGTTAAAAAACAGATTCATTATGTTTAATATGTTACTTTATATATATTTGTAAATTTTTTTGTATATTCAAAGAATATTTTTGTAAGAAATGGTACCTATACATGAAAATATGTATTACAAGATCTCGAAAATTATGTTCATGTTAACTAAAACAAAGGGAAAAAAAAAAACATATGAATTTAAAATTACTTTTGTAACTCTAGAAAATGGTTAAGGATTATATTATTAGTCATATAAAAATAGGCAAGGAAATACTAATTAAGTGTATAATATGTGAAAATATTGTTTTTTTTAGTTTTTTCACTTTTTCTCAAAAGCATATTTTTTTGCATTTAGGTACATTTTTAAAAAAAAACTATTGCACTGTATGATTCCTGATTTTTTATACTTCTATACAAGATGCCTATGCATATAGTGAACCTAATTTTTTTCCTATTAAAATAGTGCCTAATTTTTTAAAAATTGTTTTATGCATAAAAAAGCAGAAAAATAAAAAATTTCAAAAAGTTTCATAATTTTTTTAAAGAAACTATACTAAAATTTTACTAAAAAAGGGTTTCACTGTATTTTATGTATTGTTTTATATATGTGTAAAAAATATTTTGCATAAAAAAAGGATACTTTTTTAAAAAATGGTACCTAAACATAAGTATATATTACGAGTTCTCAAAAATTATGTATTACTTTAATTAAGTAGTAAAAAAAAACTTTTGGAGTAAAAAAAAAAGTTATTTTTGTAGTTCTACAGAATAATTAAATTATCCTTATTATAGACATAAAAAATCTAAGCTCTATTGGAAATTTTAAATGATATATGTCTCATAAACAAAGGGTCTTAATTTTGGCATTTTACTCTTTCGAGCATGTCCTGGTTCCCTTAAAAAAATTACGCTACAAATTTGTATAAGCACTGGAATAGAAATAATAGATCCTCTTCTCTCTCGAATGCATTTCATTTTATTTCAAGTAATTGTTTCTTTTTTAAATTGTTGCTACTTTCATTAATGTACACTGTTGGCCACAGAAAATGCAACACCACAAGATGGCTCAGAGATATCACAGCGAAATTTATTTGGCAGATAGATAACATGCTGTACAAAGATCAAACGATTAAATATACAGCCTCTTGTGACATATGGATGATGACAAAATCAGTAGTTAGTGTAGCCGCCATTGTGACTATAACCGCTGCCATACGCCCGGCATAGAATCACAAAGTCAGCAGTCTCCATGCTACTTCTACATATTGCCAAAAGTTAATCTGGTGTAGCAGCTGGTGGTGAATCCCAATCCAGTCGTTGTGAAATAAAGGACCACACGTTTTCGATTGGCGGTAGATCGGGAGAACAAGCAGGCCAAGGAAGCAATTCAATCTGATGGATAAAGAAGAACTCTTGAACATTTCGGGCCACGTGTGGTCACGCATTATCCTATTGGAACATGGTTGATGGCAAGCGCTGAATGTATCGGAAGACCTCGGGCTCCAACACTTCAGACATGTAGCTCTGGCTGTTCAGTGTACCGGCAATGCGTACTATAGTAGTGCAGCAGTGAAATGGAATACCACTCTAAACAATGATACCAGGGACAGGACCATTGTGGTGATGCATCACGCAACAGTTCAGCAGCCCCTCACCACGGTGTCTCCAAACTCGAATCCGACCATCGTGATGTTGTAGGCAGATGCGGGATGCGTAAGAAACACAATGTCGTTCTATCCCGCTGTCCATGTCCATGATCCATCGCTCCATTGGTGGCGCAAAAGCCTGTGGTTTCCAGTTAAGGGTATACGAAGCAATGGACGTCTTGCGGACATTCTTTTCAACTACAAACGGCGTCTAATGGTACGAGTGGACACCGAATGATGTGTAACAGACAGAATCTGTTGTTCTATGGACCGTGATATGGCTGCGTGATCCATGAGCACAATTCACTTGTCATCACGGGCAGTGGTGCAACGAGGTGGGTATGATCGTACCCGTCATTTCCTCTTGCATCCAGGGATGGCAGATCCGTATCACAGTTGCTTGGTTTCGTCCAACATGCTAACCGATTTCTCTGAAGAATAATCCGCAATCCCTAAAGGCTACTATTCTTCTTCGGTTTAATTCAGAAACTCCGTCAAAAAACGCTCGATGTCTCACAAGACATAGGTAAACAGCTTACGCAAAAAAAAAGAAAAAAAAAGTGGTACTTTAAATCGCCAATCTGTTCTCCCCTAAAAAGCGCTTGAGGGTTGCGCTACGATCGCCCGTGATGTGCGTCTGCTCTATATACACACACACACACACACAATTAGATGAATTTTTCATATTAACAAAGTATCTCAAATGAGTAAAAAAAAATCGAATCTGAAAATTGTCATACGATTTTTACTATACAGTTTAACGACATTTAAGCTTCCTTTTCTTTTCAAACTCTAATTTTTTCCCCTTGACACTCAGAAATTGTCTCATTTTAAATGCAGATCACTCCCAGCGAATTTTTTCCCTCACGACATAAACAAAAACACTCAAAAGTAACTTAATGTTAATGTGCAGGGAAGGTCTGCACCAAGGACAGTGCTTCATCAAGTAACAAATTGCCGTCCAGACATTTTTATATGCACAATTTCAGATAACGAGCATCATATTGGAAGATGTATGTAAATGAGGGTACACTTTTCTTTCCAAACTGGTTACATTGTACATTTTGATTATTTGTCGGAGATGTATCAAACAGACATAACTATTGAATGTATAGTGGTTTAATTGGAGAAGAATATGTAATCATTCAGTTTTTAGCCAATGTAATGTGCCATAGTAAAGTTTTCTCTCTATTCATGTTTTAAAAATAAAGTAGTTTATCGAACGGAGAGCGTAAATAGTATAAGAATGAATATTATACGATTCTAGAATAGAATAGAGATTTTTTTGGCTGTCTCGAATTCTTAAAAAAGAATTTTGAGTTTTCAGTGCAATAATTTTAGTAACAGAGCAGATAAAAAAAAAGTCAGTATGAGTTAAGTTAGGTTTAATAAGTTTAAAATGTTTTTCTTCATAAATATTGATTTTCAGTTTTTTTCATAAGCCCTGATACAATGGATTTTTAAAAAAATATCTAACTGTTGTTGTGACTAATGCCACCTGCCTGACGTAGTCAGATCGAGGGCCACGAAATTCATCGCCACTAAGGGATAGAATTTTTACGCCTGTCGTTAGCCTTAGCTTTGAGCACCATGTGACAGTGCGATTTTGCTCGGTTTTACCCCAATTTAGAGGGAGAAAAACCTGGGGGTGGCCAGGGGCTCCCACCTCTCTTCCCCTTCCACCAACCACACGAGAGGATTTGCGGCTCGACGGCTATTTAGAGTACCCCCATGCCGCAAATGCACTATACATTTACAAACATCATTGTCTTCTCCGGGATTCGAACTTAGTCCCAACGGCACCGCAGTCAGCGTAGCTAACCACTATACCGATTGGGCAACATATAAAATATTGTAATTAATCCCTTAACTGCTGATTAAAAGTTACGTGATTTGGTCCCCAATGTTATCTTTTTCTACGTAGGCGTGCGTATGTATTGAAGGGGGTAGATGAAAAGGAATAAATAAGGAAATCTCCTGAAATAATTAAATCCTTCAAAAACACTGTCAAGGTCCTTTTATTGCATTCCAAAGCCTTCGGAATAATTTTAAGAATAGCAGTGCACACAGAAGAACATACTTCGGAAAGACGTATATATACGTCCAAGGCAATTAATGCTTTGGCTGAGCAAGACGCTTATACACGCCGGTGGCACTTAAAAGGTTAAAGTCGTATTGCAACTGTAGAGTCAAAGTGTATTATTGAATTCAATACATTGTTATTGTACGAAGGGGGGGCAATGAAAATTATGACTGAATATTGGGTCACAAATATTGACAGTTTGAGAAGCACTGGTTTAATGGTATCTCCGTGTTACGTTAAAGAACAGGACCCGAATTCAGAATGCTTTATTAGGTGCAAAATTGTTCTACTTTAAATGTTCTGAGTTCACTGTTTTACAGAAAGAAATATATTTTATTGTAATTCTTAGCTCTCTCTAAATAAACCTATTTTTTTGTTGTTGAATTCAGATTATACTAATATTAAGTTTAAATTTTAAATTTATTGAAAAACAAAACAAAATAAACGGAGTAGATTCAATAATATATTTGAAATTTTTTCTTTCTAATCCTTAGTTGGGCTATCTAAGACTAAGTCATCAGTCCCTATACTTCCAAAGAATTCCAAGAATAAAAGATGTTTTAAGAACACCTTGTCCACAAGTTAAAAGTTAAGCAATGTAGAATGTGTTCAGATGATGCCTGAGCAGCATTACACTTCGTACAGACCTTAAAAACTTACAGCTTCTGTTCAAAGGTGAGAGATTTCAAGTAACCACTGGCAAATCGAGACATGCAAGTTTGCTAGCTTATATGACATTCAAAGCGAAGGGCACCGTCAAGGCGCTTTCGGGGTACCAGACGTGTTCAGGAGAAACTCTCGAGAGATCCCTTTGCTTTTTCTTACTATCGGATAACACTTCGCTGAAAAAAGAAGGCATATCAAGCCGGGGGGAGTGTCCTTTGCCAGTGAGTCCGCTATCTCGTTACCAATAATACCGACATGGGACTGAATCCATTGAATATGGAATTCAAAGTTTGCAGATAATATGTCAATCAACCTTAAGATATATATTTCGACCCTGTTATCAACTTCTTCCAGTTACTTAAATGTTGGATAGAGGAACAGCTATCACACACACACACAGTCAATATCCAAATGTTTTTAAAATCAGGTTCAGCAAGCTTGCCAACATAGTTAAGACCCTTTTCAACAAAAATTAGTTCTGATCTAAAAACAGAACAAAAGTTTTAATTTTTGTATTTGAGACGGAGAGTAGAAGCAGAGGTCTTAATATAGACAGCACTGCCACAGTACGGCCTTGATCACTCTTGCTGCCATCAGTATAAATTTGAAGAGCATCACAAGGTGCATATGACTAAGAGTTTAAAGGGTCATTTGTCTCACAAAATCAAGATTGTCATAACCTGGGTAGTAAAATTCCGCATGGAAGAGGCGCCACTGAATACTTTGGTCAGGCTGAAACATAGTCTTGAAAAGTGATGTTCAATATGGCGAGGTGGCAACAGAGTAATTAAGTTCTGCGAAGAGATGCTAGAGAGAATAGACAGTTTCTTTTCAATCAACAATTAATTACTATCCCAATTCTTGAGGTAGGAGGAGGCTCTATTTTGGTCACCGTTACTAATTATTAACTTTATAATATTTCGCAAGACCAGAGTTTCTTTTCAGTTTCAATGACAGTAGGTCGCACTCGAAGAGAACAATATTGTCGGGAGGGCTACGCCTCAAGCCAGAAATAAGTTTGGCTCCCTTCAGTCTGTTAAGATTGGAATCGGAAACCCAGAACTAAATGGAATCCCGTATTCCAAGATTTATTTAATAAGAGATGTAAAAGTTTGTTTCAGGGTGGTGGCATCTCCTCCTCAATCTTGCTCAGATATATAATTCAAAAAATATTAAATCTCCTCCTGTATATATAAAAATCTGCTATATTTGAAATTTAAACAACCGAATTGAAACTAATTCTTGTCAAATCTACTAAAACTAAAGTGAAGTGTTACTATTTGAAATGCAAAAATACTTTGAAATATCTGAGCTATTTTAAAACAATACCTGAAATGAGTAATTTAATACTGATTGAGAATTTAGATAATAATTCTATTAATATATAGCACACCATAAATAGATTAAAATGGAAGGCTGCATAACACAATGAAGAAATTTACATTTTTAAATACTAAAAATTCGTGAGAAAAAATTTAATTGCCTTAAAACGATCTCAGAAAGCTCGTCGATTAAATTTAAGAATCATAAATTCTACGAAACTAAAAGAAGATTAGAAGAATTAGGAAGATTTAATTTTATAAGTTAAAAAAAAACTACGATTATTTGAAACATCTAAAAAACTTACACAAAGGAACTCTCCTTGGAGTTTTTACGTGAAATAAAACTGAATTCAAGTCCATTTCCAAATGAATAACTAATGCCAAGTATTTACCATTGAACATCCAAGAAATATTTGTCAATTTATCAAGCTACACACCCTTGAAACTTAAGTTTTTTTTAAAGTATTATTTGAAGAACTTTAGTTCGCGCGTGATTAGAAAAACATTACCAACATTTTCTGAAATAGCTCCAAATATACTTAAAAATTTTGTTCTTTTTTATGTGAAGTGGTATTTTTTCAGCAAAAATTATAAAATAATAAAATAACGAAACTAAAAAAAACGATAATCTTTACGATTTGTATTATTAGATTGATCCAAGATTTCATGTATGTAAAAGTAAACAAAAACAACCGTCTCATTAGTAGCTTTAACTTTACTGATTGAGAAAATTATATTTTTATGTACATCGATAAAGTATTTCACAAATAAATTTCTTTGTGATTAACTATCAACGAATGTTTTAATTCCCCTTCTTAGTTGAAACTCATCTCTATTCTTCGGGGCCCCGAAAATATTTGCACGAGAGAATAATATTCGGATAAAAGATACGGTCTAAATATTTTTTTAAATAACAAAAATTTTTTTTTCTTATACATGTTTAAGTAATGATCTCAAATTCGGAGAAAATAATTTTTTGACGTACCTTTAAAAATCATAAAACATTATCTATTTTTAGTTTATCAGTTATTCTGCATCCATCCTACCTATTTGCTAGTTTGATTTATAGCTATGTCAACCAACGCCCTTTTGTCATAAAATATTGTAAGCGATATGAAGCCTTTTTAATGAAGAAAAGAGGTAAAGTTTTTCCTGAATACCTCCTTTCATACATTTTTAATCTTTCTAAAAAGATCATGTACGTCATGCTAGATAACAGATTACATTAAAATCAAGTATGATACTGTGCTATTTGTTGTTAATTCAGTTTAGATGATCCATGTTTTTCTTGTGCTTAAAAAAAGTCTTGATAGAATTCCTACACAATAAATTTTGAAAATATCTCCCCATTTATTTTAAATGCATTCGAAAGCTTAAAAATATCCAATTTTCCACGAATAATAATTTATCATCTTGAACGAAAATTTCATTTTCATACATTATACAAATTAACAATTATAATTCAAAACAACATCTTCAAAGTCTTTAGAAGGTAGCATTTTTTTTAAATCTGTAATCAATAAGTTACAAATATTCTAAATATGTGAATATATAGAAGAATATCAGTTAGGGGCAGTGCAGGTTTATGCATTGAACAGATAAGCTGGATTTAAGCAGATTTTCCTTGGATTCGGCAGTGCCAAGAGGGCCTGTAGATCTACTGCGCCAGGGCCCGAAATGAGCTTAAATCGGCGCTGGCTAGGGATATATCTATATTTATAACTTAACTTAAAAATTTTTCACTTCCTTTTTTTTTTTTTCCTAAGTGCTCAAATCTTTTGATGTCAAACAGAAATTCTTCCGAGAAGAAAAATAAAATTTAACGCTGAGAAAGATTACTCTATTTCAGGTGTAGGCATTAAGTCGATCGCGGTCGATCGGTGGACCACTAAGACATTTTGGTGCGAACGCCTGACGATTATATAGCAGTTAGTAAATATACACCGAAATATTCAAGATTGACTAACAGTATGCAGACTAAGTCTTCTACTGATAAGCACTAACTTTGAATGAAAATGGGTTATTTTTTAATGTATTTTGAATTGTTTTACAACAAAAGTGTTATTCAGTGGCGTAACGTACACCCCCGTGACCCCCGCATTGCGGGGGTCACTCAGGGATTTTAGATGGCCTAAAGCGTGATTGATGCCAAGTACGTATCTGGACTTGGGGCCCAAAACCTGACTTTGCGGGGGGGGTTAATATTCTCCGTTACGCCACTGGTATTATTTGATATTGTTATATTTGTGGCTGTTATTATTATGTTTGAAACACGCGTTTTGCTTTAAAAATGGTCTTAAAAGTGTAAGTTTATTTTATTTCAGCTATTTTTTTTAATGTAGGTTCGTACATATTTTGTATTTATTATTAAGTTATATTAATTATTGTAGACCTTTTTCTTTGCACACCACACTTACGTCACTAAGTGGACCGCAACACATTGAAAAAAATTAGAAGTAGACCGTACCCTGGAAAAGTTTTTGCCCGTCCCTGCTCTAATTTGATCAAATAATAAAAATAATATTTTCTTAATTCACCGAAATATATAAGTATTCTTTTAATATAATTGACAGAAATCAACAATTTCTCTTATTGTTACCGTGACAAAATATCTTTTGCAATTTGCAGAAAATATGCAGTCTACCTCAATATCTATCGAATCAAGGAAAATGAAAGTGTAACAATTTCTTACTCCCATTAAAGGCGGAATCAACATGATATACGGAAATTAGATGTCCGTATCTCTGTGATGCAGTAAAAATTACCCTTTCAAAAAAGGCGAATGTTGGTCATTGGCTTACGCATTGACCTTGAGGGAAGTCACTATGCTGGGTCAACCGGCTCTGAGCAACTAAATCGTGATACGAGTTTTAATAGTTCAGTGACGAAGGAAAATTTTTTTTTCATTTAATACTCTGTAATTTTACGTCTGTGATCGAGTATTAGAAATCCCGAAAAAGCAATTTTTAATGAGCTAGAATTAAAAACTCATGTGAGGTCTTGCCGAAACTTTCATATGTTCTGGGAAGATAAAAAACAGAAAGAAAGAGTTTTAACGTTTATGTGTAATGTTATGCATTTTTTGAAAGGTCATTTACAATCCAATACAGGATTCTTCGACTATCCGGTTCGTTTAATGTGGTTAAGTACAATATCAAAATGCTGTTAAACAAACATCAGAAACATTGGCAAAAGAAAATGAGTTGCCATCTATTACTGACTTTGCTTACGTTTTTAGAAATAGAAATGTCTCCAACAAATGAAGTTTGATACATTTTGAAACAATTTAACGTGTGTCAAAGTAACAAAATAATCCACCAAGAAACATGATTCATTTGGAAACAGCAGTGTGTGTTTTACGGGAAGATATTTTAAAAAGTGTATCATTCGGGTTGTCTATTCTTTTATTTTTATTGAAAACTCATAATACAATGCTTATCTATTGAAAATTTATAACAATTTATTTAATTATTATTGAGCGAGTTTTAAATTATAAAACAATTCTTTTCTCAACAGATTTCATTTATTATAAAGACTTGTCCCCAACAACCGAGTCAGAGAACATAACTTCCATGTTAATATCAATAATTATTTCTTGAATATTTGAAGCTTAAATAAATATTTCAGCTAGTTATAAGAATATACAATTAAACAAACATTTAAGTTCTACATCATGCGTTTCAATTTAGATTTCTATACTAATTTTTATCCAAGATTAATAAAATTACAGCATCTACATCTTTCGTCATTTTCGAACTTTGTATATATATTAAATCACATGAAGATTAAATCATACAAAAATATCACTCACCTTTCGTCTCCTTGAGGTGTCTTCAGAAGCTTTATAGCGAAAAGGAATTGTATACAGCATACAAAAAGACAGCACAGATCAAGTGATATTGTTAATGTACTCAGTGCTACAGACACTTGATACACAGTAACATATTCTTCCGAAGTAACCACGATACGTTTAGGTGGAGCTTTCGTTACATAAGTAGATTTCACTGATGACCTATCGGAGGATGGAGGTTCAAGTGTCTGAACTGCGCTCATCATAGGACCAAGTTTCTGAAGAAAGAATAATGCCAAAAAGGACATCAAAAGACTCAAGACGCAAAGAAGCGCCAACGATGCCAACATCTGGTATATCCCATGCCTATCATCATCTTCAGCTGTTGTCGTTTCTTTCAAAGTGATGTTGGGAGTCCTTCTGCTGGTGTCTAGTACGGAACCAGGATGTATGCTAGTCCTAGAAATGTCCAACAGCGGCTTTGTTGTTGCATTACTGTTCAGAGTAATATTAGCTACACCGATCGACGGCGGTCCCATAATACTTGCATTTTGCGGATTTACATGCAATGGAGTGGAGCTATGTCCTATTTTTGATGTTGGCGTGGAAACCGAGCCATGGTGATGTTTACTAGAGGATGTTCCAAGAGTGCTAATGTTAATCCTTTGGTTGATACTTCCATTTAATTTGTGAGACGATGGCGTTGGTGAGGTTGAAGGTTCAATACTCACTGTCGACATGATGTTGGCAGTGATAATAATTTGCACATAATACTCTCAATGAAATATTTAGGATGAAGAAAACAGCTCGATGAAGACTTTATTTATAATTACATCATTCATTTTAATGTACAGTCACTTAATTGAAAATAATTGCATTGATTAGTAAGAAAATCATGCTTTGTTTTTTTTATAAAATAAACCTTCGTGGAAAAAAAGCAGCTTTAACTACTTTATACCTGAATCGTTAATATTCATTTAACAAATTAAATTATTTTTTGAAAGTTTTCAGAGCAGACAATGGCCTACAGCTTAAGATGAAACAATATAAATCGCTTGTCACTAACAAATATTTGTATTTTTCAACTCCAGTGACATCAGATATCCATTTAACAGCCTCGTTTATCAAAATTCGGCTTAACGTACTTTTCACGACAGCTGCTTTCACACTGAGTTTCGAGCTTCAGCGAAATTAAAAAGAGAAATTTCGCTCCGTGCTATCAGATCGTGCAAAAAGGATTGACGGAAAGGAAAACGGTAGAATGTCTGAAACTCTTGAAGTTCCACTTATTCCGAAAGTAAAAGTTCGGATGTATAACTGAAATATGTACACACGCACGCTCGATGAGCCAGTTTGACGAACTTGTACGTGAAAGGCAGATGAGCTCACGATTCCAGCCGTCACGACCAGGGTTAGGTAAGTGAATCGAAAGTAGCACGTTCCTCAGTCTTTTTATGTGCTCAGGAGCAAAGCGCTGCGGCACGCTTAACCTTTTTCGCGTATATACGGCTTCTATTATAAATCTTCTTCGAAGCTTTACTAAGTTCTAGGGCTTCAGCTTTCTTCCAGCTTATCTCGCTCCGCGAATGCCTACTGAAAATGGACAGCGAAGCGTGAAATTTTTAGTCACAAAATGTATCAAACAGTTTCTTAAGTAGCATCTAAGATGACACATTTAAGGTGCTTCAAGAAATAACTTTAGAAAGCTTCTGCTGAGAGCTGCACATTATTCTTCACGGTTTGTATGTTTCGAAATCCTGCCATTCTTAGAAATCTGTCAGCCATTCATGCAAGTGGAGAAACAACACACGGAATTTAAAATAAAGATTTGGGATATTCTAATGAAGAATCTCTTCCTGAATCAGAAATCGAATGAAGACCTGTAGTTTTTGACGAAGGCACATAAAATGGTGTCTCCGAAGATTAAATAAATAAGCAGCATTTCAAATATAACTCTTACTATCTGACTATAAACTGGCTTTATAGATAGGTCTTGAACTTAATGTAATTACTACTTCCAATACCGTAGAAATGTAAATCGTGAATCCAGATGGAGATTGAAGATCGTATAACTTCTTCTCAAAACCGACATATACTTATGTAGCTTTTCTTTTCAAAAAGCTATCAACATTTTCCTCTTTTTCGTTTGTGAAAAAAAATTCACGATTTGAAGAATGAAACAGGACTCTTGAGTTATTTTAAGGAACGTGTGATTACTTTTCGAAGTATTCACAGAGGTCTAAGGATCCCCTGTTCGGGAAAACAGATGGGCACTTTACTTCCTTCTGCAAAAGTTTTTCTTGGAAACTTCCTCCCTAAGTACTTCTTAAAAGTTTGAATAAACTAAAACACGTGCCAAAGTAATACTCAAACACTTCTTCCAACGCGTTGGAACTATTTGATAGCACTGTAATAATAATATGTTTCAAGAGATCAAGATGTGAATCAAGAGATTAAGAAAAAAAGAGGAGAAAATGAAGAGATAAAAAGAAAACAGCTTTAAAAATGCTAAAGATATTGTACCGAAATAGGTGGGTGGGACAAGATATCTCAGACGCTCCTGTTTCTGAATTTATCGCTGACTCTTAGCATAAGATCGTAGCACGTAAAAAACCTCTCTACATCACCATTAAGTGCATCCATCTGCCCAGTCTTAAATCTTAGAGAGGCGGGTAGAAAATGATAATAGATCCTTTAGTTTTTAGATGACATTACAGAGAGAGAGTAGAGTATAGAACTTGTATTAAAACTCTTTTTATCAAGACGTTTTAGTGTTCACGAAACTTTCAGAGACACCACAGTTGTATTCGTTTTATTGACATTTTTTTATTTTCTTCCGCAGTTCTTCAGTTAATTTGAAAGTTATCCAATGTGCGTGGTGACATTACGTGAATTGACAAAAAGGTTACAAGAGCCGATTTTGATTTCTTTTGATTGCTCTTTTCGTGTTGATAACTCAGTTGAGGAATTTTACTAAGAATAAATTGCAAGTAAAATTTAATTTTGCATTTTTTTCGTTGGTGACTAGAAGAAATTTTGTAATGCTTTAATAATTTTCAGTAACGAAATTACAAATAACCACACATGTTGCATATATGCTATAACCTCTATTGATTCCTACGTTGGATTTCAGCAAGGTTTTCAAAATAACACTGTGTATACGTAGAACTATTTTTTCGCTTAGAGGTTGCACTAGAAATTGTTAATCAACAGCAACCGTATGCTCCAATACACTTCTAATTATAAGGAAGGGAGGCAAAATCAGATGATATCGTACAACTTTTCTTTAACTAGATGCAAAATGAGTTCCTTGGGCTTCCTTTAACTCATAAACAACAAAGGAAACGTCTTAAATATTGAATTTTTATTGCTACTTATTCCTATATAATAACTAGGAAAATTACATTAATTATCTCAATAAATATTTTAAATGGGAGTATTTTCCAGAGAACAGCATCTTCCCATGTCCACTATCCAATCGTGACATGATGGCTACAAAACATTTACCACTTTTTTTCTACGGCTTCAGTTCTGTATTGGGTTTGATACAGATTCCAAACTGCGATGGGACGGCTATGAAGAGGTGCGGCTGGGTCAAAAGTCAATGGGCGAGATGCTTGTCGGCGCATCTTGCCTCTTTTCTTCCAGCTTATATTTTCTGCGGTGCATTTGTTCCTTCAAGAATTAGTTGTAACTTAGTGGGTGTGTTGATGAGTGCTTCAGAGAGAGATACCGGAATGTTTGAAGATTCTTTTCATATCTGCGCCATCTGTGTCTTTTCTAGCAGAGCCTGAAAAAGATAGAAATTGTAATGAGACAGAGTAAATGGTCACACCATGAAATCGTGTTAGCCTAAGGCAATAATGAGCATTTAATGCTTTTATATTTTACAAAGAAATTACAACGCTTTTACTTTATAAGTATTAAGATATTTCTAGTTGAAAATGGTCTAATGCGTATTGAGCTCAGTTGCTTTGACGACAAGATTAAATAGATTTATACTAAGTAATATATGCGCACGCACACACATGCATAAGTTTTCAGAAGTCAATTCATTACTACTAAATATCCTCATTTTCAAACATTATTGCATCAATTTTATAATTTAGATTTATAAACAATTTTCTTATTTTTACATATTTTTTCAAGCATTTTTTTTCATAGGGACATGTGTAAGGGATATAGAACCTCTAACTGTACAAGTTAAATCCCTTCAAAAACAGAAAAGCACTATATGTGATTAAAAAAAAAGCGATATTAATTGTAGCACATAGCTATGTCAGTAATTTACTATAAGCTCATTTCTATGAATTAAATTTTAAAGAATGGAAAAAAAAAAAATAAATGGAGCAAAATATTTCAATTTTCTTTCTTTTTGGAAAAATAATTCAACTAAATTGCATGAAACAAAATAAATGTAAATCTAATAAATAAAAAGAACATTGAATTAAATTCTAATGCATATAAATATAATTGTTTTTCTAATATTACGAGTATTTCACAGCATGTATCTCAACTTTCAACGTCATTACAATTATTTAATAATATCTATAAATTTAAAGAGTACCAAAGTACACAATAGTTAAGATTATTACTCATAAAAATAATTAAAACTATTTAGTTATATTTAATCCTTTTATTAAACTAGTTCTGCTTGTTTTAAATTTCTAAATTAACCGCATACTATTATATACAGGTATATTTTCTCTATCTGTTATTCAAGATTTTATCGATGAAGCACTTAGAAAAACCTTACTTTATCTAGAACTTTTAGTTAAGGGACCCATCTGGCTAACCTCTGTTTGTCAAACAAATAATAATTTAGTGCCTATAGCAGGGGTCAACAATCTACGGCACCCGTGCCACATATGGCACTTGGTACAATTCTCAATGACACTCTGCACTACTCAGCGAATTTATCGATATTTGTGTGAATGGAAGTTGATAAATTTGTAATGGACCTTATTCGAGAATCACGGACTCTTACGGAATTACGAAAAAATTTGAAAGATAACTCCAAAGATAAATTTACAGCTATTTTATAAATTATTGAATGTCATTGCTGGGGAAATTTAACTGTTCCGAAGACAGAAAAGTGCATGTATTCTGCTTTTGGTTCTATATATCTAAAAAATTGTTCCTAATATGAAAAACATTTCCGAGTCCGCAAAGAAATTGTTTAACAATTGAATGCTCAGTATCGTGTCAAATTGAAAGTCACACATTATATCCCTGATTTTTTAATATAAAAAAACAGAGCGGTGCAAACATTAGGTTTGCATTAAAATTTTTATTTATTTTTTTATTTAACTATAATGAAGGGAAATCCTGATATTTTATATATTGTCTATTTTTTTTATAAACATGTTTAAAAGTACTTAATATATGTAAAATTTTAATTTTTTAAATTTTTGTTGAAGAAATAAATATATTTTATACTATTTATTTTTATGTAAATAAATATCTTTAAATGATACAAAATTAATAAAACTGTAAATCTACATTATTGACCTCTATTCTCATATTCTACATGCATTGTCGTGGGAATAGAAATGTTTCAAATATGTCCTACTGTGTAGCTTGATTAATTGAATATTAACGTCGCACTGGACAACTGCACGAAGTCTTTTGGCGACGGACCACGTAATTTTGAACCATGGTCAAGTGACGTGGATGACACCTGAGCTGGCACCTCCCCTCTCCTAACTACCACACCACACCAACGGGAGGACGTTTCAGCTCTCGACAGATTTAACGTGCATCGCTGCCCTACACGGCGGATCTTTAGTGGTACTGGGCTCGAACTCGGGACCAGGCAGGCCACGATCCGATACCTATACCACTCGGCTACCGCGGCCCCCTACTGTGTGGCACTCTCAATCATATGGGTAGATTGGTTTGGCTCTTGCGCCATAAAACCCTACACTCACTCACTTGGTTTGGCACGTCAGAGCCAAAAGGCCGACCCTGGTTTACAGTGTTATATAGTTGTGCTACTCCTTTACTTTGTAGCGGATAACTACATAAGCCAGAAACAACCTGTAAACAGAGGGGTAAACTTTTGTCTAGTGGTATGTTACGTGCTTACGAATCAGAAGGTACAGAGTTCTATCCTCCTCAACTTCAAAGCAGCTGCCTCGAAGTCATTGCTAGTTCTGAATGGGCCCTGTATCAAAACTCCTTCGGGGCCCTTTTTAGAAATGAAAGCCTTGTTAGCGTTACTGTAGTTACACATGTTGGGGACCTTGTAGCTTCGGGGCCCCTTATCATTGATATGGCTGATACGGCGGTAGCTACGCCCCTGCTCGAAATGTTCATAACTGCAACGACCGGGCTCAAGAAGCTGTTTTTTCTTGATTGATGAATTGATTAATCAAATAATGCAAACGATTTTAATCTTAGTTCAAACAAAATTAATGTGTAATATCTCCATTACGTAATTCATTTGTTTTTGAATCAGTGATTTCAATTTTAAAAAATGAATTTAAATTGTATACTTCTATATACATCTTATTACATGTGTTTAAATAAAGTATTAGCAAATAATTATAGTTTTTGATTTGTTAAAAAATAAAAAAAATTTGAGAAAAAAAAACTTAAAAGTAAACATTATCTTCATGTTAATTAGAATACGCAATAATATTTAAATACTAAACTACGCTGAAATATGAATGATTAGAAATCACAGATAACAAACTGGAAAATAAAATGAAAAAGTTAGCAAAACACCCTATGCACTTTTAAAACTGAAATCTATAGACAATAACATATCACCCCAAAAAGTAAGTTGAATGTATTTTTCTATATTCTTATTCTGCGTCTAGAAATGAAATTTTAAACAGTTATTAACAATCACACCCACGATTCATCTTATTTTCTGTTCCACACTCAAATTATATCCAAAAACATTTCAAGTAAAACATGCTTTTAAATATGAGCTATAGAAATATATATCGTCGGCCTAATTATCAGACTGCGTAACTCCACCGATGTTACTGATTTGATATAGGAGTGCAACGTGCCAAGCGCTTTCTGGCGCGATTAATCCTTTTGTTTTGTCTACGCCATGCCTCAGAGGGCGCTTCGCTTTTAATTTATTCCTCGATTAGTGTAATCACTACTTTTTTTATTTCATAATAAAACTAGATTTCGAAGGGAGAGGTGGTGACAAGATTTTAAAATAAAATAAATACAGCAGAAAGTAATATTAATGTATTACACTTCCAGATATAAATTATTTACACTATATTTTAAGCGTTCATTACACAAAATTTGTAACAATGTAATACTTTAGCTGAGCAGAGATCCCGCGAAAAAAAAAATTAACACTAATATACGTTATCACTATGGCAACCACATTATCGCACGATAAAAATATCAAAGTAAACCATATTGTAATATTATCGCCTATCTTGGTGAACATAAACAACAACTTGGCGCCTAGCCCTACTGTATGAAATTAGTATCCCAGATGGAGTTACGCAGTCTCATAATTAGACAGACGATATAATACTATTTTATGATACATCTCAAATTTTTTTTCAATACTTTTTTGAAAATCTAATGCATTATTAAACAAAATGTAACAGGTGTTAAAATTTGAAATTATTGAGGTTACAATTGGTAGAGAGATTAATTATGCTTGTTTCTAGTAACAAATAATATTATTAAAATTTTCAGTCTTCTTCAAAAGCTCATTCGCTTCAGAATTGATATATTTTTTAGTGTAATTCTACTTATGTAACTTTAACTCATTTTTTGTCTGTCTTTATGATCTATCCATCATTTAAGCTATATACGTAACATGAAAATCCGAATGTTTCTTGAAATACAGTTCTTAAAGAGAATTCTTTTATAATAAAAGTAATGTTAAGAAAGAAATTATACGGATAAAAATACTGTATTTACACGAATCTAAGCCGTACTATTTTCTCAGTGTTTATGCTACCGAAAATCGGGTGCGGCTTAGAATGGAAGGCAAAACATTGGTTGGATGGAGAAAATTAAGTTTCCAACCTTTTAAAAAAGAAAGGTGCAACCATCTATTCTGGCCAATGTTCTTGTATGTATTTGAAAGTTTTTATTGCTGGTGAAAAATAAATTAATTATTATATATATAACTTCTTTATTTCTAATTAATTATTTTTTAAAATTTCCTATCGGATATTGACTTTACACAATTATTATTTTTTTTCTCAAAAACGTGTAGAGATTGGGGTTGCGACTTAGAATCGATGACAACATTTTTTCACAAAAACATTTCGAGAATTTGGCATTCGGCTTAGATTCAAGTAAATACAATATTATCAATCCTATAAAAAAATACTGGATAAATTTTACAGAAAAGGAAAAATAAATAAAGGAATTTCTGTTCAAGCATTTGTAAAATAAAACTAATCTACAAACAAGAAGAAAGAAATATAAAGAAATATAAAACATTTCCAAACAATATATACTATTAAAACATGCGATTTTTTAAACCAAATTAGTATTTTGAAAATGTTTGCATATATTTCAAAAAGTGAATTACTTTTAATCTTTTACGTTTTATTATGCTTCAGGCAAATTATTTTTATTATTTTCTTATGCTTCAGGCAAACAGTCTAAAGTTGAATCTTTAACATTAAACAATGAGAGTTGCGCAACGAGAAGTAAAATATAAGAATGAGGACACAAGTAACTAGAGTATTATTTATAATTTATAATAAGAGTTTTTACAAAAAAAAACTCAAAAAGTAAATATCTCTTTGAAATGTTTTAGGAGGTTTTTTTGATATTTCTCTTTTGGTAATTTCTTTTTATATAATCCATTGTATAATAAATCTCAAAAATCTGCAGTTGAACTATGTTAAACTTTATATTTTTTTTTTTACTGCCCTAGATACATTTAAGTTTCATGAAAATTATCCAAAGCGAATTTTAAAAGAACAGTCTTGGATAATATAGCATTGTTAGAGCAATCCAATTTTTTTAAGGGATTTTTTGAAAAGTTATGTTTTTAATCCCCTGATAAATTTAAATTAAATGATTGATTGATTGAATATTAACGTCGCACTGTTCAGCTACACGAGGGCTTTTGGCGACGGACCACGTAATTTTGAACCATGGTCAAGTGACGTGGACGACACCTGAGCTGGCACCCCCTCTCCTAACTACCACACCAACGGGAGGACGTTTCAGCTCTCGACAGATTTAACGTGCATCGCTGCCCTACACGGCGGGTCTTTAGTGGAAATTTAAATTAAAAGCGAATTATTATGAATATGATTAATTTTACAAACCGCGAATCACTCACAACAGCTTATTGTGATGTAATAAAAACACGCATTACATGATAAAAATATGCATTTAGCTTTTGTTTAAAATGTAAAATTTAAATAAACGTAAAATGTTATATACAATTCTAGCAGTAGAAAGTTTTTTAAGGAAAAAAAATTGTGGGAAAACATGATTCAAGTGTTACTAAAATGATTCTAAAAATAATTCGTTTTAAAGTAGAAATGGTGAATTTGGAATACAAAGGTAAAGAAACAACAACAACAAAAAAAATGTTGAAATAAGTTTTTGATGTGAAAAACCCGATATGATATCCAAAATCCTCATCCAAAAAGGAGAATATATACCAAAAATAACTACTTTTAGAAAAAAATTTAAAGAGGTAATTAATGTCGAAATGTATTATACATATAATACAGGGGTATCCAACTCAAATGAACTTGTGGAAAAACATTATAATATCTCGCGGGTCGCACATAAAAATATGTACATTTATATCAGATTTAGAAACAAAAAAAAACATTTATTGGAGTGAAATTTTAAAACAAAATGAATTTTTGTTATTGTTTTCATTATTTTTCATGTATACAGACAGATAATATAACAATGTTTGTATAATATAATAATGCAATGATCAAATAATGTTTAAGATATTACAGTTGTCATTTTCTTGAAAATTAGGGTGCTCCTTTTGAATTGATCTTTCGTTACTCATTGTTGAAATTTGATAGTGTTGTCATTCGCAAACGATTAAGTATACGTTGCCCTTTATTTTAAGCGTCCTGCATATTTTTTTAAACTTTAAAAAACATCTCTGTGTGTGAGAGACTGCCTCTTGCTTTTTGGGCACTACAAACAGAAAAGGAAGAGGAGAAATGAAAGTCGCACAAACAGAGAACCATGTACCATCCATAATAAAGGATATGCATAATGCAATTCGGAATTTATTAAAAAAGTAATTTATTATAGTAAAATCAAACGTAACTGTTTGATAAATTATAAATTTATTTTAATCTAAAGGATGTTTATATTATCAAAAAGGATTTATTTTAAAAACAACAGTTGACAGGGAAATATATATACATTGTAGATTTATATATATATAAATTTTCCCTTAAATATATTTCAAAATGAAAAAGCTTTAAAAACCTGATATTTAAAATTTTTTAAAAAGAGTCGGTGGGCTGCAACTTATGTAATGGCGGGCCGCGTGTTGGACACCCCCCTGATATAATACACACAAAGATTTTTAAACTTCTTTTCATTGAAATATATATATATAGGATCAGATTGAACCGCATATACTTTCTGAATATATATATATGGCATGCAGCCAAAACCAAGCAGTCTTCGCGCGCAGGCGCAGTGAATTAAAACTGAAACTTGAACTAGTGGAAGAGAAACAAAAACTCTAAAACATTAGAGAGAGAAAGGAGAACGCGAGAGGTGCGCGAGCAGGCGTTACCTTCTGAATATCATCGTCAATCTTATCTGTAAAAACAACTACCTTTTTAATTAATTTTTGTTTAATGTTAAAATAAAATAGAAGATAGACCAACGTCTTGGACCCCTTGTTGTCTCCCACAAATTATGGGGGCTCGGCCGGGATCGATAAAATTTCGATTTTGAACCAAAGTCTGGACAATGAACAACAGCGTCCGTGAAGGAGACGCTCCGCCATTTTTCGGAAACTTCGTTCAACCTGTGTAGAGGTTGAATTTTTCAACTTCATTCCGCCTGTGTAGAGGTCGGAACAAATAACAAAATAACCTGTGTAGAGGTGTATTTTTCAACGAACCATCGACAAATATTCCGCCTGTGTAGAGGTTGGAAAACCCATCGACGAAAATTCCGCCTGTGTAGAGGTTGGAACCACTCACAAACACCTGCGAAGAGGTGACAATTCGAACAATTTCAAGAACTATTTTTCATCTAACGATATAACCTGCGAAGAGGTGAAATCAGTGGAATCAACGTTTTTATTGGATACATCGTTCGTGCGAGCAACAAGGGAGCCAGAAAAAAAAAAGGTAGGATCTTTTCATATTTTTATAAAATGTATAAAAACGCTCTTAAAGAGGATCTCATAAGAGTTGTTGAGGAGCTAGACGGTTCTGTGGAGAGTACTGACACTATAGTTAAACTAAAGACTAAAATTGAGAACAGTAGTACATTTGAAAGTGATCCAGATTTCGTTAAAACTTTAATTCAAAACTGTATAGATGAGAGAGTATCGCAAAACGAAAGAGAGGTAACTTCAGAACAAAAAATTGAGCTCGCGAAACTTCAGTTGGCAAAATTAGAAAAAGAAATCGAACTTCAATTGGCTAAAAATAAAGCATTAAGTTTAAATCCTGCAACTAAAGTCGAAGAAAAACAGTTCGAAACTAACATAGAAAATATGATAAAAAGTATAAAAACTTTATCTCTTCCCTGTTCCCACCAGATCTGAAAATTTTAATCTGTTCTTCCAATCATTAGAACGCGCATTTTTAACCAAGAAAATAAATGACGAATATAAATCTGAAATTTTAATAAATCTTCTGGGCGAAAGAGCTCATAACGTCTTACTGTATATTAAAGAAGAGGAATTAAATGACTATGAAAAACTAAAATCTATAGGACTCAGAGAATTCCAATTAACCCCTCGCGAGTGTTTAAACTCATTTAAAAATGCTGTAAAATCATCAGGCGAGACATACATCCAATTTGCTGCAAGATTGACGGCAAACTTCCAATATTATTGTTCGTTAAGAAAAGTTAATTCCTTTGAATTTATGTGATCTTATAATTTCTGATAAATTATATGAAACTTTAAATAAGGAAACTGCAACTCATGTTGGCATTCGAGAAGCAGAAGATTGGTTTAGGCCTATTGATTTAGCTAAAGAGTGTGATATTTATATTTCATCTAGAAGCGGATCACATAAAGAAATTCCTATTACTTATGGATATACCCAAAACCCTTTAAAAATAGATCACAAAACTTTTAAACCAAAGATTAAAGAGAACTATCCCCAATATCTTGAAAGAGAAAATAAAATTGCTTTATATGCGGTGATTCATCTCATTGCGCAAGAGACTGTGAGAAGCGTTTTAAACCTAAAGAATCTAATGACCACATCCATAATAGAATAATCGTGAATACTTTGAAAAGAGAGAGCGAAAAACAAAATAGCGAAGAATGCGCAAATCTTCAATACGTAAACATTTTTGTGGAAAATCAGCCCGTAACAGCATTGATTGATTCAGGTTGCCAGATCCCAGTTTTAAATTCCTCACTAATTAGAGTGCAAACACCTTCCGAAGAGATCATAACATTAAGTTCATGTTTTGGCGAACAGCGTATGGTAGAAGTTAAACCCATAAATATTTCTCTTAATCAACACTCTCCTAGCTTATGTGAGAACGGCAATATCACCGACCTTGACCGAAGAATTTATTATACATCCCAGTGTATATTCTGAAATAGAGAAACTAGGCCACGCAAAGAGCGATGTTTTATTGAGTGAAAGTGGATCCTCTTTGAGTGTAGATTATGGTGTTTCTTTTCCAAATGTTTCTGTTTCAAATGTGATAGAAAACTCTAGTTATGATTTGCCATATGTTAAAAACTTTAATACTAGAAATGATTCGAGTTCTCTAATTAAGGATTATAAATGTAATAAAATTAAGATTACTAAGTTAAAATTGAGTATTGTAAGAGAAAATGTTCTGATATAGTATTGTGTAAGAAAGCCAATGGTGCCATGAAAACGAGTTCCGTGGAATTTATCTCCCGCTCACCTAACCCTTTACCTATGAAGAGTGAACATCGACGGTTTGTGTTGCTCCGAAAAATTTTTGAGCCTTGGCAGTGGAAGCGAAGGAAAAAGAGAAATCGTTTTGAACAGACGTCCAGAACTCTAGAGAGGAAAATATCGATGCGTTCAACCAAAGATCAACTTGTTGAAAAAGACGTTCTTATGCCTGTGAAAAACAATGTTTTCCTGTGGAACCTTCCGGATGTCGAAGAGGTGCCTTCACATGATGGAGAAACTGTCTAGTTCAGAAAATTATGATATGTTTAATCTCTATATATTTGTCGTATAGTCCTTGTCTGTTCCGGTTTTTTTTGTATGTTTCAGATTCTCCTCTGGTCTCCATGGAAATACCGCTGCGGACAGCGGACAGTCAGAATGGCCGTTATGGCATGCAGCCAAAACCAAGCAGTCTTCGCGCGCAGGCGCAGTGAATTAAAACTGAAACTTGAACTAGTGGAAGAGAAACAAAAACTCTAAAACATTAGAGAGAGAGAAAGGAGAACGCGAGAGGTGCGCGAGCAGGCGTTACCTTCTGAATATCATCGTCAATCTTATCTGTAAAAACAACTACCTTTTTAATTAATTTTTGTTTAATGTTAAAATAAAATAGAAAATAGACCAACGTCTTGGACCCCTTGTTGTCTCCCACATATATATATACATTTAAGCTAAAGATTTTTTAAGTTCTTTTTATTATGCAAGTGCTTCATATTAAACTTTGCGTTCGAAGAATACATATCATATGACTCATTTTCCAAATTCCAAAGGTATACATTGCAGTACAGTAAATAATACCAATATGGTATACAATCCTGTATAGTAAGTAAAACACTAAAATCAAATATAACCGAATTATAGTTAAAAGTAGTCAAGAAAGAAGAGATCTACTTTATTAAAAGCTAAAATTTGAATTGCTACACGGACGATATTGTTATCAAAATGCTAAATTTATAAGTTAAAATATCATTTGCTAAGATCAAAACTTACGATTAAACTGTTCCAAAACAAAGTAATGAAAAAGAATTGTTTTAGAATAAAGAGTGAACGGGGATATATCATCATCATAAGCGGCTAAACAGCCCAATTATGAGTCAATGCCAATGCTTCAGGAGTCAATTGCCCAATGAGTCAGAAGTCATCTGAAGATTTCTCCATAATGACTTCCGATTGATCTTTGATCTCCAGTTCTTTTCATTAATTTCGAGAAAATTAGACATAAAAAGAGTAAACTTCTAGAAATTAATACTTAACAGTTATGAATAGCAGTTATAATAATTATATGCTGTATATATATATATATACAGGGTGTCCCAAAACGACCGCATAAACTCTGCAGAGCTAGATTCCTGGTTGGGAGTACATAAAAACTGCCCAAAGAAGCGTTTCTGTACGATCCATTGTTTACGAGAAAAATACGAAAAACAAAGTATGACGTCACTGCCGGTGCAAGAAAAAAACACTTTATTGGACACATCAACAACAGTATTTGCATATCTTTCCAGACGATAATGTTTAAAACGTTCACCGCGCATACCGCGTCATGCATGCGCGCGCCGTGGACTGACGTTAAGCCGCCGTTGAGCTGGTATTTAAAAGGCTGCATCTTGCAGCTACCGGTAGTCTTTGTACGGTGGCCATGTATTCCGTTCGTGACTACAGCGACATGTACTTGATGTATGGCCGATGTAATGGAAATGCCTTCCGAATTGCTAGGGAGTATGCCCGTCGATATCCGTCCTCCCGATGTCAACGTCATCCGTAGGCTGGACGACAGATTGCGAAATACGGGAAGCATCTGACCAACAGCCAATGTTCACGATACTCATGCACACTAGCCCGTGAGATGGCTTCGAGTAAAAGTACTGTGTATAGGCTTTTACGGTCTGAGAGGCTATACCTATTTCGGTACACAGCCGTGCAAAGTCTGAAACCAGATGACTGTCAGAAATGCTGTGAATGGCTGTTGCAGCAACATAACACAGATAATGATTTCATTATCCTGTGATAATGCACATATCCTGTGGACTGATGAAGCATGTTTCACTCGTGATGGGGTAATCAACCATCACAACAGCTATATGTGGTCCCAGGTCAATCCGCATGCAATCCAGCCGCAGAAACATCAGGAACGTTGGTCTCTCAACGTGTTTGTCGGCATACTCGGGGGTCGCCTGCTTGGACCATATCTGTTGCCTGAACGGCTCTCGGGACAGTCGTACTTAGTGTTTCTCAATGAGGTCCTAACCGAGTACCTCGATGACATACCATTAGCGGCAATACAGGGACTTTGGTTCCAGCATGATGAGGCTCCGGCGCATTTCTGTGCTCCTGTACGTGATTGGCTGGATATCGCATACCCCGGCCGTTGGATCAAACGTTTGGATTCTGTTCTATGGCCGCCACGTTTGCCAGATCTTACACCGTTGGATTTTTTCCAATGAGGCCACCTCAAAAAAACTGGTGTATCGAGGCGTAGTGATAACACAAATGGACTTAGTTGCTCGTCTGCATGCTGCTTGTAAATACTTCGGTGAACCCCGAGGTGCTGCGACGTGTGATGACAGCCATTTCACGGCATGTTCAAGCCTGCTTCGAAATGCACGGTGGACAATTTTAACATCTGCCTTAAATTGTGCATATACTGCTGTTGATATGTTCAATGAAGTGTTTTTTCTTGCACTGGCAGTGACATCATACTTTGTTTTTCGTATTTTCCTCGTAAACTATGGATCGTACAGGAACGCTTCTTTGGGCAGTTTTTATGTACTCCCAACGAGGAATCTAGCTCTGCAGAGTTTACGCGGTTGTTTTGGGACACCCTGTATATATATATATATATATATATATACGTATATAATATGTAAAATATATATAATAGTTACTGCTATATACAAATATTTAAGTGGATATTAAAGATGTCTTTTTATTTAATGAAGAAAAAATCGATATACAGTTGAACTTGTTCTTGTGCGGTTGATAAAAACCGCATAAACATAACCGCACAAAAAAAATTCGAAAATTTCATTAATTCTTACATATAACAAGCAAATTCGTCGAAATACTGCAGAATTTTTTTTTTATGCAGTCGCACAAAAATAAAATCGCATCAAAAAGGACCGCACAAAAACAGGTTCTACTGTAGAATAGATATCTTCGATTATATAGATTAATTCAAATATTTACATAAAATTCCTCTTTCCATACAGTTACTAGGATAGGAACTTCCAGCGAAACATTACAATTTTGAGTACTTTTCCGTTTCGCCGACGCAGGTGATAAAGTCGCCAAAAATGATACAACCAAAGCCAAACGGAATATTCCCACTGGTGACCTATTACCACCACATTTTCAAAACAAGTCGCAATCTTATCTCGTAAGTAAAGTCTTTTTCGAAATACATAAAAAAAAAACCAATGAGAACTTGATTTTATTAACATTTTTTTTATGTGTATACTGTGTTTTTTGTCGCCAATAAACCTTGCTTGGCGAGATTTGAGACGGCGAAACGGAAAAGTACCCCATTTTGCTATTGAACGAGTTCTTAGAATTACAGCTTTCTTTGTTGTGAAACACTGTACGCTTTAACATTTTGGAATGAAAAACTTTGGAGGAACACACACACATAAAAAAAAAGAACTTCTTATCTTCTTATAAAACAATACATCTTTTTCGTGGTTGGAAAGGCTAATGCAATTTTTCGAATTCACTTTCTATTCCCGCAGTCCATTCCTCTTGGAAACCTTTCATTATCATTCACTCTTTGTTACACGTGAGAAATGTGCTGCGGAACAATTCCTAAAGAAGAACTATGTTGTTCTTGACATAAGGTTTTGAATGTCAAGGGCGTGGCTTACGAATTCCTCACTCGAACTCGACGAACACACCTGATATTTTTCTTTCCTTCGCTTTTTCATTCTTTTTTTAGATTATGATGCGACCTAGTTTATTTTCTTAGCATATCGTGGAAGAATCATATTCGTTCTCGATTTCCATGAAAGATAAAGAAGCAACCACCGGAATAAGTTCAATGGTTTCCGCCCGACCTCTCAAGGATATCAAATTTATTAAAAGAATGGGTAGATTTAAATCGACGTCAAGGGAATCATAGACACAGAAGCTTTAAATTGATAGGTTTTTTTTAAAAATGATGAATACTTTATGATACATACTGATAGGTATTTTGAAAAATACATTTATTTGTAGCAATTCTTGGCTTGGAATATAATTATGGACGTTTGACATTTAATTTTCAACTTAACAAAATAAAATGCGCATTGTGTATAATCATATGTTATTTTTCTTGCCAGAGAGAGAGAGAGAGTTAGGTCGTTTTCTTACCTTAACCCTGTGGCCGGAACATCAATTTTTTGCCGCTCAAAGGAGCATCCATCTGACAGACGGGTACGCAATTTAAAAAAAAAATTTTTTTTATTACTTTAATGACTGTTTTAAATGTCCTTATCCCTCATGAAATTGAGTATGGCTCGAATAAGATGTGGGGGTTAAATTAAGTACCACTTTTTTTTTCAGGATTTTTACATTAGACAATTTAATTAAAACATGAAACATAAAAGAAAATACAAGTTTTAATATTTGTCTTTATGAGGCCCACTATATTAATATATTTTTATCACTAGAATTGTGACTAGCATTTTTATAAAAACTGATTAGAAGTTATTTATATTCGTGTAAAAGTAATTAAAAAATAATAATACCAAAAACGAAAAAACTATAGGAACAAAAGTAATGCAAAAGTAAAACTAACAATGCATAAAATTATGGGAACAACAGTAAATATAACATTTTTATAGAGTACAAATATCACATGTTTCTTTTATTTTTGGTGTGTTCCAAGCAAATAGGAGCTCCATATTTGACGCATTTATATGACATCATTCTATTTTTTTTTTTGGACGGACAAAAATGGCAATTCCTTCTTTTTTCTCATGGCTGCCATCTATAATAATCATAAATAACTAAAAAAATGCAAATTAAAATATTAGAAAATAAATATTGTCGGGAAATCCGTCTGCGAGGCGGGACACTACAACATGCGTGCGGAGGAATATCTGTCAGATAGACGGTGATAGATAAGAAAAATTGCATGTATCGTGAGTTGAAAAAAATCGCCAATTATCCTCAAGTGATCCTCTCACTGGGTAGAGTCCAACTGAAAATATCAAGGCAGCCCACCCCAAAAATGACACCACAGCGTTATCCACAGGCATCAAAGTAATCCTCCCCGTCTGAGAGACGGATGCTTCTGTCAGAAGGTTAAAGTAGTATAGGATCAAATTGTAACTTCTTCCATATTTATAAGTTTCATAAAATCCGGCGTATAACGAGCACGTATACTTTCAAGCTGCAATTTTTAATTTTTAGGTATATTCGCCGTATAACGTGCATCCCCTGTCTAGTGAAGGAATCTGAAATGTACATGCGTAATGCTATTAAGTCGTATGCTATTAATGTTTGGAAGTCATTTTTTTGAGATATTGTACCAAAATTTTGAAAAAAATAGTATACTTCTAGAACTAAGTTCATAAGGAATGTAATTTCTTTTAAATAAAAAGCATTTTGATATACGTAGTATAGTATTTTTTTATATGTTCATCTTTTTCTTATTTTTAAAGCTATCATTTTTATATGCACAACCGTAAATTTCGGTTTTATTTTTTGTGTTAACAGTGCACGTTATACGCCGGATTTTACGGTAGTTTGTTTTGGAGCGTTTGAAAATTTTTTACAGACAAATGATCCATTACAAATCAATTCTGTAAGTATATTATTTTAACCTTTTTTTCAATATAAATATTGCATTTACAATTATTGGTTGAAAAGAGCACCGTAGGAATAAGTTGCAAATGTTTTATAAAATTTTGGTTTAAACAACTGTATGTTTGATCTAACCATTTCTTCAAAAAGATTCGTGAGTTTTTCGTGCGTTTGAAGCGATACTTTTTATTGCAATTTATTCTGGATCGTTTTTTCGAAGAAAAAAACTATGAATTCTGTAAATTTAAAAATGCATCTGAATATTTTTATAACAATAAGTGACTTCCCAAATGGCACATTTTTTATTATCTTTATTATATGTGTATTTAATTATAACAAATACTAAATATTACATAAGGTATACCGGATTTTTGAAAACTATGATAATTTCATATAATTATTAAAATTACATAAGTTACAATTATTATAATGAATATAGAAAATGCACACAGGACACTATATAGTCAGGTTACGGTTTTCAATATTTGAATTTAAAACAAATTAAAATTGAAGAATTATTTGAGTTTTGATTTCAAGATTGATTTATTAACAAACATATAAATAATAATTGAATTTCTGGTACAAATACAAATACAGATTAATTTAAATGAAACATTGTGTTTAAATTTTATTTTCTAATTACTAAAAAAACATGTAGTAATTCTAAGTTCTTATTTTTAAATAGATTTTCAAATAGTAATTACTATCAATAATAAATATATTTTGATGAAAATTGTGAAATGAATAAATAAATAAATATAAACATTTTGAATCTTCCTGTAATAACGAACACAATTGCATTTTTTTATTTGAGAATTTATAAATTCCTTAAAAAATATCGAAAAATAGTTTTATGAATATTTATTCTAACCTTTTGATTTAATATCTCCCATATTCGTCAATCTATAAGAGTTTTGAAATCCATTTTTTGGCTCAAAATTTGTATAAGTGCAAATATTTAACCGACTAAAAGAAAAGTTGAATTACTTATTTTATATTTTTTATACTCAACTGCAAAATATTTATTCGCCGTTTTATTTAAAATTTTTTTAAAAAAGCAAAAGTGAGGATATTTAGCTCTAGAATCAAATGTATCTGAATCTGGTTATCGCCGGTATCTTAAATCGTTTTGAAATTCACATCTGTTATGGAAAGAAATAAAATTTTTATTAACATCACGTGATCTATCAGTCAAAGCAAATGATCAGACGACTTCTTTTTCTATTGTTAAGTGAAAATTAAATCAATTGAATAACTGGGAATAATTTACAATATTAGCATTAGTACAGATTTTTGATTAAGTTGTGCTATGTAGCATAAATTATTTAAGCTACGAGAAATATATGCTTGTTAACGTTAAAGTGTGAAATCCTTTATTTCATAGATTAACCAGACAAGTCAGTTAAAGAATATAAAATTAGTGAATTCCACAATTTAACTAGGTATTCTATAGAATAACGATTACTTGATCGTGTTAAAGTATGGAATACGGCACTAGAAAGTTATTTGAACTGGTTCTAGCTGCTTTTAGTCAAGTTGAACACCAATTCAGAATATCATCACAGCAATTTTTGCTCTAATAAATAAGGAAAAACAAAATAAAGATATTTCATAAAATTTAAATTAATAATCTCTTACAATTTTGTTTGAAAAAGTTTACACACAATGTTTTTATGAAGCAACAGTTCTTCTTCTTCCCAGCAGTATTTTTTTGATAATATTTAAATATGACTATTTCTGCAACGTATTCTTTTTTTTTCTTTCTGTTTTTAGCAATAAGAAATTATATAATCTGCTTTTACTTATTATTTATCAATTAATCTTCCGCAATAGGGATAAAATGTATTTTTCGAGAGATTTTAGCTATTTATGATCAATTAATTTATAAAATAACTTTAAAGTTGTTTATTTTTCACTTAATGGTCTATCATTAGTTATTTTATACAACTAGTTTTCTCATAGAATAACTAGGTGAAGTATGAGAATTTTTCATCTACTATATATTTTAACTGACTTGTCTAGTTATTTCATGAAATACCTCTTTATCCTATGAAATAACTGAATTATACACTTTAACGGTAACATATACATTAATGAAATCTAAAGATATTATTGACGTGCATTATATTATTACATTTCTTCTTCTTTATAAGCGTAAAAACCTGTTACAGGTCTTGTCTGCCTCCACAGCTCGCTTCTTCCAATTCCAACGATACGCAGCAACTCTCTGCCAGTTTTTATTATTTAGAGTTTTTAAGTCATTTTCAACATCATCTATCCACCTTGTTGGTGGTCTTCCTCTTGTTCGAGATCCCATAGGATTCTTAAATGTGTAAGCTCTGGTCTGGTTGTTTTCAGGGCTTCTCCAGATGTGGCCGAGCCATCTCAATCTGTTACTTCGGATGACTTGAGTAACTTGAGGTTCTTTGTAAAGCCTATATAGCTCGAAATTATATCTAGTACGCCAACATCATTGATCTTTAACAGGCCCAAATATAGTTCTCAGTGCTTTTCTTTCGAAGGTTTCCAGAGCTCGTATAGTCTCCAAATTCAGCGTCCAATTATTACATTTATTTATATTAATTTCTCGGTTATACCTAAGGAAATCCATTTTTTATTTAAATACACGAAAAACAAAAAGAAACACACACAAAAAAAAAGAATTAATTTTTTTTCAAAGTAAAAAGATTTCATAAAAATTACTTCACTTTTTCCTTATTTTTTCCCCTTAAATTGGCAATTATTTTTATTACTTTTCATGCCTCAACACATATATATTGATGCAATGAAAGGTAATAAAAAAAAACGGAGGACTCACATATACAGTGGGCCACAAAAGTGTTCGTACACTTGCAATTTCTTATTAAATTTAATGTTTTCGACTAATAAAGACTAATATATTGAAATCGTAATTTTTTAATGATATCTGCAACTTATTCTTAATAGAATGACATAATCAATTTTTTGAAAATAGCACATAACTACTTTTTTAAAAAATTAATAATCAAAAAGCTACTAAAAATTACACCACAAAAGTCTTCGTACACTTAACAAAAATCTCAACATAGCGTTAAATATTGTATTTCTTCCTTAATTTAGTACTTTGTAGGATATCTTTTAGTGTCCACAACAACTTTAAAACGTCTTGGTATAGATTTAATCAATTTTTTGTAATTTCTGTATCGATTTTCGACCATTCTTCCATGACTATTGTTTTTATACTTCACATTATGTGTTTATATGTCATATGTTTTCTTTTTTTTAAAATTAAAATCTGTCCAAATATGTTTTACTGAGCTGAATAAAGTGATTCAGGAGGTTTTTCAGAATTTGGGGACAGTTATAGAGATACCAGCGTAGTACATTGAGAGCAGTGCGCTTGGCGTCATTATCCTGTTAAAAAATGAAGTCGTTTCCTTTATCCAAATTTTGGGCGGATAATTTAAAATTTCTCTTTAAAATATTTAAATAGAGCTCATGATTCAGAATACCATAAAAAATACCAAATTACCTAATTCTGAGGTCAATTTACACTCCCACGCAAGAACACTTCCACCTTTATGGTTCATTAATCAAACTAGATTCTTGGGATTAAGTTTCAGAAAATACAAAATTGACAGCAAATTGATTGGAATGACAGAAAATTCAACATTTTTGGTTCTGATGGGTGCATAATAATTTGTAAATGATAAAATGAGGAGTTTTATCCCATGAATTTATGTGGAACAAGAACTCCTCCATCTCCAAGCTGAAGCATGGAGCTGGAGGTGTTCTTGCGTGAGGGTGTAAATTGGCTTCAGGATTAGGTAATTTGTATTTATTGATGGTTTTGAGAATCATGAGCTCTATTTAAATATTTTAAAAGGAAATTTCAAATTATCCGCCAAAAATTTGGATATAGGAGACGACTTCATTTTTTAACAGGATAATTACGCCAAGCGCACTGCTCTCAATGTACGCCACTGGTATCTATATAACTGTGCCCGAATTCTAAAACACCTCCTCAATCACTTTATTTAGCCCAGTAAAATAAATTTGGAGATTTTAATTAAAAAAAACATGACATATAAACTCATAATGTGAAGTAAAATCATGGAAGAATGGTCGAAAATCGATGCAGAAATTAAAAAAAACTGATTAAATCTATACCAAGTTTTAAAGTTATTGTGGACACTAAAAGATATCCTACTAAGTACTAAATTGCGAAATAAATATAATATTTAAAGCTAAGTTGAGATTTTTGTTAAGTGTACGAAGACTTTTGTGGCGATATTTTTTAGTAGCTTTTTGATTATTAATTTTTTAAAAAAATAGTTATACTATTTTTTAAAAAATAATTATGTCATTCCATTAAGAAGAAGCTGCAAATATCATAAAAAGTCACAATTACAATACATTAATTTTTATTAGTCGAAAACATTAAATTTTATAAGAAATTGCAAGTGTACGAACACTTTTGTGGCCCACTTTATATATGTTTCAGAGCGTCCTTTTTATTATTATACTTTTATTTAACCCAACTACAAATAGGAATATCTGTAATTTTTATTCACCATTAGATAATGATTTAAAACATTTGTCTAATTTCTAAAGTAAAAAAAGTAAATAGTAAACGGTAAAAAAGTCAACACAATTTTCTTTGTTGATAGTTTTAAAAATTGAGAAGGGAAAAGAAGAGAAGAATTAAACCACCCCTTTTAAACGTTCTTCAGGAAATATCTTACAACTTCATATGAAGATTTTAAAAAAAGATTATTTCCCTCTCTGGATAAAAAAAAAAAGAACAACCTCTATTAAGATTGTTTGTGGAACAGTGCTTACCCCTGCGTGAGCCTCAGTTGTTGGAAACAGACGGTAAAACCATTTTGTTTTGCCTGGAAGAGGTAAAAAAAAAATCTGATGGCAATATTGAAAGAAAAAAAAAGCTATCTTCTTTTACAAGTATTGTCTCTTTTAAAACGTTTGCGGTCACGACATGCATTTCACCTAAAAACACATCTTTATTTAGAAATTTTCATTTTTTTTATTTTCCGTGAAAACATATAACAGAAATTCTATCTTAAAACTTTGTTTTCAAAACAATGTAACTTTCAAATGAGTTCTATCCAAAAAAACATTTAACTTATGGCAACACATTCAACTAAACGTTTTGCAAAAATCAGCCATTCGTGTTATTGAAACCTCTAAACCTATATATATATATATATATATATATAAACTATATATATATATATATATATATATATATATATATATAATTATGAACGTAGAATAACTATGGATAAAAGCCATGAGAGAGGAATGCGTGCTGTTGACTTTTAACTACAATTGTCTTTTTTGACTAAGCCATTTGAACACGATGTTAGTGAATCGTGCTCAGCTTAACATATACGTATAATAATGAGATTTAGCTGCATGAAAAGACTAATGATAAATGCAGTGTAAGCCTATTTGAATATCGTTAACAGTCCCATTAAAAGCTATTACATCTGCTTTCTATAAAGCTTTTCTCTTTTTCAAGGAATCGCTGCTTTATTTTTTCTGAATGTTTAGAACAGCTAAGCCAAACGTTTTTCTGGCGCTGTCAAAAACTTCGATTTCAACAATAAAAAAGTGAATGTAATATTTATTTCTTATTCAAGTGTAACTTGATTTTTTTTTCAATAGAGAGTATAAAATCGTTCTTATTTTGATTTATTTTTTGTTTTGTATACTTATACTAATTGTATTCCAGCGATTTTATTCTGTTGTAACAAATACATTTCTTCTAGAAAGCCCCAACTTCATTGACAAAAATTTTGCTAGCATAAATGCTTTTAACTGAAGTGAGCTGCGTTCTGTAGTGAATATACACTGGCCTCAAAAAGTTAAGGTACAACATGTTTTTTCGAAGTTCACCATAAAAAAAATGGCAGTAACAATAAAATGCATAGTTTACATGAATGATAATAACGAACTTTAAAAACATTAATGCAAAAACGATTGCTACAACTTTTATTTTATAGAAAAGAACGTATATTTATGAGTGAGAGAAAAATATGCAATTATCAAGCTTTCGTACTTTTGTGTGTAAGTTGTGTTGATTTTCAACAGTTGTTGGCAGTTTCGGTGACAATAGTCAATAGAGTTTAGAAAATGTCTCAGAGACGTCGTTTACCCAATTCGTTAAGGTGGCGGGCAGTTGGATGGATGGAAATGGGATTGTCGCAGGCTGATGTTGCTAGACGTCTCAATGTGTCTCGTAGTGTTGTTCAGCGACTTTGGGATCAATACCAATCCGAAGATTCTGTGTCCAGAAGACCTGTTCCAGGCCGACCACGAGCTACAACACCTGCAGAAGACCGTTTTCTAGCTCTTTCGGCACGAAGGAGAAGAACCACTACTGTGCCGCAGCTCGTTGCAGACCACTTTCAAGCATCAGGAAGAAGAATCTCCGCTACTACGGTGCGAAATCGTCTTCACAATGCAGGTCTGTATGCAAGAAGACCAGTTGTGTGCGTTCCCCTCAACGGACGACAGCGAAGGAACCGCTTATGCTGGGCAAGAGAACATGTTTCTTGGACGCAGCAACAATGGGCTTCTGTGCTGTTCACAGACGAGTCCAGATTTACAATGGAGAGTGATTCAGGGCGTCTACTGATCTGAAGGGAACTGCGCACTAGATACCATCAATCCAACACTGTTGAAAGACACAGTTATAGAGGTGGTGGAATCCTGGTTTGGGCAGGGATCTCGCTCGGTGGCCACACTGACCTGCATGTGTTCCATGGAGGGACCGTAACTGGTCTTAGATATCGGGATGAGATCCTTGATCCATATGTCGCCCATATGCTGCTGCTATTGGTAACGACTTCATTCTGATGGATGATAATGCACGACCTCACCGAGCTGGGATTGTTGAGGAGTATCTGGAGGATCACGGTTTGGAACGAATGGAATAGCCAGCTAGATCTCCAGACCTGAATCCGATAGAACATCTTTGGGACTATCTTGGCAGAGAGGTTGCTGCTTTAAATCCTCCTCCAAGGTCGTTACATGAGCTGAAACAAGGCTTACTCTGTGTCTGGTCTTCGCTTCCTATTCCGGTGTCCGACAACTTAATAAACAGCATGGGAAATAGATGCCGCCAATGCATTCAAGTTAGGGGTGGACACATTCCTTATTAGAACCCATTTTTGTATTGTTTTTATGCCATTTTACCACATAACACTGTGATGTGCTGTTTTCTCCAAGAATGGACTTTTCCGCAGAGATTGCTTTTTTTGTTATAAATCGTTTTTGCAATACACTTATACAAATTTCTATGACGCATTCAATAAAAAACTATTTAATGCACATATCCTCCAAATTTTTTGTTTCTACATTCATTCATTTGCAAATTAGACACAAAAACCCGGTTGTACCTTAACTTTTTGAGGCCAGTGTATAATGGCCTTGTCAAATACAGCTGTCAGTATTGATTGATACGGTAAACACACACACACACACACAGCTCAGCTTCATATTGAAAACTAATTGTCAACTATCATTGTATAGTGCTGTGTGGATTTAATATACAGAGTTCAATGACATAGAGGCGAGGTAATATCAAGCTTTACGAATTAGTTTCAACTACCATAATTTATTAATTTCTGTTAGATTATTAATTTCTTTTAATCCCAAACTAGGGTTTATTTTTGTTTCGTCTTTCGAGCTGAAGGCTTAAAAAACCATTTAGGTTAATATAAAAAGAACTATATTTCTGCTCTTTGTTTTTTAATGGATTTATCTTTTCTCTTTTGGAAATGTGAAGCTACAATATTTATATAAATTAAGATCGGTCCTGATATATATTAGATGTTTTACCATTACTGTTCTTCATGGCGCAAATATAAACATATAATTATTTCAGTAAATGAAGAAGTATGCCACACACACACACACACACACACACACACCACACACACACACACACACACACACACACACACACACATATATATATATATATATATATATATATATATATATATATATTGTATTTTTAAGTTCAAGAAAATGATATTGAAACGCTTTTAGAGTATCCATGATTACTTTCTAAATTATCATATGAAAACTATAGTTAACGGAATCTTTTGCCAATATGACAATTGTTCTTAAAGAAGTGTTAGCAGTTTAACCTCCTGTTCCTAAATTTGGAACATATTTATTTATCCTTTTTTGTAAGGTTAAACGCTTAACATATACTTTTGTAAGAGTTTTTTCAAAGTTTTGTTGTTGTTATAAATACCTTAATATTGATCTATACCCTTTTAATCTCGAACTTATTTTGTTTAAGATAACTCTCCAAATTCACACACACACACATTTTCCAAAAAATTTCATACTTATTAATCATTTACTTTCCACTTTAAAGAAATAATTTGCTTTTTCAAAATAGCAGTAAAAATAGAAATAGCTTTTCAGCATGTATTTAATGAAACTATTCTTCTTAGCATTTTGTATGAATTTCAGAACAATATAGATAACAAAAATTTAAATTTTTCATGCTGTATTAATTACGAAATGCCACTTGATCGATTTTGCGAGATCGAGATCCACGAAATTCAATGTGGCAAGGGACTGGTTTTGGTACGCCTTTCGTTAGCCGTTACTTTTATTTACTTATATAGTTGTCATTGAAATAATATCTTACAAATTCTCTTACAGATATGTGTATTTTCTTTTAAATGAATTCTTAAAATTTCTTTTATATTAATAAAGGGGAAAAATTGAGTGGGTGCTTATGACTACACGATAGAAGTGAAAACTTGTGATTTGTTCTGGGCAAGAGAATCCAAAAAATAATATAGTTCGAACGTTTAAAGCAGAACGAAAATGTTCTTTAAAGAACGCTTTCTTTCAAGATATCTTCAAATGCAGGCATTAAGATCTTTTTTTCGTGCCCAAATCATCGGTGGATTTGTTTATTTCGTCTGTTTTCTGTAAAGGGCCATGTTTAAATAATTACGCATTCTGATATATTTATATGTGAGTATATACGATTTATAAATGTCAATTAGTCCGATTATTTAAAAAAATTCTGAGTAAGTTACTTATGTAGATTATATTTTTATATGTTTAAATGGTACTTACGTACTATCGCAACAATGCCAACTTTCAAGATATCTCCAACTTGGTAACCATTATTTCTCATGTGTCAGACTTGCTGAATTGGCAACCATGGGCTTCCTTTCATATAATGTCGCCAATGCCGTTGCTATAATACGGAAGTACCGTTTATATAATTTATATAACGCCGCATACTATGTAAGGCAAGGGAAACTTGAGAAGAGCCGTTTGCTGTTCTTAAAATTCTCTAAGCAGACAAAAGAAAAGAGTCCGTACTTTTTCAGCATTAATGCTTTTATTTTCTCGTAATCTCTTAGCTGTCATCACCAATATAAACAAAAATATTGGCAACTTTCTCACCATTAAAATTTTGGATTTTAATTCTTTTGGTACATTTTTGTGCTTAAATACTCTCTCTGAATCCAAAAACTCGTATTTGTTCATCTCGAATAAGATAAAAAAAACGAGTCTTTATCAGTAAAAGATGATTTTAAACAGTTTTTTTTATTTTTCGTTCTTTAACTAATATTACATCTATTTGAGCTGAAATTAAACCAATAATTTTAAAATGCCTGGTGGATGAAGGCATGGCTGCAGTGTATTACAAACCATTCAACCATTGACACTATCAAATGAAATAACTACTATACTTCATGAAATTGGAGCATGTTAAATCTGTAGGGGCTCAAAGTCCTCTTTCTGGCATGATGAGGAAGTTAGGGGAATGGGGTGCCAGCTCAGGTGCCATCCTCGTCATTTGACCACTTTTCAAAATTACGAAGTCCGTCGTCAACAGCCCACACGTTATTACTGTAAATGCTCAGTTATGAACGCAAATAATTTCCTATAGAAATTCAAAGCATCAAATTATCCTCTTGCAAACGTTTTCCTTCCTTACCATGTACAAGAAGCACTATATGTATATTATATTTCTATGATAATCAGCTTCAAAAAATTATTTCTTATTCATAATAGTTGTAAAAAAATTTCTCTTAAGGTATCCGACTACGTTCGGAAACGTGAATTTTAATAAAGTGCATATAAATGGATAACTTTCATGATATTTAGTGTCACTTGGATTAGACTACATGTATAAAATTGTTTTAAGGACATTTTGATAAAAAAATATATAAATACAATATTTTGGCAAAAAATTAACTTAGAATAACCTTTTTCCAAAATGTTCTCCTTTTATAAAAATGCTTCTAAAATAACAATATTTTCCTTATATAAAGTAAAGACTTCTCCAGAGAGTCTGAACTATTTTTTGAAAAATTCACAGTATTTTCAGAGTTACAACCCATTGAAATAATTTTCGGCGTTTTTTTCTTAAAATTTCTCTCCTCTGTTGTCGTAAAACACATGGATAAACCCAATCTTCTAAGTTATATATTTCAAAAATTCTATTTGAGCCTCTGTTCAGAGGTCTGAGCTATATATAGGAAAAATATTATTATAATAGAAGCATTTTTCACAAAAGGAGAATATTTTGAAAATGGGTCATTCTATGTTAATTTTTTGTCAAAATATTGTACTTAAATAATTTTTTATTGCAATAATATTCTTAAAACAATTTTATGTACATTTTCTAATTTAAGTGACACTAAATGTCATAAATATTATCTATTTATATTCTTTTCTAAAATCACGGTAGCAAACGTAATCGGATACCTTAAATAAAAAATAAACGCCATATAATTATAGATAACATGGTTGTCTTTTACTTTCTCTTAAAAATGACATTATACCAGTCGTACCCAATGCGGTCCCTATGAACTCCTGCAGGTATCGAAGATATTATTCAGGAGGTCTATAGAAAATATTAAAGTTGATTTGGAGGTCCCTGAACAACGTCAAGGGGTCTGCGCAAGGTTTAATGTAAAATTTAAAAAAAATTTTGATCTATTTATATTTTTATGGAAATTTAAATAAATAATAATTCTCACTTGGATATTCCCGATTGGGTGTTGAACCCTTTTGCACGTGGATTAACTAAGATCCCAAGCACAGATGAATCCATACTGAAACATCCCCAAATATGAGGAACTTAAGCCAATGTTTGGACAAGGATATCCAAATTTTGGTTACAAAAACAGATTCCCGTTTTATAGTACAGAAGTGGTTGACTACTTCCCCGTTTTTCAATTTGGTAGAACATAGATTTAGTGTTCCGTAAGAAACCTCATCACAAACAAAGAAACAAAAAAATAAGAAAAAAGAAAGAAACAGTCAAAACTCGCGCCTGTGGGGATTTGCGATTTGCTAGTCGCAAATATTGAGACGGACATAAATATATTCATAACATCTCATCAAACTCACCCAAGACGTTAGTTTTTTTTAAAAAAAATTATTTTAAATAAAAGTTATAATCTCAATATAAATAATTCTTCAATAATTTTTTTTTATTTGTAATTTTTATACTATGCATTTATGCAGCTTTTTCATTTGGGGGACCTTGGGAAAGTTTTGACTATAAAGAGATATGTGGATTCAAAAAGTTTGGGATCCACTGCATGATACTGTTAACTGGACGATTCTTACCATACGTGCATTTTGATGCCTCGCCCGGAATTCAAAAATCGCAGAACAAATCGAGTTTTTTAAAACCTTTCCATGTTTTAATGAAAAAAAACTTTACAGAAAATTCTCAAAACAAAATTTCTTCAATGGGGAATTTTTTCACACACATTTCTCAATCTCCAAATAAAACTAACCGACCTTTTTTTAAAATGTAAGTAAATAAGGAAATTAAGATGCATATAATTTGACGCGTTACAGAAGATGGAACAAAGGTGAGAACTAGGGAAAAGACACTTTCGTTCCGGTGTGTGCATGGAATGAATGTAAGAAGAAGAAAAAAAATGACATTATAGCGTATCCAACCAAGCATGGAAGTAGTGGAGTATAAGTAATATCCGGCAGTTCACCGTGTCACCTTTGAAGTGTTTTCACACAAGGCTATGAGGGGCACACTATCGTTTGTCTATTTTACGTTATTTTTTTTCTTTTATCAGTGGGGTGTTTTTGTTAAGCTGAGAAATAAGATGCTTTTTGTTTCCTGGCGAATACTATCATGAGGGGAAGGGGGGGAGTTGTATGCGTGTGGTTTTCGTAGAAAAGTAAAGAGACACAATTGTAGAGCATAAGAAGTATTTTAGCTTCTTGAGACAAAGAAAAATAATTATTGCATTTGAACATTAGAATACCATGGTTTATATTCTGTACAGTAGCGCACAGAGGAATTTTTCAAGGGGGTCGAAAGTTCACCCTTCTTGTATCATGCTCCTTTTGATTTTGTCGATATTCAGGAACAAAACACAGTAAAAAACTAATTATTGAATAAATAATTAGCATTAATTAATAAAATTAATCATTAATAACAAATACTTAATTAAATTTTGCGTACTATAAACATAGAACTATAATCAACCGGAAAAAATCAAGGGATTTGGGGGTGGGGTCCGGACCCCCTCTTGTGTGCGCCACTGATTCTGTATTATTCAAATTTCATTGTTAAAAACCAAAACCTTTTTCACAATTCAACTTTTTCACAATTCCTACTATTAGTTAACACTCTCTCCCTATGTATATATATACAGTCAGGTCTCTTTTTATGCGGACTCTTTTTATGCGGTTTTGAAGTTGTGCGGTTTGTATTTCAAACATTTTCGGTTTGTATTCCAAACATTTCTAGATTTTTGTTATTATTATTATTTTTTATACTGAGACGTGTGTAGATTGTAGTATTCCGAGAATTTCCGTATCTTTTTGGTGCTTACGTCTGCGGCTCGGCTGCGACAGTCTTAGATTCGCATTCGTTATTTCAGTAGTATACCGATACGATATCTTTATTTCGAAATTATATTTTATCTTAGCGGTGCCTCGTTCTTTTTTATAAAAGTTTCACTTTAATAAGTGGCGAATTTAAGTTGCAATATAATAAGCAACAAATTTTGATTTCTGGATTTAAAGTGAGTGTCGTAAAGTTTTATTTTTCATTAGAAAATCGTAAGTGTAATTTTTTTAAATTTCTTTTCTAAGATTTTATTTGGCCCAATGGAGAAAAAAACACATCAAAGACAGTCAATTTCGTTGGAAACGAAAATTGCAATTTTAGATCGCTTAGGAAAAGGAGAAGGATCTACGGCTATTGGAAAACATTTTAATTTAGGCGAACCTACTGTCAGAGCAATTAAAAAGAATGAAGCTGCAATAAGAAAATCGGTCATTTCTGGTACAAAATTAAGCACCAAATTTGCATCGTACACAAGGGATGTATTATTAGAAAGAACGGAAAGAGTCATCGCAATTTGGATTGAGGAACAAGTTCAAAGAAGGATTCCTGTAAGTGGTTATTTAATCCAAGAAAAAGCTCTCAATGAAACAGTTAGAACCATCAACTTCCACTTCCCAAGCTAGAAAAGAATTTTCAGCTAGCAAAGGATGGCTAACCGGGTTCTTAAAAAGAAATGCACTTCATTATATTAAGATAACAGGGGAGAGTGTTGTACGACAGCAGATGAAGGAGGAGCAAAAATATTTGCAGAGGAGCTAGCGAAAATTATTGAAGACGGGGTCTATTCTGCCGATCAAGTATTTAACGCTGATAAAACAGGACTTTATTGGAAAAAATTGCCTAATCGTACTTACATCGCAAAGGATGAAAAAACTGCAAGTGGACATAAAGCAAGTAAAGATCGAGTCACCTTATTACTTTGTAGCAATGCATCAGGAGATCGGATGTTGAAACCTCTCTTAATAAATAAATCTCTTAGACCACGCGCCCTTAAAGGTAAAGATTTAAAACAACTGCCCGTGCATTGGATGGCTAACCCGAAAGCCTGGATGACAGCAGCTATTTTTACAGAATGGTTCAATAATTGTTTCGTACCAGAAGTGGAAGCCTATATGAAGGAAAAATCTCTGGATTTTAAAGTTTTATTAATTGTTGATAATGCAGCAAGTCATCCAGAATTAGAACATCTAAATGTTCAACTAGTATTTCTTCCGCCCAATACAACAAGCCTTATTCAGGTATTAGATCAAGGCATAAAAAATATTATATTAAGACAATGTACAAATTCATCTTGAATAAACTAGAAAATGAGTCCAAAACAGTGAAAGATGTGTGGAAACAATTTTCTATTTTTGATTGTTTAATTCATGTTGCATCTGCTTCCGCTCAAATAAGACCTACAATTTTAAATGCCTGCTGGAAAAAGATTTGGACAGCATATGTGACAGACAATACAACCACTCAAACATCAAAACTATCAGATGAAATAATTACTTTGGCACATGAAATTGGAGAGGAGATGGTTTTAATACCTTCTCCCCTCACTGGAAAATTAATTCAAGAAGGTCTTCAACTTTGCAGTAAATTAGAAAATCATTTTCTTATTAATGCCCCCAATTCTGAACGAGCCTCTAAATTACAACGTGAGCTGCAGAACTGCATGTCTGGATATCCTGAACTCTATAAAAATATAAGAATCCTCATCGCAAAGTTTAATTACTGATGACATTGTCAGAAAAGGAAGAGCTACACAGAACGAGAATGAAGTTTGCGAAAATCCGTGGCCTTTACCGCAAATATCTATTGCAGAGACAGTCTCTTCTGATGATGGTGATTTGGAACCACTTCGCAAACGGTGCAAACCATTATCAGATAGCGATAATGATTAAAAATGTAAAACTATGTGTATTACTTTTCCATAAAAAAAATGAATTAAGGTTTGAATACAAGTTTTTTTCCTAGCTTTTGTATGAATTTCTTTCAGACATTTTCGAAGTAATTTATCATGCAGCCTATTTCTTTCCATTTCTGCAATTTTTTTTATGCGGTTTTAAGTTAATTTTAACTAGTTGTTTTGGTTTTATGCGATTTTAGAAAACTAAGGAACGTATCCCTACTTTTTCCATTCAAGTAATGTCTTTTTTAATGCGATTTTTTTATATGCGGTTTTCGGTAGAACGTATCTACCGCATAAAACGAGACCTGACTGTATATATATATATATGATGAATCCTCAGTCCAACAAGTGTCAATTGGGGTAAACTTCGTACCAGGACAACTCAACCCACCTCCCACATAGGAACTTTGATTTCTACTTTCGCCGGACTTAAAGAAGACACGTGTACTAAGGACTCACTCGCTGCTGATCAACGCTGAAAGAGCTCTCGTTTTAGTCATGGCTTCGAGAGAGAGTGCAGACTTCTTTACTGAATATTGAAATAAAATATAATAGGACAAACGATTTCTCCCGTCAATCCAAAATTTTCTCCAAAACATGATATATATAAAGAGTGTTTTTTTCCAGGTATAGAAGTTTAAGTTGGCATTACTTTCCAAGATGGCGACCGATTTAACAGCTGTCAAGTGATTTATTCTCAGTTTGGTTTGGCAATTCATCAAAACGATCATCAAGCAAGGCGTACATTCGTCGAATGGGCCCAAAACGAGATTGCCGTTGTTCCCGATTTTCATAAGCGAATTTTGTTTAGCGATGAAGCGCACTTCTGGTTGAATGGCTACGTCACCAAACAAAACTGCTGCATTTGGAGTGAAGCTAATCCACAAGTATATGTCGAAACACCGTTACATCCAGAAAAACTGATTGTTTGGTGCGCTTTATGGGCTGGTGGAATCATTGGTCCGTACTTCTTCAAAACCGATGAAGGCCACAACGTTACAGTCAATGGTGATCGGTATAAAGCCATGATTACTAACTTTTTCATTCCTGAATTGAACAATCGTGATGTCCAGGAGCTGTGGTTCCAACAAGACGGCGCAACATGTCACACAGCTCGTGCCACAATCGATTTATTGAAAGACACGCTTGGTGACCGCCTAATTTCACGTTTTGGACCTGTGAATTGGCCTCCAAGATCTTGTGATTTAACACTGCTAGACTATTTTCTGTGGGGCTATGTAAAGTCATTGGTCTATGAGGATAAGCCACAAACTCTTGACCATTTGGAAGACAACATTCGCCGTGTTATTGCCGATATACGGCCACAAATGTTGGAAAAAGTCATCGAAAATTGGACTACATCCGAGCCAGCCGTGGCAGTCCTATGCCAGAAATCATATTTAAAATGTAATGCCACAAAATTATCTTTCGAATAAAAAAAATTCATGTCAATCGAATAATACATCGTTGTTTTGTTGCAATTTAAAGTTCTATACCTCTTAAAAAACATCCTTTATATATATAAAAGTTTTTAATCGTTAATAAAATACTTTTTATTCATCCACTTAAGTTCAAATACATTTTTTAAAACTTGTAGTGGATGACACTTGATGTTAATACAGTTATTCAAATATTTATTCATTAATTCTATTTAATTAATGAATAAATAGTAACAAAAATAATAGTCCAACACCATATATAAAAAGGAAAATCGCTCGTAGTGTCCCTATAGCGCGTTGGACTTCTAAACCAAATGTCGTGGGTTCGAATCCCACCTAATTTCTGAATGTGTGATTTCCCTTTACTATACTATTTTATTGGAAGAATTACATTTAATTCATGAATAAATAGTAACAAACAAAAATAATAGTCCAACACCCTATATGGAAAGGAAAATAGAAAATTGGAAGAAAAACCTTTTCTAATTTGCCACTTAATATTGTGATTCTGTTATATGTATATCAATATTTATATTAATTGTAATTATTTAATAAAATATAACTAAAATAAAAATTTTATTTGTTGACCTAAGTAGGAATTGACTTAATTTTTTTTAATATCACTTGTTATGTTGTATTTTTGATCCAAAAGGGGCCAAAGTAGCCAAGGGATCATAATCGCGAACTCATGATCAGTGTAGACAGTTGTAGATAAAAAAAACCCTAGTGCCACTCAAGATCCGGCCGCGGTAGCCTGGTGGTCAAGGTAACGGACTCGTTGCTGACGTGTCATGAGTTCGAGCCTAGTTCAGCTGAAGACCCGCAGTGTAGGGAAACGATGCACGTTAAATCTGTCGACGCTGAAAAATCCTCCCGTTGGTGTTGGGTGGAAATTAAGAGAGGGGGGATCCAGCTCAGGTGTTGTCCTCGTCACTTGATCATGGTTCAAAATTACAAGGTCTGTCGCCAATAGCTCTCGAGTACCTGGATAATGTGACGGTAATATTCACTCACTCACCCACTGAAAACCCGTCGTGCATTTTAAAGTGTTCAGATCTTAAAGTCCTCTCTTGGCATTGCATGAAAATTAGAAAAGGGTGTCCCAGCTCAGGTGTCGATTTCAGCACTTGAAATTACGCTGTCCACAGCTAACAGCCTTTAAGCAGCTTCAGAATGTGACGTAAATTAAAATTTAATCAAATTCTGATCCATCAATAATTTCAGTTTTAAAGTTTTCATCACCAATTTATAAAATTTTTTTACACTATGCCACCAGTTCTGTTATTCAACAGACAAAAGGTAAGTTTTAACGAACATTTGGTCATTTGTATTTATGAAGAAAAAAAACTGAAATTAAAAGATTTTGATTATCAGGAGCGTTTATTCGAAAATATTGGTTTGAAAAACTTCTGATTTGATTTTCAGAAAGTTTATTGTCAATCGACAATATAGCATCTCACACACAGATAGAAACATTTTATAATTCATAAAAATACAAGAAATAACATAGAATGAAAAAAAAATGTAGTGTATTATGCTTAGAAATGTAATTAAATATTTTTTTAAATATATTAAGTAATGATACAATATTCTATTTAAAACTCTAAAATTATGCTATACCTAAATCTTTTTATTTTATCAGTAAATTAAAGTTCTAGATGCAGTTTTCGATGAATATTTCAATTCTTAACCCAAAATGTTTAATTTAAAACTATTCACGTGAAGAAGAAATTCAATTAATTCAAATCTGATTTCTCAGAAAACATCGGCATGTTCACAAAATCATTCTTGATAAAATTAAATGTTTTGTCTATATTACAATACTTTAGTTTGAGCAACAATAAAATAAATAATAAGTTTATTGTTAGCATCTTATTTTAGTCTTCTAATTCTAACTAGTTACAAAAAACATTTATATTGATTACTATAACGATTTTTTTTCATTCGTTTTGTTGGGCTGTGGTGTGGTCAAGTTATTTATAATCTCACTCGTCATATTTAGGGATGACGATTCTTTCAGAAAAAGATAGATCTTTAAATCGATTCGAATCGTAACCTGATGAATCGATTCGCAAAAAAATCGAGGTCTAAAAGATCGATTTTTTCCCAAGTATGCATTTGCAAAGCAAATATAAATCCATTTTATGAAAAACAAGAAAAATACCATAATAAACGATTTCTTATCAGTAAAATCAGGGAATTCTACACTTACAATTATTTTTATTGCCATATCAAAGTATCAGGTATAAAAGACATTTATTTTCTAAATGTATTTGTTACATTAAAAGTTTCCCCTCAGGGGGCTCATCTTCTTTAGGTGAGTACGGGTTTCACGCTCCCGAGGTGCCCTAGTGATCGTTTTCTATTTTCGGCCCTCTTTCTTGTCATTCAAATTTCCCTTTTCTTCATTTCACGTCGAGACCACAGACAACCATTTTTGAAATACATATGTAAAAAAAAAACTAATTGATTTGTTTTAATTAGATTTCTCATTATTCTCGTTATTAATAACATTTTTGTATTCATTTTGTATTGCGTTAAATTGGTTTAATCCTTTCTTAATTTTTTCGATTATTTATTTTGGTATTTGTATTATTACTATTTCAATTTCTTTAAATGTTTTGATTATTTTACTTTATTTGTTTTTTACTAACAACGTTGGTTTTCCGACCCGCATGTTTGCCGTGTGCGGTGTCCCGTTAGGAGGAAAATGGTGTCCTGGGAATACCTTTGGCCCACTCTTCGCTGTAGACGGGAGGCAGGAGTGAGCCCGCTCCTGTCAATCGGCTGGTGGTACCTTTCTTCGGCGTCCCCGAAGAGACACTGCTGTAGGGTTAGTGCTGCAGATAAGGGGTGTCGGGTTTACCCGTTGGATCCTCGCCCTGATACTGTAGCACTATGTTCTGGGTGTACTCCAGGTAAGTGCCGTGCCTGGTTTTTGCCAGATGACCGGCACACTGCCTCCCTTGTCGGACTCCGTGGTGGGTGGGGGCACACCAGAACGAAGATATTTACGCGTACTTATGGATCCAATGCTGCTGTGCCCGGGTAAAGGCCTTGTTTTACCCAACTTTACCATTGATCAAATTGCAACACATGTCAGATTTTGGATAATATCTTTAGAAAACAATGAAATGTCTAAAAAATCTCCATTTGCCATTCATAGAGCAATCATTGGAATAGGAGGTGAACCTAAATCAATCAAACGCTTACGTTCTGGAGATTTACTTATATAGACTAATTCTGAAATTCAAACAAAGTCATTTCTATATACTGGCCAAGTCTTTTCTTGATTCACCTGTCAATATCAGTCCACATAAATCACTCAATACTTCTCGCGGTGTCATATCTGAACCTGACCTGTTGACCACGACTGAAGCAGAGATCCCCGTAGGATTTTCTGATCAGGGTGTGATACAAGTCAGAAGAACAACAATAAAAAAAGATAATTCAGTCATTCCAACAAAACATTTAATTTTAACTTTTAATAGCCCTACTCAACCCAAAACTATAAAAGCTGGATATTTGAACTGTAAAATCCGTCCTTATATTCCGAATCCTTTGCGCTGTTTCAAATGCCAAAGGTTGGGTCACTCCCAAACTTCCTGCCGCGGTCAATTAACATGCTCTAGATGTGCGTCCGCTGGGCATTCTTCCGCGGACTGTACTCTAGAGCCGAAATGTATTAATTGTTTACAATCTCATGCATCGGATTCGAAATTATGCCCAAAATGGAAGTTAGAAAAACAAATTCAGGAAATTAAAACAAATAAAAATATTTCTTACTCAGAAGCACGCAAACTAATAGTTCTTCAGCCCTCCCAGACATATGCTCAAATTACAAAACCTACAGCTATATCCACAACTACACACAAACAGATTCAAGTATAACAAAAATAATCTGCCCTCCTCTACAATGTTCGTCTCCTATATAAGCTCTACTTCGTCTTCTATGCCTGCAGTCTCCACATCATCTTCGTCGGCTCAAGCACATCTGCTTCCTTCCACATCTGCAGAAATACCCACAATACAAAGTAAGTCTTTGTTACCAATACCCATTCCTACTACTACCTCTAACAATAACCTGAATACTTCTGCTTCATCTTTAAAAACTGAAACCCGCCCTCTTACAACTTCTAATAAATTTACCGCACTTCAACCATCAATTCCCTTATCAGAGTCTGCAAATACTACACCCAATAGCGAACTTTCTAATACATCTCAAGTCCCCCAGAATGTAAAACAGAATTCAAACAATAGAAGAAAACGCACAAAAAGCAGAAATAGAAATAAAAAGCAGAAATAGAAATAAAAATGGCTAAACATAAACCCAGAAAATCAGGACCTATAGAATATACAACAGATGACGAGAATATGATCATGTATGATGTGCAAGCGGAGGAACTAGAGCCAAATCCTGAAGATAAATATGCCATGATAGAATGTTTTGTAAACAATCCTAGCGAATATATGCGCGCATTAACTCCCACCCGATTCAGAAAAAGTAGAAACTAATTTTATGTACCATTTATTGCCTAACTTTGTTTTAAACTAACTTGTTTCATTCGTCTTTTGCAATGTTTTTATTTTAAGATATGGTCTGACTTGGTGGGGGAACTCCCCACAAAATTTTATTTTCTTTAACTACTTGATAACGGTTTTGTGTGGTTTGAAATTTTAACTTTTTAAAACTATTGTCATTATTTTTACATATTTTATAAAACATTTTAAGTTTTTTAACAAATGTTTGGCGCAGTATAGCCAAAATTGGCTCTTGCGCCATAAAACCCTAAACTCATTCACTCACTCACTACATTAAAAGTTTAGAAAATGGATAATATAACTTATAGTTCTCAATGCTTAATATCTAAGCTTTTTAAAAACAACTTTTTGTCAAGTCTACTGGGATCTAAGCGGTCCCGGCTCATCACTTGCGATGTTGCCGGCAATCGAAAAAAGGCGCTCACACGGAACAGATGATCCAACGATATCCATATACATCATGGCTATTGAGTGAACGTGATGATAGAGTTTTTTTTTGTTCCTGCCAGTAAATTAATCCTTTAACCACCACCATCGTAATATAAAGGGTTTTAAAGATAGTATATACAAATAACAATTTTATGATTTTTATCAAAACAGAAAAAAATAGAATGTCGATTTTCTAGGATGAAATATCGATTCACTGAATTAATTCAGTGCTACATATCGATTTAAAAGATCGATTTTTTCCGAAGAAATTGATTCTTCGATTAATCGATCTCAGATCGCCATCCCTAGTCATATTGTTTTTGTCCATTAAATTTTACATACTTGCAGATCACATTTACATGTCCCGCATACATACACTATTCATAAAAGATAGAATTGGATGAATTGAATTGTACAATAATTTACGGAGTTAGCTTACTACATCTAAAAAGAAAGTATCCGTTAGTCCAGGAAGGGCCATACAACTCTAGCGCCAACTAGCTCACCTTTCTTTGGTTGTTGTGCAGATAAATTTTTCACAAATGCTTATGGAACTATTAATTCCAATTCAACTAATTAGAGGATTTGTATTGTTTCGATAAAAAAATGCTTACACATTGAATTTATATGAATTAATAGATACTAATCTTTCATGATCATTTCCTACTATTAGCTCACACTATCTATATATTTATTCATTTATTTATCTTGGTGGAATTTTCAATCGTTAATAAAATACATTTTAAAGCGCTCGATTAAGCTGAAATTTTTATATACATGATTATTTTAAAAGACGATACAATAATTTTTAATTATAATTAATAAAAATTAATTGAGTAAAACTAATTATTTAAAGAATTACAAATACAGCCACGTTGGCATCATTTTTGGTGACTTAGCGACCCTTTTGGCGACTTGTGTCAAAACTTGAAAAGGTTTTTTTCTCACATTTTAAAGCATTCAGTTGAACTGAAATTTTATATACACGATTGTTTTGAATTACAATACGATACTTTAATGATAATTAATAAAAATTAACTAGCACTTATAATGTTGTGATTCTGTCATATGTGTATACATATTTATATTAATTGTAACTATTTAATAAAAAGTAGCTAAAATAAATTTTTTCTTTGTTGATCTAAGTAGGAATTGACTTAAATTTTTTTTATATTACTTATATATATATATATATATATATATATATATATATATATATATATATATATATATATTAAGCATGAACAGAGTGTGAAAATTCCTTTATGTTGACAAAACATAGTTCACATTCTCTTTTTGACACACTTGAGATATTTTTTAAAAAAATTATACATTGAAATGATTAGATTTATCTTTCCACAACATTTCATTAAAATTTATTCCTTGTCATTCAATAAATACTGAATAACCGTCACCATTATTTAACATTTTTTTAATGGTGTTCTTTTAGCTTATTTCACTGAGCTTAAAAAACGAATTATATCAATAAAAAAAACATGTGTTTATTGATGTTGCACTCTGAAGTGCAACGCGAGAAATATTGACGACAGACCTCGTGATTTTGCACTTCGGTCAAGTGACGAAGGCAACATTTGAGTTGGCACTCCCTCTCAAAATTACCACAACACTCTAACGAAAGGAATTTGAGAGCCCCAACAGATTTAACGTTCAACTGCCCCTTCCTCTACATGGCGTGTATTCAGAAGTCATAGGACTCGGAACTCATGACACGCTGGTCACACGATCTCATAACCATAACCACAAGAATACTGCGGCCATATTATTTAATTGTGATTACACATGAAACTTTGAAAATGTTTATTCTATCTTTAGAAAATACTCGGGTATATTTTGATAAAAAATAATATAAATTACAGTTGGACCTCTCTAAATAACGCAGTCGCTAAATCCCGGAAAAAAGTTCGTGAAATGGAAAATTCGTTATATAGAGATTCATCTTTTAATATACTTTATAAACCACATAAAACAAATTTTAAGTTCATAAGCTCTACGTATTAATAAAAGTAATTATTTACACCTTTTTTAAATTTTAATATACGTTCATTTTATCTATCTTACCCATAAAAAAAAGAAAAGAAAAACTGCAAGGAAAACAAGAAATTAGAATGTCAAATACACTGTATTTTAAATGTTAAGAAAAAAATCTTATATTAAAATTAACGAATTTTAAGGACATTTTCTCATTTAAAACGTTCAAGTAATATTAAACAAGCATTGTTTTATAACTAGAACACGGAGACACGGGACAACTCTATTGAGGCAGAAAGGGGATATTGAAGATGTTTCTATAAAACATCTAGTGAACTGGACAATATATGGGAATTAAAGGTTGTACTTCTTGGATGAAACGTCCAGAACTCTATTGCTCTCGGTGAGTTAGGATCTAATAAAACCAGTTCAAGATTTATGACCACCATAAAATGTGCTAAACAGAGAATAACTTGAAATTTTTTCAGATATACTTTAAAAAAAGGGAGAACAAAAATTGAATCACTAAAGAAAAAGTTCGTTAGATAGAAAATGCACTTCGATATAGAGAGGTTATTTTACGAAGAAAATCGTGAAATATTCAAGGTACCAGGAAAAAGTTCGCTATATAGAAAAATTCGCAATATAGAGGTTCGACTGTATTTATTCTATTTTCAGAAAGTACTCGGGTATATTTTGATAAAAAACATAATATAAATTATATATATTATTAATATAAAATTAATACGTTTATAATAATTATTTTTTTAATTTTTTAGGTTTTGCAATTAGTCCCTTGCGTACCAGACTGCACTTTCTAGTATCCCCAGGATACTAACATTGACGGATTGACGTTTCATTTTTCCTTTTGACGCTGACTACGGCGCGCGATCGTTCGTGTTTCGTTTCGCTTTCTAAAGTTTGTATAACTATTTTTGTTATTTATCTTTGCTTTTTCTTGCCAATATGGCATCGACGTTGGATTTCAACGAAAGTGATACAGAATAAGAATATTTGCCGGAAACCGATGAATACGACAGTCACTCTGATACGGATTTATATATTTGTGATGAAGATGAAGAAAAAAAAGGGAACACAAATGACTACACACTTTTGTAATGCATGTGGAAAACTTTTTGTTCCAAAGAACATTTTAAACAATTTCACAAAGATTTGTAATTTTAATTTTCTAAGTTTCCTACTTTTGCAAATTTTGTAATCCAGACATTTTGTAATTTTATACAATCCCAGGAAAAAAATTCTACCTTATAATGTTTCCTGAGCTGATTATACTGGTTGTAGACCTAAATAAGCCATTATCCACATGAGGTTACAATGGGATTTTGCCCTATACATAGCAAGTATCTACTAAATGTTTCATGGTTAATCTTCGACAGTTCAATGTTAAACATGCATGCAGATTTTTATGTCAATCTGATGGAACAATACATCGCTAAGTAAAGAAATTAAGTAGCCTGACATACCTACATACGATTACATAAAACAATAAAAATCAAGAAAATTAGAAATGGAAAATGCTTGCAAACATAGCCTCCTAATTAATATTTTAAGAAATTACTCGACACAGTTCAGTGACATTTCAACCAATGACCTTATCCCATCTTCGATGACATTCAGTAGTTGATGGAGTTGACACCGGAAGAGGGTTTACCGCATCGAATAAAAAAAAAAGAATAGATGAGAAGAGAAAAAAAAAAAACTGATTATATACGTGGATGAAAAAACCGGAGAGGAAACAAGCACGAGAAGGACGAGGGAAAAATAGTGAAAGTAAAGTTTCCCTGTCGTCTTTATAACAGTGTATGTCACGCGAACACAAGTCATTTATTTGTTTATTTTCGGTTTTTTTTTTATCTTCTGCTTCTGTAGTATTTTCGAAAGAGGAACAACAGACTCGGTAGTAGCTTCGGGTATTTTGAGGAATACTCACGGCTATTATTATTTACTACGAAAAACGGAAGAGCAAAGGCCTGATAAATAAGTTTTTTTCCTCCTAAGATATTACAGTGATGATGTAACGCATCAATGTGAATTTTTTTCTTTTTTATAAATTTTTTTTGACATTGTGCTACTTTATTTGTTTTGTAATTATTTCTTTTTTAACTTGTATATTTCCGCGTATAAGTCGAGAAGTTTGGGATATTTTTTTAAAGCTTATTAGAGTTGGCTTATAAACGGATCCGCTAATCATGGGAAAAAAACGTAGTTCCGTTATCCATATGCAAGCGATTTAAATCTTTTAACTCTTTGAGTGTTTCAATAAGAAACTTTATTTTAGAAGAGAAAAAAAAAGCAGACATTTTTCAACATTAGTGGCAGAATATAAGTTGCTGATTAGCTCCTAAAATTCACATTTTCTCACTGGGATGGTGTCAGGTGTTTTACTTTATGAGTAATATAGAAAAAAATTCCACCCGTTTTATCCGCATGTCCAGAGGTCGCCAAAGTGGTGATCCGCGAGAAAATTTCGCTGGTTCCGAGAAAAATGTGGAATATACTTTACTCATCACGTTATATTATGTTTTCAGATGCATTGAAACATAATTCAATTCATAACAATATGTGAAAAGTTATAAAAACGCTACTTCATAGAATAACGCAACGGTAAATAAGTGGTATTGCTGTAGCTGCTTTGTTATATGTTGGTAATAGATCAGTTTGCTGCGAAAATTCAGGATAATTATTTAAGCATGCATCTAAAAGAAAGCCTCATCGATCCGACGAAATTCTCAAATTTAAATTTCATTCATCCTTATCAAGATCTCAGTTTTGGCTTTCCATAAAAAGTGAATACCCTTTTCTTAATGAACAGGCGATGAAAATTCTGATTCAGTTCATAACATTACGTAAAAAGGCCTTTTCATTTGAAACAACCACCAAAACACGATTTACAGCTTGCAGCAACAACATTGGATCCAAATATTCATAATCTTATTTCAGTAAGCAGGAACATCCACCACACTTGGAATGTATAATGCTAAAAGTTTGATATACTAATAAACCATTTTTTAATTGTTTTGTTTTTACAGTTTTTGTTTATTTTGTTTACTTTATTATGGTTTATTAATCAAGCTTTCATAATTTGTTTACAATTAATAGTTTCATTTTATTAACTAGGCACATTTTATGTGTTCTTAGATCAAAAATTTTTTTCATAAATATATTTAACACAGAAAAAATCCTATTAGTGGTTCGCGGGATTTAAATTTTAAGTTGATTGGTCCGCGAGATCAAAAAGTGCAGCTGAACAGTGCGACGTTAATCTTCACTCACTCACTCACTCACGCGAGATCAAAAAGTTTGGCGACCGCTGCGCTTAGCAACATTTTCGCCCTCACGGTGACAAATTTGAAAATTGCAGGTTTTTCTTTTAATTTGGCTTACATACGAGTTTCAAATTTGGATACATTTTTGAAGAAAATACATACTCTCGGCTTTTATTCGGAAACATAGGGGGAAAAATCTGTTTTTATTCGCTTAATGATTTATTTCTTACATTAAATCTTATGATGTACATGAGGTTATCAGAGACAGATGTAAATCAATAGAAAAATGGTAGCACATACTTATAGATTAAATAAACACTGTAAATCAATAGTAATCCTAATGCAAAGAGAATAATGCAAAAAATTCTAAGTATATTATCAGTACATAAATATGATTTTATATAAACTGTCGTTAATGAAGCATGATGATATAGTAAATATACATTTATATTTGTGTAACTTATGACTTTATATTTCTCTTCTAATGAGTTATATTTTACATTCCAATGTGTCATATTTAATTTTGCTTGCGTGTTAGTTCTTCGTTTTAGAACTAAAACAAAATACAAACTTAAACTAGAAAGTGATATGCACCAGGGGTTGTAATCCATGAGCGGTATGGAACACATCCTTTTTTGATAGTAAATGTTCGGGTTCAAATTGATGCCATAATCTTTACAATCTCCAAGTCATTAATATCAGCATAGCGACCTCAGCTTGTGCTAACCCCATTTTCAACAAACCATTCACCTATTATCTTAACGAATCGGGTAAATGGCACCATCTAGACCAGGGGTACTCAACTTTTTTTTTTGTTGGGCCGCATACATATGTCAGCTATTTCATGCGAGCCGCATACATATGTTAGTTATTTAACGCAGGCTGCAACATGAGGATAAAGGGGAAGGGGGGAGTAAAAATGCTTTTATACCAAGATAACATTGGGAATTTAAAATGTGGAAAATTGATCAAAATATTAGAACTCCTATTATGCTTTTTTTAAATTATTGTTTTTTATATTTTTTATTTTTGCCACTAGCACTAAATTAGAAACATTTGAGAAACACTTCTTGCTAATTTCTGCATCATTAAACGGTTTCATATGATTACCAATAATATAACAAACTTCATAAGATGTCTTTGTTACCGCTGTGATATTACCACTGGCAAAACACTTTGTTGCTGTTGCAAAGATTATTCAAGAAAGCCTATTTATATCACCTTTTGAAAGAGATCTTCGAGGAAAAAGTTCATTGAATGATTCCTGTTTATTGGTATTTTTTAAATACAGCACTTTCGTGACAAATCAAACAATTACCGATCCATGTCTGTTTTTCACTACAAAATAGATTACCTCTCAACGTCTTGAAACTATATATTTTCTTCGGACATTTTTCACTTTCAAGATATGAAAGAAAGTTAAAAAATAGTTCCACCCATAAAATTGTTGCTACTCCACTGTTGTCTGCTATCACTAATTGTAACCGTTCCAAATAGAAAAAAAAATATCAATTCGTACTCATACGACACTGACAGCAAAAATCAAAATTGACGTTTTTTGACGAAGAATTCCACACCAAATTTTTAATACTTTGTTCTTAAATAAATACATTTCTCAGAACAATGGGCTAAGACCGGGCCACTTAAAAAGACTCGGTGGGCAGGCTGAGTATCGCTGATCTAGACCAGTGTTTCTCATCCAAATTATTTCTCAGGACCGGTAAACTTTTTAGTGTTTTTTTCGCGAACCAGTTAAGTTAGTACCTACTTTATAGACTAGTGGCATAATCTATACAGATATAAAACTGTGGAACAGTAACGATTTCTAGAACAATTTATTTCTTATCATTTACACACTCTCTACAATGAAACATGTATTAATACTCTCAAAGGCAGAGACATCTTAAGACATCTTGAGGCCCTGGGCCTCTATGAAAAAGTAGGCTCCAGTCGATAACGCACGTTGTCAAAAGTCCCTCATTTGTGGATATTCCAATAAGATGTTCCTGTATTAGCATGGATTTATCTGTGTTTGGGATCTGAGCTTGTCTCCGCGCAAAAAGGGTTCAACATCCAGTGGGGAATATCCAAGTAAATTATTGCTATTTATTTAAATTTCCATAAAAATAAAAATTGATGAAGATTGTTTTTATTTTACATTAAACTTTCAGCGGATCCCCTGACGTTATTCAAGGACCCCCAAATAAATTTTAACTTTCCACAGACTCCCTGAACAATATCGGGAACCCCTGGGAGTGCGTAGGGACTACTTTGAGAACCACTGATTTAGGCAAAAGACGGAAGTCGGTCCATTCAGTTTTGCGCAGGTTTGATATATTTTGAGTCACGTATATTTATTTGTTACGGATACCATATCAATGATGTAACGGAGAATATTAGGCCCCCTGCAAAGTCAGTACGTACCCCAAATACGTATTTTTAGTCAGTCAGGCTTTGGCCACCTAGAATTCCTAGGCGGGGGTGTACGTTACGCCACTTCGTCAGGCAGGTGGCATAAGTCACAACAACACAACAACAACAACCATACGTATAACCAATGTTTGAACAAGGATACCATAAATTCTGGTTACAAATACACAGATCCCAATTTTATATGCTGCATTATAGATCATTGTACAGAAGTTGTTGACTACTTTACCGTGTTCCTATTTGATAGAACGCGGATTCAGTGCCGTTATAACCTCCTCACTTAAAAAAGAAAGGAGAATAGAAACCGAGACTAATGAGTGAATATTAACGTCGCACTGTTAAGCTACACGAGGGCTTTTGGCGACGGACCACGTAATTTTGAACCATGGTCAAGTGACGTGGACGACACCTGAGCTGGCACCCCCTCTCCTAACTACCACACCACACCAACGGGAGGACGTTTCAGCTCTCGACAGATTTAGCGTGCATCGCTGCCCTACACGGTGGGTCTTTAGTGGTACTAGGCTCGAACTCGTGACAAAGCCAGCCGCGATCCGATATCTATACCACTCGTCTACCGCGGCCGCAAAACCGAGACTAGTAATTAGTGTTTGAGGGGATTTGCTGTTGCTACAAACAATGAGCTGGACAAAAATACACTGATAGCATCTCATCAAATTCATCCAAGTCATTAATTTTTTAAAAATTTTATTTTAAGCAAAAGCTATAATTTCAATAAATAATATTTCAACTGAAGGTTATTTTTAAATTTGTAATTTTTTTATACTATGCATTTATGTAGCTTTTTCACTTGGGGGTCTGTGGGCAAGTTTTGACTCTAAAAAAATCTTTGAGCCACAGGCCTAAATGATGGTGCATGATAGCAGTGGGCCTAGGTCTAGACAAGGAGGACAACATGACATAATAATACAATCTTGCAAATGGCGTACAGTTTTAAATTCAAATTTTTCGGTGAATATATTTCCGAGAATACCATTCGACGATTAAAATTATCCAGATCATGATTTTATTGAGTCCAAACCCAGAACTAGACGAGACCCTGGGCCAAGACCCAATTGGTCCGTGCCTTAATACAAAGGTATTTTTCTCAATCTGAAAGACTGGCAAATAGTGTTTGTAGTCAGGCATTGATCCAGTGGCGTAACGTACACAACCGCATCGCGGGGGCAGGGCTCTAGAGGGCCCACGGTCTGACTATCGCCAAGTACCTATCCTTTGTAAAATCCAACTTGGGGGCCCAAAACCTGACTTTACAGGGGAGCCCAAGTGTTCTCCGTTACACCACTACATTGATCCATGGGCCGGCAATTATTTTTCGCGAACCGGTGGTAATGGAGATCTGATCTGGACCATCTACCAATATCTTAATACCAAAAATTGAAAACATCTATAAATATAATTAAAACGTCCACACAAATGACAAAAATACGATATTTGAAGATTATTTTAACTGCCATATAAGAGTCCAGTTCTTAAAAACATAGCAATGGATGGACATATATGTCTAATAAGGTTTTATTGGAATTTCTTATGATTATTTATACACTATATAAATGAGACATATATATTGCTTTATTTTGTTCTTTTAGTTGTGAGAAGATAAAAATAATCGCAACCTAACTTTGAGAGAACAAAATATTTTAAACCGATTCAAAAAAATTGTGTAAATAAATTTATCTTTAGAAAAACAACATTAAAAAATTTCGTAATTATGGAATTCATAAGATGAGTGTGTGTGACTATGATTATTTTTAAATATCTACCTATATATAAAAATTAAGACAATTTTAATCATGTTTAAATATGTGCTTTCCTATTCTGAATTTCTTATTAAATCTAAGCTTCCGATGTATTTTTTTTGCTCTGTTGCAATATAAAAATATACAGTAAAAAATCAATTTTTGAAAGTAACAACCTAATTCCAAAGATAGGAGATAAAGATCTCGAAATGAGATCAGGCGCTCCAGCCCCATCGATTCAACACCTATAACGTGGAAAAAAATTCTGCAATAGAACGACTGCAATAACATTTCTCTCTGTTATTGCATTATTTCCCTTTTCTGAAAAACGCTTGTTCCAATTCACCTGGTCGGTGGCTCGCTATGGCGTCGTATTTTGTAAGTGGATGTATTTAGTCGTCGGCGATTGAAAGAAATTATGTTTGTTGAGAGAATAATGGATATTATTTTTTGTGTTCGTTTGGGAAAAAGTGCTACGGTGACTTTTGAAATTTTAAATCTGGTGTAAGATTGTGATACATTATCGAGAACGCAAGCTTTTGAGTGGCATCGACGTTTCAGAGAAGGCAGGGAAAGTGCCGGAGACGACAAACGCTCTGGACGTCCGCAGACTTCCACACCGCTGAAAATATCGAAAAGGTTTCTGCGGCGGAACGTAAGAACAGGCTTCAAACAATAGCAGAATCAGTTGGGATATCCTCGACCACATGTCAATGGATACTGTGACTAAGGATCTTAACATGCATAGGACGTATCAACGTATCGTTCCCCGCATGTTAGCCCTTTATCTACCGCATTATAATTTACTGCAGTTTTTTTCATGCAATATTTTTTTTAATCACTTCATTGAAAATTAAGGGATATATATATATAAACAAAATGCTCAACTTTGGGAAATTAAATCCGTTAGAGCTAATTAATTAATTAAAGATATTCAACTGTAAAATTAATTATATACACTATTCATTTAAAATAAATATAGTCAAAGCATTTTCTAAGGTCTTCATTAACATACAAAAGAAATAAGACACTTATCTTTTGACATTAACTATTTTTCTGAACAAAAATGATAATCTTCGCAATCCGCTGAAAACGCAATTTCTGCTATAAAACTATTCGCCTTCCCCGCTAAAACACTTATCATAGAATCCGTGCTGCCATTTATCTTGGAAGAGTGAATTTAAAAGAATATTCCTGCTAAGTATTGTCAGAGTATTCATAAAAAATGGTTATTCTATGTAATTTTAAAGTGAGAGGCACTTATAAGTACCGTCTGTAGATAAAGGGTTAAACTAAGACCAACTGTAAATGAAGTTAAAAGTGCATCGCGCGCAGGCTAAATTACAGGACAGGGCTAAAAATGGATTCCAGAAATATTTCGATGACCTTTACAAGCCGTGGCAAAATCGCATTATTACTCAAGGGTCTTATTTCGAAGGCGGATGTGTTTCAGCAGTTTAATTGGTAATATTTTTTAAGTTGTAGATTCAGTCCGGAAACTTTTGAATCCTATTGCGTGAAAGACAAGGTACAAAACGAAAAGTTATTTTTGATTTTCTTATCTTTCTTCTTCAATCGATACAAAATGTATTAAACAAAGTTGCTTTCTTAATTTTATTTCTGATATCAAATGAGAAGAAAAGTCACCCAACAATGAATGAAGTAAAATAAATTTCCATTTAAAAATTCATTCTAGAAAAAAAAAGGCTTGAACTAGATTTTACTTTTAAAACTAATTTTAGGGCTTATGATCGTAATGATAAACTAAAATTTCTAAAATATAAATAAATCCAGTCAAAATGAAACGCATTATTTTATTCTTGACCCACATTTTCCAATGCATTTAGCCCAATTTTTCTTACGAGAAAATCGTGATTTTCTTATATAGTTCGAAATGAGATAGTTTCCACAGTATGCGTAAAATATATCGTACTAGTCACTCCAGTTCTGTTGTCTTCTGAATTAGTTTCGTTTACTCACTGCTAGTCTCACAGCTGTGTTCTATTTCTTGCGTTCCAGTTTAAACAAAGAAACGTTTACTCATAGCATCACAGCAAATAAATAAATTACTTTAAGTAGAACATGAGTTTTACGTCTGTGTCAAGGACGTATAAATAAATGCGCACCCACAACAACTAAGAAGCGACAGAATTCTGTGTTTTAAGAAGTTAAAGTTACGTTTTGAGTATCACGTTTAATGAAGTACTGTCGCTAGACGTTCTAAATACATTAGCGAGTACATAAGAATTAATTTCTATTTCAGAATTTTAAAAAAATGAAGGAATGTAAGTGAATTGAGAGAAGAGTTTTTCAAATATACTTACATACTTATAAATTTACATAAAGAATTCGTATTGAGATACAAATATTAATAAATATTTAAATTGTTTATTGTTTTTACTTTTGGTTATTTATTTTTAGTAAGGCCCAGTGGTCGGGTGGTAGCGTATCGCGCTTCCACACCAGGTCCGGGTTCTATTCCCGGGTTGAGCAAAGTCGACTCAGCCTTTCATCCCTTCAGTGGGTCTATAAAGTACAAAGCTTGCTTGGAGACTAAAACACTGAAAGTTTCGCTTCAGAGTGACCACCTGATCGGGACATCTGCTCATGCACTCAGCGCCCAATGGTCACGTATCCTGGGATGGGCGCAGTAGACCCTCACCCTCATGGGCTGTTGCGCCACTGAATTTGAGTTTATTTATTTTTGTTTAGATAATTGTTTTATATTCCAGGGTATCTGTGACGCATATAATTTCATGATGAATCACATTTACGTTTATAAATCTGAATGTTAAATATCTGGCAATAAAAATAAACAATATCAAACATGTACACGGTCTAAATTTTTTCTCTTAAGAAATGATTTTTTTAGGTAATCTTTCTATTACATTTATATTCTTCTCAGTCACGTGCAGCTAAATTTTTTTTAAATAAATGTTACATTTTTTTCGCTTGAAAATTAACAAAATTGGGATGATATTCATAATGCACACACACACACACTAACAAATTCTAATACATTTACATTAAGAATCCCATTAATAAAGAAATGTGTAACTTTTTAAAAGAAAATTATTGTTTAAAACAGGAGCGTTCAACACGCGGCCCGCCGACTCTTTTTTTAAAAAAATTTAAATAACCGTTTTTTTTTAAGGTTTTTTCATTTTGAAATTTATTTGAGGGGAAAATTATATACATATATATATACGCAATGTATTTGCCTGTTACCTGTTCATGTTTTAAAATAAATCCTTTTTGATAATAGAAATGTCCTGTACCCTATGAATGGTACATGATTCTCAATGTGTGTGACTTTCATTTCTACTCATTCTTTTCTGTTTGGAGTGCCCAAAAAGTAAGAGGCAGTCAAAGATGTTTTTTAAAGTTAAAAAAAGTATTCAGGGAGGTCAAGATAAAGAGCAACGTATACTTAATCGTTTGCGAATGACAGCACAATCAAATTTCAACTATGAGTAACGAAAAATCAATTCAAAAGGAACACCGTAATTTTCAAGAAAATGGCAACACACACAGTAATATTTTAAACATTATTTGATCATTGTATTATTATATTATATAAACATTATTATATTATCTATGTCTGAATACATGAAAAATAATGAAAACAATAACAATAATTCATTTTGTTTTAAATTTTTACTCCAATAAATGTTCTTTGTTTCCAAATCTGATATAAAGATACATATTTTTATGTGCGGCCCGCAAGATTATAATCTTTTTCCGAAGTTGCCCATAAGCTCATTTGGGTTGGACACTCCTGGTTTAAAATAACAACATTACTAGTAATTATTATTTCGTTTAAGATCCTGAGAAATACGGGTGCCAGAGATTATGTATCTTTATTACGGTCAATATTATATACTTTATAACATAAAATGCGACGGATTAAGAAAAGTTATCCGAATATGGGATGAAAATCGATAGACGGGATCGACATATACTGAAAACGACACACAAACAGTATATCATAGGAATTCAATGCTTTATTCAAGAAATATAGCAACAAGAATAAAAAAAAATCAGAAATGTATAGGTTCATTTTTTGCTCTGATGCAAGCTGTTTTCTGAATGGGTATTGCCTCAAAGAATGAGTGAATCTCCTTCTATGGGATTGCTTGCCATACTCGTTCCAAATGGTGAGTTAGATCGGCACAAATGCAGGGACGGTTGATAACTCCAGCACATCAGAGTCCAAATGTGTTCTTCTGGGAAGAGAATCGGCGATCGTACTAATCAGATAAATGTTGGAAATGCGTCAAGACAAGCAGTCGATAAGCGTAACATGTTTTGCCGGACATTATCCTGTAGCACTGTTAGTCCAGGGGTACGTACAAGGAGATACAATACAACTTCCGCCCTTCTATAAGAATGTCATAGAAGGACAAGCAAATGGTCCTCTTGTAAAGGAAATGATATACATCATATCATAACTCCCGATTGCTGGTCTGTAAGGCGGACGGTAGTTAGGCGAGTATCTCACAGCGTTCTTGGATGTCTCCAGACACATTCGCGCAAGTCGTCAGGGTCCATTTCGATATGAGACTCATCGCTAAAAAAATTCAATAATGGATGCTTGTAATTGTATAGTGCCTGCGCGGCATGGGAGTACTCTAAATAGTCGTCGAGCCGCAAGTCCTCTCGTGAGGTTGGTGGAAGGGAGGTGGGAGACCTCTGACCACCCCCAGAGTGTTCTCCCTCTAAATTGGGGTGGAATCGAGCCAAAGCGTACTGTCACCTGTATGGTGCTCAAAGCTACGGTAAAACGACAGGCGTCACTTAGCCCTTTGCCATGATGAATTTTGTGGGCCTTTATCTGGCCTTTGCCGATCAGGTGGCATTGGTAACAATAACATAATTTTTTGGTACTCTAATATTCAAAGAATTACAAAAGTTGCACAACGAGGAATTGGATAAAAGGGTTTCTTAATAATATTGCTTACTGTTCTCCTCTCTCTTTTTTTCATTCTAATTACATTTATACAATTCATTAACAAATTTATAAAACATATTTTTCACTTAAACAATTCTAACTATTTTTTTAAATTTTATTTTATTCGAAACATTAATTTATATGCAACAACTGAATATACTTATCTTAGTTATAGTTCTTTCTTCACTAAATTAAGAGCAAAATATAATTCTCAAATAAAGAGGAAAAGGAATAGTGTCACAAAAATAACTCTGATATCTGCAACTGTTTTTTCTAGCTAAAATAAATATTAGTAATTTCTTTATGATACAAATTAAACCAAAAGATCCACTTTTATAGTGAGCAACTGTATGACACAATCGAAATTTTTCCTGTGTAGAATATTATATAAATATTAATATAACAATTGTGTGCTGGTAGCTGAATATTATATTAGAGATGGTAGTTAAATTTTCCAATCCAGGACGGTCAAATATCTCTAAATCCGCTTACGAACAATAGCACTTACATCTACATCCTGTTTCAGAATAGCAATTCCAATGGAAAACAAGCGCTTTTGCGACCTCACACAATGGATGCATTTAGCTTTTTATCGAAAAAATGAAGGAAAACTATTTCTCAAACTACACTTTGAAAATTCGATGACATACCTATCAAAGAGGAAATAGTAAAAAAAAAAGGAAACATTCCATTTTCAAAGTCGATAGATCATGGGATCTTTTGGGATCAAATAATTATATTCTGGAAAACTGTAAATGGCAATACGTATTTGTTCTGTTATGTTCGGTAATAACGATTAATTTTTAAATTACTCCATACCATCTATTAAAAGCAGAATGACATCAAAAATATTTTATTATTTACAGTAGAAATTTTTTAAAAAAGTCACTGCAATGCAATCATGACGTGTTCATGGGTGCTATCCGTTTTTGTCGAATGTGCTTTAGATCAGTGGCGTAATGGAGAACATTGAACATTTCCCCCTGAAAAGTTAGGTTTGGGGCCCCCTAGAAACCTGCCCTCCCCCTCCCCGATATGGGAAGAGTTGCGGGGGTGTATGTAATGCCACTGCTTTAGATCTTTATTTCATTCCAGAATTTCAACCCAGAGTACTTTTTGATATTATCCTTTCAAACCGATTGAATAGCTATTGTAGCTATTTGTACCTATATTGTCCCAATCTAAGTTCGGATAATACTTTTTCTGACAAATAAGTTAGATATTTTTGAAATGCTCAAAAATTACAAGTACAAATAAGTTTCCACCATTGACAATAGATATCCCCACCAGAAAGTAATGGTTGAAATTTTCGGATGTAAAACGTCATATCTTAATGCTGAACATCTGGCAACAACATAACCTTGAACTATTAGTGATTTTGTATCAACATCACGCAATATTTCTCTTGGGAAAATGTAGAGTTTCGAGCTAAGTGTCATTTGCGGGAGCATTTGATGTGCTTTTTAATTTGAAGAAATTTATAGCTGGGCATATCGGTTGCTTGCATATGCATATGGTGAGGCTGCTTTCAGGGAAAGAAGTTGACGTGTGAAGGGCTTGAAAATTTAAGTCGGGGAGTTTGACGTCGAAGATTATTTGAGGGAGATTCATGCCAAATGCGCAAAAAACTTGCACTTACATAACTCAACAAGTATTTTCACATCGTTTAAAATCGCATTGGAAATGATTCAAAATCGAGGAAATTGAGTTCCGTATGAAGTGAAGCCGAGAAGCATTCAATGCTAATTTTTCACAAGTGAAATATTGCTTGCCATCATAAAACGAAAGTTTTTTTGCATCGTATAGCCACTGATGACGATCCACTACAACAACCCAAAGAAGTGGAGATCATGGAGACCACGTGGTCAGACTTAAACAGCCGAATATTCGGGGGGAAAATCTCGTGTTGTGTATTTGGTGGGATCAGTTAGCTGTCGTGTAATATGAGTTGCTCAAACCGAACGAAACCATTACTGGGGCTCTCTACTGAAAGTGAGATTGAGCCGACCGCTCAAGGTAAAATGCTGCCATTACTATTCTAAACATGAAAGAAGAATGCTCTCTCTTGCATGATAATGCTGGTGGACATGTTGTAGCGCCGGTCCAAACCTACTTGAAAACACTCAATTGGGAAGTCCTACCTCACGCGTCGTATTCACCAGGTATTGCACCTTCCGATTATCCCTTCTTATTATCAATATCACATGACCTGTCTGAGCAGCACTTCACATCATATGAATATACGAAAAATGGTCGATTCGTGGTAAGCGTTCTACCGACGCGGTAGCCGTATTCTATCAGAGAGATGGGGAAAAGTAGTGCCTATAGAGATGGACAATATGTGAAATACAGCATAAAAGTATCGTTCTTTCGTAATAAATGTCCAATTTTTGTTAAACAACGGCGGAAACTTATTTGTATTCCTTTTTAAGTTTCTGAGGAATTAATATAGAATAATGAATTCGAAGTCAGGTGCCTCAAAGTCTCACATTAATTCAACGAAGGACAAATTGTTTACTAAAATGCTTTTCTATTGCAATTAGGGATTGCAATATCGGACCAAAAGTTCAATACCGGTATTCGGTATTTTTTAAATCTTAATACCGGGATACAGGTTTTAATACCGGTAGTAGAAGTTTTAGGAAATGAAAGGAAATACAGGTGTTTCTTTGTTTTATTTGCCAATTTTATTAGAGAGTGCAAATACCACAAAAATTAATTTTTAAATTATTACAGTATATATAAAGAATCATGAAAAAGTAAAAAGGAACATCCTATTTATTTAAATCACATAGAAGAGTGAAAATATCACTCTTCAGTCTGTGGTACTATTACAAATATTTGAAATGTGATCTTAAAAATATAATGCATTAATTGTACTGTCATTAAGCCTGGAACGTATTATGTGCAATAATTATCAGCTATAGAAAACGCTCTTTCGGCTTCGACGCTAGTTGGTGGTATTGTTAGCAATACGTGATATACTTTTTCCAAGTATTTACCTCTAAATCTCTCATCTTCAAATAAATCGATTTCTCGTCGGATGGTTTTGGATATAGCTGATTTCTGTATTGTATTTTGATTTGTTGAGATATTTTTAGCTATCGCTAATTCTAATTTTTGTTCAAGATACAATTCCTTTCCAGTATCAACATTAGTGTTATCATCATCTTCGATAAATGTACCAAATTCTTCTGAATGGGGATAAGGTTTGTGGGTAACACATTTTAAGAAAATTTGCTATAATTAATATTGAATTGGTTAGTCTCTTTTCTTTTTTTTTTTCATTTTCATTTATAAAATCCTGATGATATGTAAATACACATGTATGATATGCAAATACAATGTGAATAACAAACTCCCCAATTAAAAAAATATCGAAATATTACGCATTCTCTTCACAACTACAACCTTGTTTTCACAGAAACGAATATCGGACTACGAATCCTGTGCGTATGCAGTATCGCTCTGAGCTGTAACAGAATAGTTTTGCCCCCTCCTTGGATAATTCACATATTTTATCACTACTCTTGATTGTACTATGCAACTTTATATTCGCAGTCTAATTAATTTCTCCGTTAGGGAGACATAAAAACAAAAACGTATACTATTTTGTTGGGTTGGCAATCGCTAAACATATAGTGAAGACAGTTTAAAAAATTTCTATTAAATACCGAAAAACCGGTATTTAAACTTGTGAATACCGGTATTACAAAATTGTACAAATGGCTCAAAATACCAATATTCGGTATCCCGGTATTGCAATCCCTAGTTGCAATGCATAAAATATTCCTTAAATCGTTTCTTTGTACACTTAATAATGCCCATTTTATTCGTAACTCTCAGCTTTAAGTTTTGTAATGTTTTGCTTGTAATCATTCTTCTAACACATTTCAAGCATAATTTTTGTTTCATGAATAAAAATATATGCAATAATTTGGTGTATATAATACATATATGCCCAAAATACATTATCAGTAACTCCGTCCATGATGATAATGATGTTTCACAAAATTATCTTCAGAAGAATTACATATTATTTGCTTCGTGTCTTGTGAATAATGGACATTTTCAATGTAAGTACTTGACAAGAATGTTAGTTACAATAACACCTTCATATTTGCCTTGTATGGCTACAGCAAATCCGTAAAATATGCGAAAAACAAACACCAAAAATGTTCTAATGTGGATTATTTCTAGTAATTTCTTTATTTCCTTTGTATTAAGCAGCTTCGTAATTTTGAGTCTCAGAGTAGAATTAAATACAGTAATACCTCGATTTATGTTACTTCGACTTACAAGAACCGGAGTTACACGATTTTCAAACTTCATCGATTCATCTTTTTTTAAAAATCCCTTTTTTTCATTGCTGAAACTCAGGCGGAATCAGTGCCAGACCTAGATGGAATATGTAATGTGATAGAAGTAGTTCTCGATATTGCCAGGTAAACAAATTTAGAAGCGAATAATGATGACGTCCAAGAGATGCTGGATTCCCCCAGTCAGGAGCTGGTATTGCTGAGCTTATAGGAATGCACGAACAAGAGTGATACTCAAGCTGCGGCCCACCGAGCCTTTTTAAGTGACCTTGTCAGTACACATTGCTCTGAAAAATTCATTTATTTAAGTTCAATACATTAAAAATTTGGTGTTAAGAAATCAAATATATCAATTTTGCTTTTTGCTGTCGATGTCGTACGAATGCGAATTAATATACTTTTTCTATTAGTAACGGTTACAGTTATTGATAACAGACAACAGTAAAGTAGTGATAGCTTTATGGGTGGAATTAATTTTTAACTATCCTTCATATCTTGCAAGAGCAAAATATTAGAAGAAAATATATCGTTTCAAAATGATTGGGAGGTTGACTATTTTGTAGTGAAAAAGCAGACATAGATCAGTAATTGTTTGATTTGTCACGAAAGAGTGTTGAATTTTTTTAAAAAATACCAATAAACAGGAATTGTTCAATGATACTTTTTCTTCGAAGATCTCTTTCAAGAAGTAATAAATAGGTTTTCTTGAATAATCTTTGAGACAGCAATAAAGTGTTTTGTCAGTGGTAACAAGGACATCTTATGAAGTTTGTTATATTATTGGTAATCATATGAAACCATTTACTGACGCAGAAATTGTGAAGGAGTGTTTCTTAAATGCTTCTAATTCAGTGTTAATGACAAAAAAATCGTAGTTAAAAAAAATCAAAACAGGGGTTAAAATATTTTGTACAATTTTCCTCATTTTACCTCCCCTCCCTTTACCTTCTAAATACGGCCCGCGTGAAATCGCTACCATATGTTTGCGGCTCAGCAGAAAAAAAAAGGTTGAGTACCCCTGCTGTATTTCATTTAAAAGGAAATTATAATTATGAATTTTATTTATACATAATATATATTGATCTGTTATGGAGAGTTTAAAAATGAAATGTTGAACTGTAATAAATTCAGGATATGTTCTAATTTCGTACTTTCGAACTCCATTTGAGTTGATTTGCAATGTTATAAGCGTAAAGAATGGATGTCCATAAAGTGCTTAAGTGGTAAATAATGGTATTTCAAACATTGTACTTAAATTACTGGTCCTCTCGTTCAATGATTCGCAGATATAGCTTAGATCTAATGAACTAAAAGTGATTAAATAATAATAATCAGCAATACACAACTCTAATGGAATATCAAACATTTCTCTCTGAAGATTAGATTTTTATCTAATGAATCAAGAAACAATTCGTAAATAATCGTTTAAAAATCAATTTGATGATCAAGGAGAGAAGCTAGTGTCACACAAATATGTTAATAAAAACCAGAGAAGCCTTTATATTCCCATATTTTTTATAGGTTAATCCAACTGCTTCGTAAATAAGTAGGCTTTATTGGTGTTAAGAGGCCCAGATGCTGAGTAATAGTGCATCGCGCTTCCACACCCCTGGTCCGAGGTTCAAACCTCGGTCTGGGAAGGTCGACTCAACCATTCATCCCTTCAGTGGGTCGATAAATGAGTACCAAGCTTGCTTGGGAACTTAACACTGGGAGTTCCGCGTCAGCCTGACCACTTGATTAGATCCTCATGCACCTCAGAGCCCAAGGTCGCGTCTACAGATATGAGCACTTGGCCCTCATGGGCTGTTGCGTCACTGGGTTAAGTTAGTATTGGCGTTAAAAATCAAGTTTTCATTTAATTTAGAAAAGTGGACACACAAAGATATATCATGAACAATTTACACTTCAGAAAAAGTGTTTTTCCTTAAATGTTTTTCTTTAAAATAAACCTTAATATTTAAAATTTAGACGCCATGTTCTTAATTTGTTTCCGTGCCCATTGATTAGAATCAAACTTTAGTGATGCTCATTAAATCAGTCGAGAGCTCAAATGTCCTTTCGTTGGTGTGGGAGTTAGGAAAGGGGTTGCCAATTCAGGTGTCAATCTCGTCATTTGACCATGGTTCAAAATTACGAGGTCCGTCACCAAAAGCCCAAGAGTAGCTGAACAGTGCGACATTAATTTTCACTCACTCGTTGAATATATATATATATATAATCGTAATAGAAATTTTCTCCAAATTGATCACACGTAAAAGCTTTTATTCAGCTGAATAAATATTAATGCAGGAAAACAAACTTCAAATAAATTACAAAGATTCAGATCATAATTGATAATTTTAAATTAAAATTAATAACGAAGCTTAAATATTTATTTAAATAAAAATATTTTAAATTGTGCTACCTTATGCAATTTCATTTCATATTTCTTTTTTGGAAATGGTTTGTATAAATTCTCAATAATTAGATGTTTTTAAAAATTTTTAATGATTCAAAATATTTTAAAATTTACCCATAAAAATACTTATAATAAGTAAATATGTATAAAGAGAAAGATTTATTTACAATAAAATTATGATCTCAACGATAAAATTTTAAATATTAATACATAATTGAAAATATGAATCTTTTTTTAGGGAGGGTTACTTTTTTGAGAATGCTTATAACAGCATATTTAACATAAATTGAAAATTTAGGTATTGAAAGAATCTAGTAATAAATCTATTCTCATGTTATTCAACTGCTTGAGAAATATACTCGCTTTTCATTCCTTTTCTCATATTTCGATTACTATTACTTATTAGCTTCCTAGAGCTTAATTTAACGGCTTCGTTAAAAATATTTTTCACATCTATTTCACTTTAAAATGATATAATGTCACTTCTGAATCGAATAAAACTTCCGTATTATTGTTACAAATAAGGAAGCTATCGTGAGATTAAGCAAAGGCTTAGGAACGTAGATGTATTAATACATATGTGTTCACCACTCCATATATAGGTGTGTTGCTATTGGTTGTTAGAAGTATGGATTCATTGGAGAAAAAATAGGCGATATGTATTTTAAAAAGGATTCAGTTGATAGGTTACGTTTTGCTTGTGACAAACTGACTGTATCGACTTCCTAACAGCTGGGTATTAAGAGGCATGACGCCAGCCATCTGTCAAGTTCGTAACATGGAACAATGTTAAGAATATCGCGTGCAGGAAAAATCGTTACAATTTTGGCAGATATATTGGGTGTGTATTGTATTTTTAATCCTGCCTAATTGCTGCGCAAGGGAAGTTTTAAATGTCACGAATTCTTCACTACGGAAATTAATATATTGCAAAGAAATGTATTAATACACGTGATTCAGTGAACACTATTATTTTGTCCAGAAGTCTTTCTTTGGTTTTATTATAGCTTGGTTAAAATTATTGTATTATTTTTAAATTCCTACTATTAGCTCACAGTCTCTAGATATTTATTTATCTTGGTGGAATTTTCAATCGTTGATAAAATACATTTTAAAGCGCTCAATTGAGCTGAAATTTTATATACATGATTATTTTGGATGACAATACAGTAATTTAATTATAATTAATAAAAATTAATTGATTATAATTAATTATTTAAAGAATAACAAATAAAGCCACGTTGACATCATTTTTGGCGAATTGTGTCAAAACTTGAAAATGTTTTCTTCTCACGTTTTAAAGCATTCAGTTGAACTGAAATTCTATATACACGATTGTTTTGGATGACAATACGATACTTTAATGATAATTAATAAAAATTAATTACCACTTAATGTTGTGATTCCGTCATATGTATATACATATTTATATTAATTGTAACTATTTAATAAAAAGTAACTAAAATCAAATTTTTCTTTGTTGATCTAAGTAGGAATTGATTAAAAAATTTTTTTATATTACTTGTTTCTACTGAACTTGTATGAAGTGTTGTACGCCAGTGTTCCACAACCTTTTTTATTACCGCAGACCGGTCAATGTTTGATAATTTTATATCGCGGCCCACTGATGGGGGTGGGCGTTAATTGTTTATGTTTTAGATTGTTTTGATTTAATAATTTTAATTTAATTGTATTTAAACATGCCTTCAAAATAAAATATAGTTGAACCGAAAAAGGAATATAAATTGATCACATTGAATATAAAGTAATTTCCATAAAAAGTCACCCAAGCCCGAGAGAAGTACACCCCAGCGAATAAAAGGAAAATAATTTAATGCAACTTGTGAACACCTCGGTACTATTTGATCCATGGACCGGTATCAGTCCGCGACCCGGGGTTGGGGATCACTATTGTAGACGATACCATCTCGAAAAAAAGTTTAAAGAAATCTCTTAGTTATATATAATTAAAAGGAAAAATAAACCGTCTCTATTTATTATGATTTACTTTTCAAAATGTAAGTTACAGACTGAATTGCCAAATGAGATGGTTTTAAAAGAGTGTTTTCTTTTATAGATACACAAATTTTACCCCAATTATAGTCTATTAATATTAAAGATAATACTTAAATGTACCAAACATTAATACAAAACCTCTTGAAATTAACACTTTATAATTTACGACGTCTGAATCCAAAACCAACAACTAATTTTTAGAATCATTTATACACTTTTTTTGAAAAAAAAAAACGTTTTGAGATTCTTTAAATGAAAATACAGTTGATTCAAAATTAGTGAGACCAGTTTTAAAAGCATATAACTATTTATGGTGAATCTCAATCGTTTTGCTACCGGTTTTATTTTTAAAAAATGAAACATTTAAATTACTAATCTAACCTTTTATCAGTGGGAGTAAATTATGGTACCAAAATTAGATCCTCAAACCCAAAACGAAATGTTACAGCTTTTGAAGGATAGCTGTTCAAATTCTGTTGTAAATAAAGCATTTAAAAATCAGAAAAAAAATTGTACTACTATCTAAGCTTCGAAAAAAAGAAATAAAATTGGCTGGCAATCAAAAGCTACAGGAAAAAAAATGTGAACGAAAGAAAGCCCTTCATGAGAAAGAAAAAAATGAAGCTGAAAAGACTTATCGCTGTAGAAAATCATCAAAGAACTTTGGCAAAGAAACTGCAGGTATCGCAATTGACAAATTGTCGTCAGGTAAACAAAATTGGCTATAAAAAAGTGAATGAACTAGTCTGTCATCAAAGGTCTGCAAAGACCGTAGGGAAGCAAAAAAAACCCGCTTTTGGCTTCTGTATTTAATGTTACGCAAATGTAGATACAAAACATGGATAACTTTGGATGAAGCACTGTTTCATCTGTCATTCACAACTGACGAAATGAAGTTACAATATATTTTACTTAAAAGATGTCGCAAAGGCGCAACTGTTTTGCAAAAAGCAAGTTAGCCGTCAGGTGTTATGGTATGGATGAGAATGTGCTCTCAAGGCTTAACAAAAACATTTCTTGTTTAACCAAAGACTAAAGTTGATGCTAAATACTATCAGAAAATAGTTTTGAAGACCATGGTCAAGGAAAGTTATCGAGGAAACTCTTTTCTTTTTTTTTTTTTTCCTACCAAGATTTTGCATCAAGTCATATTGCAAAAACAATAGCTGAAATTAAAAAAAAAAATTTTTTTTCTTCCTTCTGAGAAATAGCTACCAACACACCCCGGATTCTGCTATTTGCGCAGGGGCGTAGCTACCACCGTATCAATGATACGGAGTCCTAATATTTGTAATTACAGTCCCACTAGCATTGCTCTCATATCTAAAAGAGGGTTCCGAAGGAATTTTGATACAGGGTCCACTCAGAACTAGCTACGCCAGTGTTTTTGCGAATATTTTTTATGGGGATACTTAAAAAAACAATTAAATAAAGAGTGTTTTTTTCCAGGTATAGAAGTTTAAGTTGGTATTACTTTCCAAGATGGCGACCGATTTAACAGCTGTCAAGTGATTTATTCTCAGTTTGGTTTGGCAATTCATCAAAACGATCATCAAGCAAGGCGTAGATTCGTCGAATGGGCCCAAAACGAGATTGCCGTTGTTCCCGATTTTCATAAGTGAATTTTGTTTAGCGATGAAGCGCACTTCTGGTTGAATGGCTACGTCAACAAACAAAACTGCCGCATTTGGAGTGAAGCTAATCCACAAGTATATGTCGAAACACCGTTACATCCAGAAAAACTGATTGTTTGGTGCGCGTTATGGGCTGGTGGAATCATTGGTCCGTACTTCTTCAAAAACGATGAAGGCCACAACGTTACAGTCAATGGTGATCGGTATAGAGCCATGATTACTAACTTTTTCATTCCTGAATTGAACAATCATGATGTCCAGGAGCTGTGGTTCCAACAAGACGGCGCAACATGTCACACAGTTCGTGCCACAATCGATTTATTGAAAGACACGCTTGGTGACCGCCTAATTTCACGTTTTGGACCTGTAAATTGGCCTCCAAGATCTTGTGATTTAACACCACTAGACTATTTTCTGTGGGGCCATGTAAAGTCATTGGTCTATGCGGATAAGCCACAAACGCTTGACCATTTGGAAGACAACATTCGCCGTGTTATTGCCGATATACGGCCACAAATGTTGGAAAAAGTCATCGAAAATTGGACGTCCAGATTGGACTACATCCGAGCCAGCCGTGGCAGTCCTATGCCAGAAATCCTATTTAAAATGTAATGCCACAAGATTATCTTTCGAATAAAAAAAAATTCATGTCAATCGAATAATACATCGTTGTTTTATTGCAATTTAAAGTTCTATACCTCTAAAAATAACACCCTTTAGATACAAAGTAAGAGCCCTTCAAGGGCTTCAAAAAGCAAACAAAGATAAATTCCCCCCAATATTCAAAAAAGCTCTTCTGGCTTAGCCTAAGCGTTTACATAAAGTATACAATTCCAAAGGAAGTCGCACTGAAAATTTCTTGTAAATAATTTTATTCAATAAAAATTTATACTTTGAAAATGGTCTAATTATTTTTTAATCAATCGGTAATGATTTACAAACAAAATTATTGGTGTGCTTCATGCTACTCTGCTTTGGATATATTTAGTAATTACACTATACAATACCACACAAGCAGCTGATTATAAAATATTATTTTATTCTCGGAAATTTGTTTTACTCCCTAATATATTTTAAAATTGTTATTCAATTTTTTGCGCTATGATTCATTCCTAGTGATTATTGTCGCGGCGTATCGGTGCGTCATGAGTTCAAACCCTAGTGTTACTGAACACCCACCGTGTAGATCAGTGTTCCCCAACCTTTTTATCGCCGCGGACCGGTCAACATTTGTTAATTTTACCGCGGCCCGCTGAGGGGGAGGACGTTGATTGGTTATACTTTAGACTGTTTTGATTTAATAATTTTACTTTAATTGTATATAATCGTGACTTCCGAATAAAATATAGCTACACCAAAAAATGAACATAAAGTGATTCAACAAGGAATATTAAGTGATTTTCATAAAAAGTAGCCCAAACCCAAGAAAAATATACCACAGTAATTAAAAAGGAAATAGTTTAATGTTTCTTGTGCGGACCGGTAGTATTTGATCCACGGACCGGGTGTTTGAAACCATGGTGTAGAGGGAATGATGCACGTTAATTATATAGAAGCTCTAAGTTCTACCGATAGAAGTGGCGGAGAAGGGAGTAGCTCTAGCTCAAGTGTGGTTCTGGTCACTTGACCATGTTCAAAATTACGAGGTCCGTTGACCATAGCCCTCGAGTTCCTTTGTAGTGCGGCGAAAATAACTCCCTCACGCTATGATTTACTCATAGGAAGCGAATAAAAAATTTCATAAAAAGGTTGATCTGTTCCACTTTCTCTGTATTATTTTTATATTCCGCTGTTTTCCTTTTTTATTCTAGTCCAATAAACTAAGGAAAAAGGATGATTGTAAGCGTTTATTAGAAAGATTGTTTTACTTCAAGGGGCAATTTCAATACAAAGAACTATTCTTTCTCCTTAACGTAAATATATAAATTCAACATACACTTAAAGTAGCATGCCTTTATTCAGAAATCGTTCCAAAATCACCCGGAATAACAGTAAAACAAAGAACATCCTCAGAATGTGACTCTTGTTTGCATTCGGTTATTGATCTTCCTCGGAAAACTGTAAGGAAACATTGACAACAAGTCAAGATATTATTCTCGCACTCTCTTCAAAATGATCACTGAATAATCGCACAGAATCGACAGCGTCACGATTATCCGCTAACTCAAATTTTATCCATTAAGACTTCTTTTGTTCTTGCCCCGCCTTAGGCCAGCCTATCAGAGGCACGATCTTCGAACAAGCCATTGCACCCGCGACGGCCGGCTTTGCAGGCAGGTGTAAAAACAAGAGAAAAGTACACACACTTTCACAAAGTGAACTTCAACGCTGAAATTATGCTGAATACAAGAAACCTCCTGCCCTGCTATGATCTGAATGGAACATGAATGCGAAAATATATGGGATGGGCTGCACTATAATCGCATGGGACGGAGAAGAGTTTTACTGTGCATGATTTCAGAGATGGTTTAAAAGTAATACCTTTTTGCATGAATTACAGTGATAAAAGTCCTTTATGCATTTTAATGTAGACACATATTTTACAATTTTAGAAATATGATCTATTCTATTAACATAATAGCAGTATAAAAGACTCTTTAAAAATCGTTGTAGAATATATTTTCATCCTTATATTTACAAACATTATGTGCTGAATGAAAGTAATGGAGTAGAGAGAGATTTAGAATATTTTAATTTTTTTTTTCTAATGGGGCTGCGTATTGGTATTTTTTACCTTTGCACAGACCTAGTTCATTCCCCAGGAGCTGGTATCACTTTTTTATTTCGGCACCCTATAGGCGATACCAATTGCCGCAAGTAATTTTAACGCTCAGTTTCCTCCCCAGTGAGTGAGTGAATATTAACGTCGCACCGTTCAGCTACACGAGGGCTTTTGGTGACAGACCACGTAATTTTGAACCATGGTCAAGTGACGTGGACGACACCTGAGCTGGCACTCCCCCTCTTCTAACTACCACATCAACGGGAGGACGTTTGAGTATCGACAGATTTATCGCTCCCCTACACGGCGGGTCTTTGATTGTACTGGGTTCGAACTCATGACATGCCTGCCATGATCCGATACCTTGACCACTGGGCTACCGCTGCCCTAGTTTGCACCTGAGCTCTGACGATGCGAAATTGAACTTAGGAATTTAATTTTGCCGAAAGCACCTAAGCCAAATGGGCAGTTCAAGGGATTTTTTACATGCCGCGTAATCATACGCCATGAACGCTGTCGATTTTCTGCATCATAAAAATCCACCGACTTGGGCCAGGGTCGACCCCGCAACCTTTGGTGCAGAAGGCCAGCGACAAACCAACTACGCCACCCAATCGGCAGAATATTTCGATACATTATTATAAAAAAAAGTTAATCTAGGATTCCTTTTATAACTTAATAAATTTATTTTTTATGTTAGTAAATTAAAAAAAATTACTAACCGCGTAGAATGAAATAATAGAAACATAAATATTCATATTACATAGGACAAAATATTAAGAGTTAAAATACAATATAAAAAGTGAAACAGCTATTTCTTCAGATACGGTGAAAGCACAATAAATATGAATTTTAAGAGCAGGAAAATAAATTAGAGTGCGAGAGAGAGAGAGATAAATACCCGGAGATAAATTTAAAAAAAATAAACTTATAACATCCGAAGTGTAAAAATTAAACAAGATAGTTTAGTACTAAGATAAAAGATTCAAAAACAAAAGCCCAATTAATAATGTATCAAAAAAATCAATAATAATTTAACAAATGACTTATTTGTTAAACATTCCAGCTGCTTGTTGCTATCTGACTCAAGCATCCAATTCATACAGTTCAGACACTTCATATTTCATGAAAAATCAATTAAAATTTTTGCTAAATCAAAAGGGTTCTATAAATGCTTATGGTTAGAGAAAAAAAATTGCACTCATATTTTCCTTCCTTATTAACAGAATGTCGTCCATATTCGTGAAAGCAAGCGATTTCGTAAATTCTTGGACGTTCAGAAAATAGATATAAAAAGGAGAGAAGCTTGTATTGCCATTTTAATATTAATTCGAATATTTAACCAAACCTAAATCCATGCAACCGAAATCATCTTTTCTACTACTAGTTTGATTTTTAATCATCGAAATCATCGATTCCACGCGCATGCGTGAATCGTGCTATCAGTCAGTCATTAATGATAAAAGAGTGTTGGCAAACATAAAATCATAAATTCAAACCACGAAAAAGGATATGAAATTTGATACATAACTCCCTACCGTCCACGTGTATAGTTCGCCTTCGTCGGAACTCCTATTTCTTACCATTTTTAAGAGCAACAGATCTGCTGTAAAATTATATAATTCGAGTTCGAACCCACTATTCATTGCTTAAGAGAACATTGCTCTGAAAATTAGGTACCGTGATTATAATAATAAAAACAGGGAAGAAATCCCTAAAACGAAAGCTGCACGACATCTTGTGTACTTTAAAAATAGGATAGAATAATACTTTACTGCTGTTTCTAAAAAATGCAACACCATGAAGGAATCATCAGAATTAAATGAACTTTGCAGCAGATATCAATTATATGATGTTACGTAAAATAGTAACGTTTCAGATCCACCATGTTCGCAGCAGCCTCTGAACTGATGTTGAAAGCATATAAATAGAGAGCTGTAGGGGGAAGTTGTGAAAATAGTTAATAATTATTTGTTAGTGGTGAACGTTTAGTGAGACTTAAGTATGCCTCCACGACGAATTAAGGAAAAATTCCAACAACTTACGGAGTTTGAACGGGAGAAGCTTATCGACCTTCGAAAAGGAGGATTTTCCTATCGCGCAATAGGAGCTCGTGTGCAGCGGAAAAATTCCATAGTGATGAGAGTTTAGAAACAGTGGACCAACAAGCTCCGAATAACTCGAAAAATTGTCAGTGGACGACGGAAGGTGACATCAGTACGCGACGATCGACACCTGCTCCATATGGCGGCGAATGACCGTTCAGCTTCCTCCAAGCAGTTGGCAGCACGTTGATCTACTGCTACAGGTATACTAATGTGGGCTTCGTCAATTCGTCGACGTCTGCTGCACCGTGGATTGCGTGCAAGGGTGCCTTTGTACAGGATGCCCTCATGGCAAATCATCGACGGCTGCGTCTGCAATGGGCTCATAAGTACAGAACCTGGCAAGCTTATTGGCACCAAGTTGTCTTTTCAGATGAATCACGCTTCAATTTGTGGGATTATGATGGCCGCATTCGTGTTAGACGCTATGCCGGTGAACGCTGCTTTCCAGAGTGCGTTATCGAAAGACATAGTGGCCTGACACCTAGAGTTATGGTTTGGGGAGCGATTTCGTATCATGGATGATCCAATTTGCAACGAATTCAGGGTAATCTCAATAGCAACAGGTACGTCCGTGAAGTGCTCTACAGCTTGAAGTCGTTCCCTTCCTTCAAGGCATCCCTGGAGATATCTTTTAGCAGGATAATGCACGCCCACATGTTGCAAAGACTGTTCAAGACTTCTGTTCAGACCAACACATGCAACTTTTTCCTCGGCCTGATTATTCGTCGGATATGTCGCCCATTGAACACGTGTAAGATTTGGTTGGTCGGCGTCTCGCTCGTGATCTGCGTCCTGCAGCTTCAAAAGACGAACTTTTGCTGCGCATACAAGCAATATGGAATTCTCTCCCACAAGCAGACACTCAAAATCTCTGTTTGACTCCATACCACGTCATAAGCAGCACTTATTTCAGCGCGTGGTGGCTATACCAAATACTAATTTCGCACACTTAATATTGTTTTGTTGCTTTGAAAATCTCGTCATTTATTTGTACTAATACAAGTCGTTTGTGCATTAAATTTTATTGAATTTTGATGATTCCTTCATGGTGTTGCATTTTTTACAAACAGCATTTTATATACATCTCATACATAATCATTCAAAAGTATATAAAGTAAATAATCTCGACAAAAGTGTTTTTTTTAATAAAATCAGTCCTCCAATTTATCACATTAAACAAAATAGAAAAAGAAGAAAAAAAATAATAAGAGGAAAAATATCAAAATTTTTATTTTATTTTAAAAGTACGTCTCATGTTATTAAATAACGCAACAAAAATGTATAGTTGGGTGGATTACTTGAGTACCCAGCTCTTTCGAGCTACAACCTCATATCAGTAGGTATCTGAGTGACTGTAATTAATTGACTTTTGCCCTTTGTTAAGATTAAATGCTTTACAGATAATAATTTATAAAAATACTGTAGATTTTGGGAAAGTAAAAATTTAAAATAGTAAAATGCATTAAAATAGAGATTAAACGCAACAAAAATGAAAAATGGAAGCTTCAATGGTAAAAAATAAATCACATTTGAATATTTTGAGGAAAGAATAACTCATTTTCAGTTATCGTCTTTTGAATCTATTTCATAACAATTATTGGTAATAAAAATAAATTATATAAAAACTTAACAAGAAAGAAAAAAATTAGATTAAGATACATTTGCCAACACAGTATGAATGATAAAAAAAGAAACTTAACTATCATATTTATAACTTAATTTATCTCAAAGCTTCCATAATCAAGTCATAATACCGATCGAATTATACTTTTTTTAAAAACATTTTTAATGATTGATTAATCGTTTGGCATTTATTACCCAAATGGATTCAGGTTAAATAAATTTTTTTTCCTAATAAATTTAGTGCACGCAATATTCTTATTTATTTGTTATTCCAGTTCTGATATTAAATAAGGGTTAAAAAATTATGCATGTGAACCATGGGAGTAATCTAATACCTTAATCGTTTTATATTTAAATTCTCACTACTACTTTTTAATACGCAAAAGAGAAATAAATTTGAAAAAAATTAAGTTTCTGTTCCATGGGAGTGAATGTTAGAAAATATATCTTCGTTTTATACACTTTTAAACTACAGATAATTAAACCGTTTAAGAAAAACTAAAATTTTATTGAGAAAAGTGAAAACAAATTGTACGTTTCGTTTAAAATTGATTATGCTTGGACGCACATTTTCCGTTGGATTTCTGTTTAAATCTAACTATTCTTACAAACACATATCGAACAAATGATTATGGAATTCTCTCTTGATACCTGTAGAACATTTAGTCATATGAATGCAAAAGTTATAGAATAATAAAATTGTGAGATGAAAATGTTATAAATTCACTGGTGTTCAAAGTTAAGAGTGTTCACTCGTGGTTGATTACCAACAACCTTAAGCACTTGTTTTAAAAAGCAAAGTTTAAATTATTTTATGGCGATTGCAGCAGTATCAAACCATTATAAAATACAAGCACGTAAAAAGTAAAACTACAAAAAGTGAAATTGCATAAAAATGTTATATTAGTTTTTTAAAATTTGACTAACCGACATATAAACAGTATGTATTTTACACCAGAACCAAAAGTGTGTGGGGGTGGGAATAAATACAAAAAATAAAACAGGTAGAAAAATTACACATTTGGTATTCAAACGTACAAAGTTAATTTTTCAAAGATAAAGAAAGAAACGAAATATCTCTCAGAAAAATACTAGCCTTCTTTCACAAATCAGTTTCACTTCGCTTTTCTTTTTTTTTTCGCCACACACCTGGAGACAGTTTGAAAGACGAGTACAAAGAAATGAGATGCGAGCACACCAAAATTATGCGCATCATCTATTCACACACATTTCCTCTTTCATATTTCTTGAACTATCCATTCACTTTATTTATGATTCGTATCTCATCACTGCTTCAAAACTTGACATCATTATATTCAGGCGTATGTTTTAATTTACATCAGTTCCATTCCGCTTTGCAACATTTTAACAATCTTCAATCCTTATTAATTTAGAATTTGTCGAAACATTAGAACCTATTTTAATCGCGTATCACGTCGATGATTATTTTTATTCTCTACTATATATTATCAAGAGATGGAGATATATGTTATGAGAATACGAAAATGTAACTTAATGTAAATGCATAGGAGCGGAAGAAATATATATAGTTTCTTTTCAATCTTATACTCATTTCCATATTAAAAATGTGATGACCTTCACTTTACGTTGGAAATACCTCTCCATCTACAGTTCTACTTCTTTATTATGCTGTTGGGATCCCCCATTTTAATTTCAACGATATAAGAAAAGAAAAAAAAATATTACGTAATAGGGAAAAAATCTTCATATTTAATTGAAATATGCTCGAATTCTCTCTTTTATCGTTCTTTTTAATTTTTTCCCTTTCCACCTCTGTTTTTTTTTTTAAATATTTATCGAACAAAGGCAAACTTTAGGTTTTTTTTGTTACATCGCAAGAAGTGATTTTTTTTCATAGTATTTGTTAATAGATTTTTCATTCTTTTTTTAGAATCGATCCATTACTATTTACTTAGCAACCTGATATGAAAAAAATCACAAAAATGTGTAATCAATACGAATTATTTTAAGAATGTTCATTAGAAATTCCACAGATTTTGTAAACTTTAAATTATATAATTCAGAATAACATTTTTTGTATTAATTTTTGAAATTTATTTCTATTTGCGAATTTTAAATAACTTGCACCGCTTAATCAAATGAAAATTTTTATTTTTTTCTTAATGTTTCGTTTACAGAATAATAATTTACATGCAAACATCCAGTGGCGTAACGCACATCCCCGCTTTGCGGGGGGCCCAGGGTTCTAAGGGGCCCAAAGCCTGACTGACGCAGGGGGGCCCAAATGTTCTCCGTTACGCCACTGCAAACATCTGTATTAAAATACCCATTTTGAAAATTATTACCCATTTTGAACCCATCACATTTCATGACTGAATATGAAAAGAAAGCTAGCGAAAAACAAAACTTTAAACATCTTAAATAAGATAAGTCGTTACACATATCTAAAAAATCAATACACTCCCTACATATGTTTATTATTTTACAAATATAAAAACAAAAAATTGTATTTCTATTTTTAGGAGCTCAACCCACACAGGAGAAAAAAATTATTTGTAATTTTCGGTAGGCGTTTAAATTTTTAGTCAAGTTGTGGATTTCAAATTTCATGATATTAAAGTAAGCTTATTTTTCAGATTTATAAAATGAAACACAATATGAAGAATAAAAGCCTAGTGGCTAAGTGATAGTGTATCACGCTTTTACGCCACAGGTCCGGGGTTCAAATGCCGGGCTCGGCAAGGTATATGCACCCCAGCGCATAAGATCACGTAAACTGAGGTAGGCACAGTAGGCCTTAGCCCTCATGGGCTGTTGCGCCACTGAGTTCAGTATATGAAGAATAAAATAAAGTTTTAACTTCATTTTTTTTCATTTAGTCTCCAAAAAATTAGTTTTTATAACTAATTTAAATTACGGAAGCATGTTTCACAGTATTTACTTTATTATGTCAATCTCTCTAATTTCACATATTCTTCGGATTTTTTCTTCTCGTCGAAATTTAAAAAATTACTTATGACCCTACGTCCAAAATTCTCATTCATGAATGAGAAAAAGAAATGTAAAATAATGAAATATTAATTCAAAAAGAAAAATTAAGTCCTTGTGCTTTTTCTCTCAGCGGTAGTTTGCTGTTAGCCCGCTGGGTAAAATTGAAACTGATTCAACCTTACCTAACCTGAATATGAAATAAAAAAATAGTTAAAAATACTACTTAACATTTGTCACTTTAAATATGTCAAGGTATAATGTAAGAAGTGCTTATTAGTGAAATTATTATTCAAAAAATAGTAAGTATTGTAATCAATCTAAGTAACTGAAACTTCGGCATTTTAAATTCACATTATTAATTCGTGTAGGTCAATCAATGTAGCCATGATGAGATGATTGCTTAGGATTTTTCTACAGAAAAATGGATCTTAAACAGTTATGAAATGTTTTCAAATTTTTTTAAAGTGAATGTGGCCGTACTCACATTCTTCAGATTCTGATAGTGTTAGAAAATCTAACAAAAATAGAAGAAGAAAAAATGCTACTGAAAATATATTTTTCAGAAAAATAGACTAATAATGAAGCACTAAAATTATTGGGAAATTGTGCTTTCTTTAATAGTTTCGAATATATATATATTGTTTTGGATAGTCTTTATATATCTATTCTGATCAATAAAAAATTCACAAAATGACATGGTATGATTTGGATATTATTCAATGAGATAGATAATTAGCAAAGATATATGTTGCACTAGATTTTCAAGAATTTGTCTAAAAGTTTCCTTTGCGGTGAAAATCTATCATTAAAAATGTTAACAGTTTGAATAAATTTTCAAGCAAAACTGATTGATTGTGAATTGAATTTAAGATTATTCAATGTGTTTCGGTATTTTATGTTGGTGTTGTTTCTCATCTCCGAGATCAGCAGAGCTAGATCAGGTCCATGAGTTAATTCACCCTGAAGAAGTCCAAAACCAATAGGGAATCTTGAACCAAGTCCTACCTGGTAAGCCCCAAACAAGATAAAATGTGGTCAGGGGAAGCCTGAGCAGAGGAACACTTAGTGCAAATTTCAAAGTGCTTAATGCCATAGACAAAAGTCAATGACATCAGATGACCACTAAGGAAATGTGAGTAAGCGCAGTTTGATCTCGTCTACTACTGTCCCGAACCAAGTAGCCGCCAAGGTATTTGCTCTGATACCATGAGTGCACCGGGGGGATCATCCAAATGGCCTTATTCTTTGCTTTATACTTTGAAAATAGTTTCAAAGTAGTAAGAGGAGCGGCAGGCGTTGTAGTTTCGCCAGCACCAGCCCTGACTAAGCTGTCCGCAATTTCGTTCCCAGCAATGTTGACATGGGACGGGATCCACTGGAAGTGGATCTGATGATAAAGGGAAAGTCGCTTTAGCATCTTGAGGATATCTGTACCTGTGCGATCCCTCACGTTATGCCAATTGGCCCAGTGCTGGATGGCACTTCTACTATCCGAGAAAATCCAGATATCGTGTATAACTCTGGAAGCGACTCAATGGAGTTCAGTCCCTCAAGAATTGCAACAAGCTCGGAACGAAATACTGAGCAAGAGTCCGGATTTTTTTCTCTGGATTTTAATTTCCTGGTCCCGAAAACTAATATAGATGCCACTGCCAGAACAGTCACTACCAAGTTTACTGCCCTCCGTGTACGTATGAACAGCGTCCTTGGGGTCATTATTAATTCTTTCAAGAGCTAACTGTTTCAGGTAGCACGGCAATTCCTTTTGATTGCTAACTTGGATAGAGACAAGTCGGTATTTTGTTGTTGTTATTTATGTATGTAAATATATTTAATTGCCCGTTAATTTGCATTTATTTTATCTGCGATTTTTTAAAATTATTTATTTGCATTTATTTTATCTGTTTACTTGAATAGAGCGGCATTCTCAAATCCCTGGCAACAGTTTTTTCTGTCTGCATTGGTTATATATGCAAACACCTGGTAATTGGTTTTTTTTGCTTGGATTGGATATATATTCAAATATCTGACAACAGTTTTTTCTGCCTTCATTGGGTATATATTCAAATGTTCGGTAATAGTTTTTATCTTCCAGCATTAGATATATTTTCAGGTATCTGGCAACAGTTGTTTTGGCTGAATATGTTATTCGAATCTCGAAGTGAAGATAGGTAGGTTGAAATTCAGTAATTGTGTTTGCGGAACAGTTATCTTGAATGCGCTGCTATGTGTGTGTTCTGTGCTATTAATCTTATGTGTAATTAAATTGTAATAACTGTGAGTATGTTTCAATGTGTTGTATGTGCTTGAAGATTTGTGCAATATTCGAATAAATCATTTAAAATATTGAAATTTGTGTTCGAAATCTTTTGTTTACATGTCCTCTTAAATTCGGTAGGTTAAAATCATATCTCAGTTCCATGCATATAGTCCTTTAATTTGATTAAGGTTAAACTGCCACAAAACCTTACATAAGAATAATTTTTTACTTTTGAAAAGAGAAATGTATGACATTATTCAAACCTTTGGTTGTTTTCCTTCTATTTTGTCTTCAAATGAAAATACAAGCATTATACTTGTTGATGTTATTAGAGAAAAATGTTTGCAAATTCAATAGGGATATTAATCAGCTAAGTTACACACACAGTTTTCTTTTCTCATTAGAGATAAAAAAAATTTCAAAGTTAATAAGAGATATTAAAGAACATGCTGTGTCACATCTTGGAGAAAATTAAAAGTAGATGTTTTTGCCTATAAATATTTGCCCCCTTGTTTCATATACTTCCTTGTAAAATGTATTTTTAAGTAATTAATTATATATGTGTGTTGCTATGTAGATAGTTCTACTCTTTCTTAAAATTCATTGATGTATTTTATTTTCTAATATATCAACATATATATATTAGTAAATGATTTTTTTGGTACTTACGTATTTAATCGCAACAATCTCCAACCTTTAAGATAACTCGCCAAGTTGACAACCCCAATTTCGCATTTGCTGAATTGGCAATTGTGCTTTATTTCATATAATGTCACCATTAGGCAGCGATAATACTTAAGTACCGATTTTTTTGTCAAAAAATATATGAGAAATTAATTTATCTGTATCAGAGTCACATAAATATTAGAAATATGGGTACTTACGTATTTTATCGCAACCTATTGGCAACATTACATGAATCGAAGCACCTGGCTGCTAATTAAGCGCGTACAACACATAGGAAATCAGAGTTACCAACTTAGCCAGTCATTAACACAGTTGGTGATTGTTGCGATATACGTATGCACCGAAATATGTTATACAACCTTTGACAACAAAGTTCGGTGAATAGTCCTGTGACATTAACGTAGACGGAAATATTAACAAAAGTTACCTCACTGTCCTTTGAAATAGTCACCTCCCATAATTATGCACCCCTGAGATCTGCTGTACAAGTTCTGGAAACTTTGCAAGAAGTCTTCTTTTGGGTTGGAGTTCAAAACCATTGTCACGTTCCGTTGGATGTTAGGATTATCGTCAATATCGATAACACGTTTTTCTCATCCCTACGTTCTGGGTAATGATTTGTCGCACGAATTCACGGTTAATCTTCAGTTCATCAGCTATCATGTACACAGTTAATTGACGATCTTTAGTGATTAATCACCTCACTTTCTCAACGTTTTCGTCCCTGACGGAGATCGCCAGACTTCCTCTACAGGGGTTGTCAGAAACACTTTCTCGTCCTTCTCGAAAACGGGCTAACCAGTCATACACACACTTCATGGACAATGCTTGATCTTCATAAACACGTACCAGCATAGCATAAGTTGCTTTTGGTGTCTTGCCAAGCTTAAAACAAAACTTTTTGTTCGTTTATTTTCCTGTTCTCAGTTAAGAACCAACGTACTAAACAAGCACTTTGTAAAACAAGTCTTACGCGGAACACAAATGAATCTCAACTGAACAATGGTAGGGGTAGATGGTCAACACCTGCCACTATGCATGTGCAGCGTTTAGTTTCGCCAGTGTTACCAGATCGGCGGTTCTGACTTCATTCACCGAGCTTTATTGTCAGAGGTTGTATGATAAAAAAGTAAAAGGATTAATTAATACATAAAAACATAACATATTATTTTAAAGTTTTGTAGAAATATGCAGTAATTGTAGAAGTCTTGGTGGTTGTTCAAAAATGTTATTTACATTACTGTACGAGAAACTCAACACTTACAAAATTCTACGTTCCAGAAAAAAAAACACGCAAAAGTATCACATTATATATATAAATTCTTAGTAGCGTTACAAATAACGAGACATCAAAAGAGAACTAGCGGAGCAGAGACAATTTGCAGCAGTACAATCTTAATTCGTTATGGGGGAAAAAACTAAAATATGAGAAGAAAGAACTAATTTAAAAGCAGATTAATCAATTGCCTTGTTAACCGCATTCTGTGAGACATGCATCAGTAAAAAGCAAAATAAGAATTAACAAGCTATGAAAGAAAATAAAAAGCTCTTTTGTTAAAAGAGCTCGCAGACAGACTTCCTGCTGCAACGGTTCTTTAAAATGTAGGGTTTTATTGTCTGGCTATATTGATCACATAATGAAATCTAATTAAACCTCCACTGGATATCACTTGCGCTAAATTTTTAAGGTTTTGAAAATAATAATAATATTAAAAAAGAAATAAAAATGAGAGAGAGAGAGAGAACTCATTCTGTAGTAGTTGGTTCTTGATATGAATGAATATTCTTCTGATTAAATTTGATATTACATTAAATTTTTATAGTAATGATATAAATGCCTTAAATACATGAAAATGGATTGCGCTTTCAATTATGCATTAAGTTTTCTCATCAAACAGAATGATATAAATAGTTATAGACCTTTAATATAAAGATAAAATATGTTGCCTATTAATTTAAAAAAACCCACTTCTCATTCTGAAAAATAAAAAGCATGCGTGTATGCTAACAGGAAAATATGAAATTAAAATACCATAGAGAATATCCAAGAATTATGTACATTGATACATCAAAGAATAAAGCTTTCAGATTCTAAATCCTTACTAAATTATAAACGCGAAAGTTTGTATGGAGAGAGAGATGTTTGTTATTCTTTCACGCAAAAACAACGGAATGGATTTTAATGAAACTTTTCAATAATATAGCTTATACATCAGAACAACACATCGGCTATAATTCATAAAGATATTGTGCGAAGTGTCCAAAATATAACGATAATTGTGAAGTAAGTTAGAAAAAATTTTACGATCAACAAAAAAGCCCCTGACAGCATATATCTATATTTTATGTGGGAAGCAAAACTTTCCCTTTTTCTTTTGTCTGCGCCATGCGTCAGTGCGCACTCGCTTTTAATTTATTTCTTTGGTCAGTGTAATGACTATTTTTTTATTTCAGAATAAATCTAGATTCCAAAGGAAGAGGTGGTGGCAAGATTTTAACATAAAATAAATACAACAGAAAATAATATTAAAGTATTACACTACCAGATATAAATTATTTACACTATTTTAAGCATTAATTTCATAAAATGTGTAACAATATGTTACTTTTGCTGAGCAGAGATAAGCTTAGGAAGGTGTTTTCAAAAATCAACCGACAAGACAGTTAGGGAGTTTTAAATAAATAAAAATCCCTTTTATCAGCTATTAGATCAACAGACTTAAAATTTAACAAACATGTTTTTTTTGTTCAGCTGAGATTTGCAAAAAGCTTTTTTTTATTTAATTTGCATTTCTCCTAAAATTAACTCATTAAAAATTTCTTTATCCTTCAATCTGTATTGTTTAATTTCTCAATTCACCCGTGCGTAGAACGGGTATACCAGCTAGTATTGAATATTAGATTGCGAAGATGCTTATAATCACACATTTCCTGTGTATTTTACAGAACGTGAAAATTAATTGCTTGATTGAATATTAACGTCGCACTGTTCAGCTACACGAGGGCTTTTGGCGACGGACCACGTAATTTTGAACCATGGTCAAGTGACGTGGACGACACCTGGCTGGCACCCCCCTCTCCTAACTACCACACCGCACCAACGGGAGGACGTTTCAGCTCTCGACAGATTTAACGTGCATCGCTGCCCTACAGGGCGGGTCTTTAGTGGTACTGGGCTCGTGACAAGGCAAGCCACACCACTCGGCTACCGCGGCCACACAGAACGTGAAAAGGCAAATTGACAAAATATATAAACTACTTCATGCAGTGGCTTTTAATATATAAGTATTATGAATATTTTGTACATTCTTTCATCTTATATCAAGAACATTGAAGTAAAAATCGAACTAAATTGAATTTAAAAGTATTTGTTAAAATACTCACGATAAAAAGTTTCCTTTTGCACATTTTGGAAACCAATGTGTTTTCTCTTGTCCTCGGAATCAAGCAACTCCTCCAATCTTACAGCAGTATTTAAGAGCGTGGAGAGAATCGCTTTTAAACTACTGAAATAATTTTAAAGCAGTTTTATCGCAACTCCCTTAATATTCCAAGGGCTTAAAGTGAATTGGTGAGTAAGGAAATAACAAAGGTGTGTGTGTGATATAATAGAAAAATGTGTGTGAGTTTTTTTTTAAAAAACTGTGTTATCGATGCGTTTAATATTAGTGGAGAACATTTCCATAATGTTTGATGATCAATACAGATACACAGAGGAAGTTTTGTGTCCATTGCAAATTTAGAAAAGAATGGAACTACTGTATATGCAGTGGCGCACACAAGGGAGGGGGCTTGGGGGTCCGGACCCCCAAAGCCCTTGATATTTTTTTCCGATTAATTATTATTCAAAGTATATAGTACGTAAAATTTAATTAAGTATTTGTTATTAATGATTCATTTTGTTGATTAATTTTGTTAATTAATTTAATTATTTATTCAATAATTAGTTTTTTATTGTGTTTTGTTCTTGAAAATCGACAAAATCAAAAGGAGCATGATACAAGAATGGTGAACTTTCGAACCCGGTACCCCCCCTTGAAAAATTCCTGTGTGCATTACTGACTGTATTCATTTGTGATGACAAAGTCCATGTTATTGATAAATTCATTATTGTCTATTGCATGAATAAATTTTCTTACGATACCCATTATAGGAATTATTTTATCCAATTTCTATCGATGTAAAATGAAAGCCATCTTGTGGGCTGTTTTTTCACATGTAGAATTAAATTTTAATTGTAGTAGTAATTAAATCAATGCATTGAACTGTGCATTTACTTATTGTCCAATGAGCCGTTAGTCAACGACAGTGGCGTGGGTTGGGGGTCCCTGAGTCCGGAATCCCTCATCCCCATAACCCTTGATTTTTTTTTCTGTTGATGATAATCCTATGCATATAGTACGTAAAATTTAATTAAGTATTTGATATTGAAAATTAATTTTATTAATTAGCGCTAACTGTTTATTTAATAATTTATTTTTTAGTGTTTTTTGTTCCCGACAATCGACAAAATAAAAAGAATATGGTTGGCGGTGTATTGGGGTATAATATGAGGATGGAGGACTTTCAACCCTGCCCTCCCCCCTGAAAAATTCCTGTGTTCGCCACTGGCCAACGATATTCAAGAATTAAATACTCTTGATGTTTATAACAAATTAAATCATCGATAATATCAATATTAACTTAACTCAGTGGAGCAACAACCCATGAGGGCCAAGGTCTACTGTGCCCAACTCAGTATACGTGACCTTGGGCTCTGATGTGCATGAGTAGTTGTTCTGGTCGGTGGTCAATCTGACACGAAACCCCCAAGTAAGCTTGGTACTCCTTTATCGACCCATTGAAGGGATGAAAGACTGTCAACCTGACCCAGATCGGGGTTTGAATCTCGGACCTGTGGTGTGGTAGAGCAACGCACTAACCATTTAGCCACTAGGCTTCATTATCAATATTACCTATGATAATTATTTGTACCATAAATACTACCGTTCGTACTGACAATATCAAGCTATTGAACACTATCAACTATTTTTGCAAAGGACCGTCAGAAAAATATTCAACAACCAAATAGCTTGGTATCAATAACCAGAAAGTGTTTAAAAGTTTGTGAAACAAGCAAGAAAGTACGGTGAAGTGCTTTTGTATTGATATTTTGGGCTCTAATGATTGCAAAAGAATCTTGTTCAAATAATTTAAACGAAAATTTTAAAATTAAAATCATATTAATCCATCTTTTTTTCAAATAATATTAATAATTTTTTTTTAAAAAAGGAAAAGATAAGACTTAAAATGCACACCAATAGTTATGAAAGTGAAGTAGAATACAATTAAAAGTGAAAAAAGAGACTACCTAAAAGAAATATTTAAAAAAAATTGACCATACCAGAAAAAGATTTAAAATAAAAAATACTCGTGCATTAAATAACGATAAGAAAATTTTTGCAATACTGTTTTTCTTTAATGTCTTTAAAGTGTCAACCGGTTCCGAAGGAACTTAGGAATGACAGAGAAAAAGGGCTCAAATGTCTGAGGGTAAAAAAAACAAATTTTAGGTTCAAGTTGCATTTTCAAGCTCCCATTTTTCATCAACACTTCGATATTTTCCTTTTTCTCGTCAAACTTGATCTCGATGGAACAAGAATGACATCAGATGGTGTTAATATTCCATTCCCGTACGAAATCTGATATTTTCATTGATTATATTAAGTAAACCCCACTTTTGATGGAGACGTTTATGTAGTGAAAAAGTATATTAAGGAATTAATTAACTAAGGAGAACATCGCATATTTTAAATTCTTGCAACATATATTATTATGTACATACATGCATACAAAATACATTATTATGTACAATCAAATCCACGCTTAATGTCTTTCAGCTAAGGAATTCGACCTTTGTGGAGGTTTTGTCTTGTCTGTCCGTAACAAAAGATTTGAAAGACGTTAAAAGACTCTTTATCTGTAAGAATCAAGATAGTAAAGAATGTAAAGTCTTAAGATAAAGAAAAGAGAAAAAAAATATTCTAAATTTTATTTCTAAACGTGAATGAGTGAGTGTTCATTAACGTTACAATCTAACGCAGTACGAGGGCTCCTCAAGGGGACCTCGTTATTTTGAACCTTGGTCAAATGACGAAGATGAGACGCCTGAGCTGGCTCCCCTCTTCAAACTACCACATCAATGGGAGAGCGTCGACAAATTTAGCGTACATCAGTCCCTCTGTATTGTAGCTCTTCGGTAGAACTAAGACTCAAGTCCATCACTTGCCAACTAAGAGTTCATGACCATAACCACTAGGCTATCGCGGACACTTCTTAACGTGAATTATAAAAAATTGTTTTGATTTGACCCATAGGAAAACAGGAAAAGAAAAGATGGATATAAAATGTTCATTCCAAATACAATTTATGTAATTTTAATATATTTCTACTTTAAAACAAGATTAAAACAGAGAAAAGCTTAAGTCACCATTAGCAAGTCTATTGTAGCTGTGTTCAGCATATATTCTATGCTGTTCTCAAGTGAGTTAAATAATTCTTGTGGTTCTGAAAAATCTTTAGTCTACTAAAGATTGCGCTGCGCTCGAAATTTAAGAATGTCCCAGACATTTATATTGATTTAAAATATAATGATTGACTTGTTAAAAATATGCGTTTTATGTTCTTTGTTCTTTCTTGCGTCCCAAAAACAAATTTGTATATTTGTAATGTTTACTCAATCCAAACTGATAATGTTTTTGCCAATATTCAATATTTAGAGTATCTCTTGATATCTTATTCTTACGATTCATTCTCTCTCTCTCAAAAATACTGAATGTAGAACCTGACTTTGCAGGGAAGCTCTAATATTCTCCGTTACGCCACTGCTGGTGATGTACTTCCGATTTATAAGCCATAATCATGTGACAAGGACAAATTCTGAATCGGTATTTTACTAGAAAAATTTCTACACCAAACCTTATGTAAGGACTTAAAGAAGTCAGTTTAATTTTACTCTCAGCATTCGCCTTTGTTGTGTGAATCATATTTTTTAACTGAATCTTACTCGAAATCCATGATTTGGCTCACGAGAACTTCAAGGCTGTATTTAATATGTTCTGAATTACCAATTTTGGTCAAATATGTACCGTTTTGTTCTATAATTTGTTGCCATTTTAAAGGTAGCTTCGCAATGCCTCTTTCATAGAAGTCGGTCTCTATTGGCGAAAAACTTTAATAATCAATTTTCACAATCTTCTCTTGATGCCAATTTTTTTTTATCACTGCAAGCTTTACAATGCAAGTAAAATATATTAATCGAATGGTACCAAGTCCAGACTATATAGTGCAGGAGTGGGCATATTTTTCCAGGATACGGTCTACTTCTAATTTTTTCAATGTGTTGCGGTCCACCCAGTGGCGTAGGTGTGGTGAGCAAAGAAAAAGGTTTGCAATATTTATTATAACTAAATAATAAATACGGAATATGTATTTACGAACATAACTAAATGGTGTTTTTTTTAGAAGTATAGAACTTTAAATTGCAATAAAACAACGATGTATTATTCCATTGACATGAATTTTTTTTTATTCGAAAGATAATCTTGTGGCATTACATTTTAAATAGGATTTCTGGCATAGGACTGCCACGGCTGGCTCGGATGTAGTCCAATCTGGACGTCCAATTTTCGATGACTTTTTCCAACGTTTGTGGCCGTATATCGGCAATAACACGGCGAATGTTGTCTTCCAAATGGTCAAGCGTTTGCAGCTTATCCGCATAGACCAATGACTTTACATAGCCCCACAGAAAATAGTCTAGCGGTGTTAAATCACAAGATCTTGGAGGCCAATTCACAGGTCCAAAACGTGAAATTAGGCGGTCACCAAACGTGTCTTTCAATAAATCGATTGTGGCACGAGCTGTGTGACATGTTGCGCCGTCTTGTTGGAACCACAGCTCCTGGACATCATGATTGTTCAATTCAGGAATGAAAAAGTTAGTAATCATGGCTCTATACCGATCACCATTGACTGTAACGTTGTGGCCTTCATCGTTTTTGAAGAAGGATTCCACCAGCCCATAAAGCGCACCAAACAGTCAGTTTTTCTGGATGTAACGGTGTTTCGACATACACTTGTGGATTAGCTTCACTCCAAATGCAGCAGTTTTATTTGCTGACGTAGCCATTCAACCAGAAGTGCGCTTCATCGCTAAACAAAATTCCCTTATGAAATTCGGAACAACGGCAATCTCGGTTTGGGCCCGTTCGACGAATCTAAAAGCGTTATTCAGGCGTGAGTCTATTCATGATGAATTGTCAAACCATACTGAGAATAAATCACTTGACAGCTGTTAAATCGGTCGCCATCTTGGAAAGTAATGCCAACTTAAACTTCTATACCTGGAAAAAAAACTCTTTACAATAAAATTAACTTACACTTTTAAGAGGACGACGTTTAAAGCAAAACATAGCATTAAAACATAATAATGATATAACCAGAAATATAATAATATGAAATGATGTATTTGTTTCGAAACAATTCAAAATGCATTAAAAAAATAAAACATTTTCATCTTAAGTTGGAGCTCATAGTTATAAACAGTAGAAGACTTAATGTGCACACTGTCAGTCAATCTTGAATCTTTCGGTATGGAATTACCAACTGCTAATGCTCAGGTGGTCACTCCAAAATTTCTTGGTGGTCCACTGGTCGACCGCTATCGACTTAATGCTCACTTTTAATATAGTGGATGCATCGAAACTTCCCAACAAAGCTCCCAGAATTCCTGGCGAGTCACTAAAGACGTATGTAGCCTGACGGTGTTCCGATGGAATACAACACCTCTCCTGTTGATCTATTATGGATGGTTTTGGTCAATCGCCAGCTTCAAACTGCCTAATTGTTGACAGTAGAGATCTGAATTTAGTCTTTGGTCAAATAAAAGCAACTCATGAGAAATGATTTCTTTCCAGTCTCACCAAATGCTCGGCAGAATCTTCCTGATTTGGTCACCATTTGAGCTGCTTTACCGTGCTTCGACCACTATCGTTTTTGCACATTTTTGTCGTATGGGATCCATTTCTCATCCTCAGTCACCATCCGATTAAGAAATGGGTCGATATCATCCCGTTTAGCTAAGGCTTCGCAGATGGGAATTCTGTCCATCATGTTTTTTGTGTTAATTGGTATGGCACCCAAGCTTCTTTTCGTGCCCAGCTTTGTGCAAATGGTTTAAAACTGTGTTATCAGCTATCTTTAGCTCCTGGGCGATGCTACGACTACTAACATGCCGGTTAACTTCGATCATTTCTGTGGTTTTATCGACATTTTCGATGACGAGAATATCTGAAAGAAATTGACGAAACTAAACTCAAAGACTCAAACTCAGTGGCGCAACAGCCTATGAGAGCCAGGGCCTACTGGGCCCATCCCAGTATACGTGACCATTGGGTGCTGAGGTGGATAAGCAGATGCCCCGATCAGGTGGTCAGTCTGAAGCGAGACTCCCAGTGTGTGAATCCTTAAGCAAACTTGGTACTCATTTATCGACCCCCTGCAGTAGGGATGAAAGGCTGAGTCAACCTTGTCGAGGGTGTGGAAGCGCGATACGCTACCACTCGACTACTGGGCCTTGACGAAACTAAAATTGCACAAAATTGGCTGTTACACACACAGTATCGGGATCATAAACATCATTCACAATTTCCACCATCTGGCTTGCATTTTTTCCTTTATCGTGCTGAATTTTCTTTGTTGCCTTCAATTTTTAACACCCTGTAACCCACAACTGAATGGACCAAGCAAAACACAGAAAAAAAATTTTTTAGTGCGAAATGTCACCTTTCCAACGCGTATAAATCCGAAATTGTTTGATAGATACTTTGCGAGATATCCTACCCCTCTGCAACAGCTAAAAAAATAATTGATTTCTTTTTCCCCAACCTAATACATTTTTTAATTTACTAGAAACCAAATATTTTTCCCAGCTTGGCCAAATATAGGATTTGGATTAGTAAAATCAACAGGCAATTGAAAAGTTAATCCTGAAAGTAGCATTAGTTTTTTAATTTTATTTGTTAAGAGTGAAATCAATGAATGTTCAAGAGAATAGAATCCTCTTATTGGAGCTACGACACAATCTTAAAAACAGAAGAAAAATCTACTATTACAATCAGCTTACGTGTTTTTAACACATGTATTCGCTTATTACATTGTGTTTTAGAAAGTTCTATAAATACAGATTTTTTTTTCTGCTTAAAGCGAAAAATGAACGTCCTATCATCATTGCATTATAGGAGATAAAATATAAAAGACGTTTTTTAAAATAAGAAAAAACGGATTACTTCAATCAGAAAATACCATAATAAATTGTTCAGATGTACGCAATTAATACTGGTGCATTTATTTGATCCTAAAAACGATTCAGAATTTAAAACTATTTCTTTAACATTAGGCAAAAGAAGTCTTATGAAATTCATAATATATTTGGATCTCCAGTTTTCTAATCGTAATCCTAAAGATCCGTAATCCTTATTCAACTTTGAACAAGTAAGAAAAAGATGAATAAATCCACGTATTATTTTCAACTATTTTTATGCTCCCTTGAATTTACAAATATTATATTATTAAGACTACAATCAATCATTAAAAATGCAAGTTTTATAAAATTTTGCTCAGCAAAACCTGAAAAGGGAAATCCTTTTATCTTAATTTCTCTCGATTTTACAATTTTTAATTCACAAAAGTCTGTTCAAATCTTAATAATCACAACTCTTTCTCATCGCTTTTTCCCCAAATATTAATATTCCTCCTCTATATTATTGTTTTTAAACTGTTGTGTGAACTCGGTTTAATTCCCATTAAATATTAAAATGATTTGTATAATGCAATTATAAAAATAAAGTAAAAATAAAGAATAATACTTCAAAATTAAATGAAATAAAAGATTTTAATAATTTAAAAATGGAGAATATGGTAATAGAATATAACAATACTTCTCTCAAAACGATTTATATGAAGTATGTTTTTGAAGCAAAGATGCAAAACATATATTTTTTAAAGTAATGCTTCAAACTAAACGTAATATATTTATTTATTAAATATTCAGGTTACATTAATATCCCAATTAAATTATTCCTGATTTAATTAGGCTAAATTTTTTAAAAGAAATTCACCGAATGAATTCTTTCTCGTTCCATTTAGGCTTAAGTAGATAGTACTATGTATATTTCTGTTGGCTATTTTATAGGCGTCTTATTGTTTAATTATTGTCGTGACTTAGCTTTCCGTTGTAACTGTGAGTTAATTAATACCGGAAGACAAATCGAAAATTAAATTAGTTCACATGTTCAATAACCCATGGTGAAGAAATCTTTTTTGTTTTTATTTATCACATACATATGCTTTAACAATGAAAATACATTTGATTGAAACATAAATATTTTTTCCTGTCAGTGAAGAGAGCTTTCAATAACAAAAGTGTTTTTTCAGTTGCGGACTTCATCGATCAAAATCTACACAGATCTTTTTTTTTTAATCTTCTTTCAAATTTTTTCCATTGCCCGAAGCAAGTTTCTTTGATCAGTAAAGTTGAAACAGTTTTCTTTTTATTATGGTTTGATCCATTCGACTACGAAGCTAAAACTCGTATTACAACAATTTTTCATTATTTATAATTTGGGATGTCAATACTTTGATGGAACTTTTTATTAATTATAAATATTTAACACTATTTTAGTAGTCACTTAATTTTCCCTTTTTTTTTCTTTCTATTTATCAGAAGCATTCAGTGTGGAAAAATAATGACACGAAGAATATTAATTTTTAACATCGACATCAATATAATATCCTATATGCAAACTAGGTCAAAGGTAAAAATTCTAAGTGTTTCGTGAATTCAGCAAAAGTTATTTTCTTGCTCTGGAAAGACAAACATGAAAAAGAAAGTACCTGAAAGAAGTAATCTGTATAAAGTTCCAAAAAATGCTGTTCGTGAATATTAATTTCAAAATAATAACGTCATAACAATTAAAAAAGAAATGTAGTTTTTGAGCAATAGAAACATTAATTTCGTGATTCAATTTTAGTGTTTTATCTTCTTCTCTAATGGAGCTGCGCATTGGTATTTAACCTTTGCAGACCTAGTACATTGACCCTGGAGCTGGTATCACTTTTTAATGCGGCACTATATAGGCGATATCAATTACCGCAAGTAATTTTGACGCCCAGTTTCTCCCCAGAGGAAGGCACCCGAGCTCTGGCGATGCGAAATCGTACTTAGGATTTTAATTTTGCCGACAGCACCCAAGCCAAACAGACACTCAAGGGATTTTTTACATGTTGTACAATCATATCGCATGGCCGCTGTTGATTTTCTGCATCATGAAAATCCATCGACTTGGGCTGGGTTGATCCCACAACCTTCTGTGCAGAAGGTCAGCTTTTTAGTGCATTCTAGATGAAATAGTTTTGAACAGTTTTTACCCACTTCTTTTTTTACTTGCTTGAACATGATTCTGTAATTAGCGCTGAATGTCGAGTATGATTCCGATTTGCGTATTGAGTGTTTTGAGTTCAGGGCTTCCATTCTCCCGCAGAAACGTTAAATTACAAGCCTTAACTCATTAGCCCTACTTCTCACTACCATCAGCTCTTCTCCATGACGGGACAGAAATAGGACCCTTTATTCCATGGAACTAATGCCGCCAACGAATTCACGACCATAAACATTGAGCTACTGCAGGTACATGCCAATCCAAAAGAGATCATATAAGTTAAGAGGAAGATAAAAATATAAATTATCAAGATTTAATGATAAGATAGAATTGATGGACTCATGGTTATTTTAAAGGTTTACATAATTCCTTCCTTCCTTTCTCAGTGCCTCGACAGTCCAGGATGGGCCTTGGTCTTCTCAAGAAGCCTTTTCCAGACCAGCCTTCTTCCTGCTAGTGTTCTCAAATTCTTAGTTCTCAAAACTAGGAGATCTTTTTCTAGGTTATCAATCCATCTAAGATTTGGCCTGCCCTTTCTTTGAGTACCAATTGGTTCAGCATTGAAGACTTTTTTTTAGAGAGGTGCGATCTTCGTTCATTCTGACAACAAAATTTGATTTCCTTCGCCACATTCCATTTTCCTGAACCCGTTCAAAAATAAATCTTCAGATCTTCCTTTCGTAGATACTTATCATGTTTTCATCTCTCTCTGTTCGAGACATGGACCAAGTTTCCCATGCATAAGTTAAAGTTCAATTTAAAAGACTTTTATACAATAGAACTTTTGTTTTTCTTTTGATTAAATTCGATTTCATATATATTTTCGTATTCCATTAAGACATCTATTCCCCATAGTAACTCTCTTTTTGATTTCAGTAGTACAATCCTTTCTATTGTTAATTTCCGAACCTAAATAAGTGAAACTGATTTGCTAAATTAGACTTTTTATTTATGGATTCCTACTAATATAAAAATTTAATTAAGAGATCACACACACAATGATAGGTTTAAAAATATCAAAAACTTTATACAGGTTCATTTCAATCTTTTAAAAGTTTCAAATGAAATTTTATTTGATAAGCAAATTTTTATACATGCACAAGTATAACCTTACACAAATTCCTTACAACAATTTACTACATATTTTAATGGATTGGACTAACTAACATATGTTCTATGATAAAAAAAAATAAATAAAAAACGAAAAGCCACAAAAAAAAAGGCAAAATAAATAATTAGAAAAAAAAACTCCTTCCCCTAAAATTAAATTGAGAAACCTTACTGAGCAGTAAAAACATGACACATGACAATTAAAGGAAGAATAATTTGAAGTGAATGACATTTTGCCGTGGGAGTTCGGAAAATGACAAGTCTAGAATCATGTAAGCTTTGAACGATTTTTTTTCTTGAGAGAAAAAAATAGACAAGGTCGAATAAGTAGTAAGTAATCATGTTTTTCCTCAATCGATTTTTTATCGATTGAGAAATAATACGATTGTATTACATCGATCATAGATGTTAAAAGAAGTTCGTCACGTGCACTAAGAAAATATAACGAAAGTTGTTTATTGGGACCTAATAACAAATTGTTATTGATGCCAGAGATAGCAAAATTTATTTCTTGCAAAAGCGACAATTGATTCAAATTCAGATATTTTGCATCTATTTTATTCGTTGGCAGATTTCCAGATGGTAAATAATAATAATATTTTTTTAAAAATTAGATTGAAAATATAATTTTACATTTTTTTTTTCTTTCATTGTTTAACTCTTTCGGATATGCTAAACTACATTAAAAAGTGAAAAAGCTAAGAATTCAAATTAAATTGAGTAATTTTTTTTCATATATGCAGTTTTAAGCTCTTAATTTATGTCAAATTATATATATATATATATATGTGTGTGTGTGTGTATGTGTAAGCTCAAACATATTTGTACCAAAATTATCATCTATATTTGTAATACACATTCGTTTCGTAGTAAGAAAAATTCATTTTTAATATACTGCTCCATTTTGAATTTTTCAAGAGTGTTTACTATCTACTGACTGCTCATTATATACACAAATACTGTTTATTTTATGAAAATTATGTAAAATTAAAAGATTTATACTTTTACATTTTCAAAATATAAAACCCAACTCAGCTATTTTGTAATTATATAATAAGTTGTAGCATTCCGAATAAAGTTTAAGGCGAACTAGTAGCCGTCGGGTCGTGCGTTCGAATCTTGGTGCCTCTGAACATGTGCCATGTAGAGGTGCTGATCCACACGGAATTTGACGAGGTTAAAAGTACTCTCTACATTGGTGTGGTGTGGTCTCTCGTTTTACCTTGTGTTGTTTCAGAACAGGGGTGGCCGGCCCATAAGTCCGCATGCGACCCGCGAGATTCTTTACAACTTTACAAAATACAATTATTTTGTGCAATATTTTTGTTTTTAGTGTAGTGTTTTGTAATAAATAAATATCCCATAACTGTTTCTATTTTATCACTTTACTTCTTTTTCTGTAGATACTTAGAATTGGTCAACATTGCATTTCAGCGATATCCCGCTTAATTCCTACAATTCCTTTTCAACTTACAACTGCGAATCGTTTGAAAACGAAATTTATCAAACATAAATCGTGCTCAAACTTGGAACATCAATTTCGATGTGCAAATACATACGTTGAGATCGACGTACAAAAACTAAGTGAAAGAATTGAGAAACAAATATCTCCTTATTTAAATAATTTAAACATTTTTTGATCATTGCATTCTAATTATTATATTATCTATGTCTGTATACATGAAAAATAATGAAAACAATAATAATAGTTCACCCAAATAGATGATCCATTCTGTGTCCAAATTTAATATAAGGATATATATTTTTATATGCGGCACGCGGTATTGTAATGTTTTTCCGAAATGGTCCGCAAGGTCATTAGGGTTGGTCAGCCCTGCTTTAGAATGCGACTTTCATAAAAGATCAAATCGTTAACATAGTTTAAAAAAATACTGAACAAAGCATTTTTCGATACCTTAAGATAATTTTGAATTTGATAATTTTTGGCGCTTTCTAATTATATATTCACAAATTTTCTTCCACAAACTACTCATTGAAGCTGAGGTTGAATCAAAATGCGAACAAATTAGATAAATTCAATCACAATCTTTTATTCTAGTTTGGAGCTCTAACTTCTCTCTACGTTGAAATCCTATTAGAAATTTCAATATCAGAACTGTTAAATATTAGATGACGATATTAAAATATAAAACTTGATTGTTGTTTTATTTTAAAACTAACCACATATATTCAGGGACGTAGCTACCACCTTATCAATGATACGGGGCCCCCAAGCTACAGGGGCCCCAAGTACACTCCCACTAACAGGGCTCTCATATCTGAAACAGAGTCCCGAAGAATTTTTAATACAGGGCCCATTCTGAACTAACTACGCCAGTGCACATGTTGTTAGCTTAATTAAACTGTAAGAAAATTACACCCAAGAAGTTTTTTAAGCTGTTGCAGAATAATTTATGGAGTCTGGAGAGATCCTATTTCGATAAGTACCTGATTTCCTTCCACAATATTCTGCATTCTTTTTATTCTTGTAAAACTCCGAAGAATACGTGATTTTGTAAGTATTTGAGTTTCCTCGAATTTCCATAATCTTAACATTCTGGGTCTATCTGTCATCTCATAGTGTGTTAAATCACTATCTTAAGATTGTTAGAAAATTCGTTGGAGTCAACGGAGCTTGAAGCTCACATTACCGTTAAGCCAGCGTTTCTCAAACTGTGGGGCGCGCCCCCTTGGAGGGCGTGACAAATCTATGAGGGGGGCGTGAGCATATTGAAAAGTTGAAAACCAAAGATTATTAAAAAAAATTATTAATTTACTGAAAGTAAATAAATAAAATACTTTCTCTCTGATGTAATAAAATACACATTTACAAGTATATATTACACTTATACATATATCAGTGTTACACAATGTATTTTATAATAAATTAAACAATACTAACTTAAGATCAGTTTCATTAAATACAAGTGATATAATGAATCCCTTAAGTGCCGATTAAAAGTTACGCGATTCGCTTCGCAATGCCAACCGTTTTCCGCGTAGTCGCGAGTATATGATGTCTTGGGGGGAATAAAGAAGCAAAGAATCTGAAATAAGTAAATCCTTCGTCAACAATTTTAAGGACCTTTTATTGTATTCTCAAGCCTTCAGAATAATTTTATGGATAGCAGTGCACACAAAAGATCGTACTTCGGAAAGACGTATATGTACGTTGGGGGCAATATGTAAATTTGTTTACGTCGTAGATAAACGTTTCCCTTAGCGAGACGTTTATCTATGTCAGTTGTGCTTAAGAAGTTAAAGTCATATTGTAGACTTAGCGTCAAAGTATAGTATTATTCAATTCAATACATTGTTATTGTATGAGAGGGGGGGGCGCGACGAAAATTATGATTGAATATTGGGTCACGAACGCTCCAACTTTGAGAAGCACTGCGTTAAGCAGTATGAAACAGAGGAACATTTGCAGTTATCCATTGATTGTATTTCTCTCAATGTTTAAGAACTAGAATGACTTACGGGATAGGATCGTATAAGACAACTTTGCGATTTGTAAATCTTTCGTATAATGTCTTTGATCTTAAGATTAGTAAGTCATAGCTAGTAATTTACCATATAACAAATAAAAATACAGGTCTGTTTTAAAAACTGCTCAATGTTTCAACAATCCTAATATTGCTAAAAGCAAAGCGAGCCAAATACCAAACATTTCAACCCGAAACGCTTAGAAGTCAGATACCTTTCAGCTAAGGAATTTTACAGCAACTTTTTTCCCCTTTCAGAAAATTTTAGATAATTCTTTTTTTTAAATAATTTTTAAAATAATTTAATGAAAAAATTCTGCTTAAAAATTATCTGATAGAACTTTTTTTTGCATTTCAATTCGTTAACATTTTGTTTCAAATCTTAGACCAGGGGTACTTAACCTTTTTATACGTTAGTCCAAATACATATAACAACTATTTCACGAGGGCAGCAGCATGAGGATTAATAAGGGGAGGGGGGGAGCTATAAGATCAAGGAAATTTAAAATGAGGAAAATTGATCAATATGTTAAAGCTCATGTATATAATTTCGAATATTTTTTTAAAATTATATTAAACTCTATCAAACTCAACTCGCAAAAAATAGATTTTATGCATTTTTTACTGTTATGGGGAAGTTTCGATTTCCTTTCATCAATGATCCTAAGCCTCTTGTTTGCATTCTACAGTCATAAAAACAAAGTGACATGTACTTTGATAATTTGATTTTTTTCTTTTGACAAAGCCTCGCTTATTTTTATTTCAGATAAAAATTTATCAAGTGCAGAATGGTAGCAAAGAGTTCCTACTGAATTCCAGACTGAAATGAGTATTATGTGTTTAAAATTAGTTCAGACTTGCTTGTTCATTTTTGTTTCAAATTTATTCAAATACATTTGATTTTACTAAAAAAGTATCCGAACAAATAACTGAATTTATTAGAGTACATCGGAAGCTTTTTTAAAAGAAACATTAACAATCTCTGTATCAATTCATATGTTTATCAATATATGTAATATAACAAATTTTATAGGATGCTTCAGTTACTCCTGTGACATTACCACCGACAAAATACTTTGTTGTTGTTGCAAAGTTTCTTTCTAGAAAGCCGATGTATCTCGTCTTGAAAGAGATCTTCAAGAAAAAGAATCTTTGAAAGATTTGTACTAAGTGGGTATAGTAACGAGAAAAATTGTATTTTTTAACATAACATTTGCACGAGAAATCAAACAAGTTGTTGATCCATGTTTGCTTTTCTCTACGAAATAGACAATATTCCAATCGTCTTGAAACAACATATATTTTTTAGATGTTTTTCACCTGGAAGACAGGAGGGTTAAATTAAAAAGTAGTTTCGCCTATAAAATGGTCGCTACTCCACTGTTATGTGTTATCACTAACCATTACAGTTACAAAAAGGGGGAAAAAAGTCACCTCGCAATTTGTACCAGCATGACATCGATAGCAAAGTTGATATGTTTGATTGCTTATTAGATAGAATTTCTTGCTAAATTTTTAACGCATTGCTCAAAAGTAATTGAATTTATAAGTGCAACGGACCATGATTGGGCCACCCAAAAAGGTCTGGTGGGCCACATTCAGCCTGCAGGATGAGTATAGCTGTCTTAGACACTTAAATTATATATTTGTAAAGTAAGAATAAAAACGAGAAAATATAAGAACCGTCAAAAAATAGAAAGAAAGAAATAACTTAGACTGAAATCCCTATTTTATTAAAAATGTTACTGTGATAATCAAACACACCTAATTATGTGCCAAATAAATGCATTAGAGTAAGTACCAGTAATTTTACACATTTTAAAAACATACATCTAGAATTGTCATAAATGATGATGATAATTACTATTAAATAACAGTTTGAGCAATTTAAAATGACAAAAAATAAGTTGTAAATTCTTTTTATGTGTGTGAGCTAGCTCAGAACAATTTACATTTTTACAACAAAACAATAATAATCTCAACACTTTTTCCAATAAGTAAAATTTTAATAGCTATTCACCTCAGTTTTGAAATCGCAAGATTTCAATCGAAGAAGCAGAAACGGAAGCAAAAAACAGAAAAAAAAAACATGAGAATTCGAATTAGGAATCCATTTTGTGAGTTAATCCTATCAATTAGAAGATTCCTTTAGCAAGATATGTTCTGCAGAAAAACAGTTTGATATACCTGTTACTGCTTTATTTGATATCTTTCTACTTACACCCAAAATATTCTAACAATTAATCATATCATCTTTTCAATCATGAATTTAAATCAATAACTGTCACTAGAAGAATTTATAAAAATTATGCCCAAGAGTCAGGAGACCACCTTACAAATATTTCACCTATCTATTACTTCGCAAAAGTTTATCTTCGAAATGCGACAGCCTACGCTCTTGAGCTTTACAGTCTCATTTAAGTCAAAGAGATAAATGGTTGTTTCAGTTAAATTTAATTAATACTGCTTATTCGTGTGACTCGACAGCAAAAAAAAAGAACACATTTCCGGACGCCATTATTGGCATTTGTTGCGCCTTGCGCATACAAATGAAGGCGTAGGCTTTCACCTGCAATGATCGTGAAATTCGTGATGATTTTGACGATCTCGTGGACATGGTAGAATCAGTGACGAATGACTTTTTAGTGTATTTTTTTTTCTTTCTTAAATTTATTTTTTGTATGTTCCGCAATGCCTCGTTTATAATCTAGGTCGTTGAAAGTCAGATCCGTGTTTAAGGCGGATTAGGCAAAGAGCCAGGGTTGAGCCTTAGGTGGCCTTATAAACTTATAAAAAATATAAATAATATCTATGAGTTCTTCTGCATATTTAAAGCATTATTGGATCGTTAATCAAAATAACAATGTGTGAAATTTCCTTTCTTTTTTTTCAGGAAAAGTAAGATTGATTTGGTTGAGTTAAAATACAGCATTAATCACGATATAAACTAGAATCATAAAAAGAAAAGAGGGAATTTGTATTTATGAAGCTCAAGCTTTATATTAATTTGTTTCTTCTCAAATAAATAGTTGTTTATTTCATCTCTGCCATATGAATATATGAGAAAGTAGGATCTCACATTGTAAATTGGCTGGGTGGTGCAGTTGGTTTGTCACTGGCCTTTTGCACCTAAGGTTGCGGGTTCGACCTCAGCCCAAGTTGGTGGATTTTCAAGATGCAGAAAATTGACAGCGTCCATGTCGTATGATTATATGGCGTGTAAATAAATACCTTGAGTGCCTGTTTGGCTTGGGTGCTAAAAAGTGATACCAGCTCCTGGGGAAAAATACCAATCCGCAGCCCCATTAGAGAAAGAAAACCATTGCAGTTTACTATAAAAAATTGAGCATTTTTATAAAGAGATCATTTCTGATATTACTTCTCTATTGTTTTTCTCCAGTACTTTCTCACTCAACATCTCAACCATCTCTTTCACGTTTCTTTCTAATTGAACATTTATCTGCATTTGTTGTAGTCATACTCTCAGTAAATTAAATATTCTTTTTTACTCTATGAGATCGAAACAATCAAATTTTAATTAATTTATCAATTTTATTTCTAACGAATATGTTTCAAAAAAAATTGACAAGGAACGATTTGGCATTTTATTTCAGAAATTAGTATTAAAAATAGTATCAGACAATAGGTAAAGCATATGAGAAAAACACAAATAAATTACTCATATAGGTGTGTATGTATGCTTCTGATTTTAAAAACTTGCTAAAATAATATATATATATATATATATATATATATAGTCCCGATATCCGAGCAATATCGGACCTATATATAATCGAAATCACTATTTGAACTATTTTAGAAATTTTTCACATCTTCATGTTTCTATAAATTAACCATTTCCATAACATGTTATATATTTTTATAATTTCTGAAGGCTGAAGCGTATTATATATATATATATATATATATATATATATATATATATATATATATATATATATATATATATATATATATATATATATATATATATATATTTCTTTCAATTCCTACTATTAGAAATTTTTCACATCTTCACAATCTCTATTTATTTATTTATTTATATATTTATTTATTTATATATATATATATATATATTTATTTATATATTTATTTATATATTTATTTATTTATTTATCTTGGTGGAATTTTCAATCGTTGATAAAGTACATTTTAAAGCGTTCAATTGAGCTGAAATTTTATATACATGATTATTTTGGATGACAATACAAAAATTTAATTATAATTAATAAAAATTGATTAAAACTAATTGTTTAAATAATTACAAATACAACCACATTGGCATCATTTTTGGTGACTTATGTCAAAACTTGAAAAGGTTTTTTTCTCAGTGTTAAAGTATTCAGTTGAACTGAAACTTATATACACGATTGTTTTGGATGACAGTACGATACTTTAATGATAATTAATAAAAATTAATTACCACCTAACGTTGTGATTATGTCATATGTATATATATATTTATATTAATTGTAACTATTTAATAAAAAGTAGCTAAAATAAAAATTTTTCTTTGTTGATCTAAGTAGGAATTGACTTAAATTTTTTATATTACTTGTTTTTAAAAAAACATGGCTCGCGCGGTTATTTCTAATACTTTAAATCTCGTTTTTTTCTGGTGAAAACGAAAAAAAAACCTTTGAAAAATAAGTTAACTATTAGTTTATATTTATTGAGTTTTTAGTTATGGATGTCTAAAAAATAATCTTTTATCCTTAGGGAATTTCAAGACATTGATATAAATTAATTTCTAAGAGAATTAGTTTAAATTATATCTTAATAATTTTAGTCATATTTTTGTTTCCAAACAAGCTTGATTAAATTGCTTGATATTTTATACTACTTTAATTTTAAAATTTTACAATATGCGAGTATCTAATAAGGAACTCTACTCTTCATCTCTCTATCTCAATCCATATATATAATATTCTATGTATATGTTACGGCCAAAGCCCGAAGCTCGGCCAATTTACGTTTTGGTCAAAGTCCGAAGTACTTGCAATTAATATTGTATATTCTACTTTGGCTGGCCAAAGTGGCTCGGAATCCTTGTTCAAAGCCCGATATGATAATGGTAGATTAACCGACAGTCATTCTGAAAGGCGTAAATCAAATCTTCACGTTATCACATTATTACAGCATATACGTGACTGAATAGTTTCTATTATGGCTTTAATATGAGAACAGAATTGTACGAGATCATATTTTTATATATTGCAAGATTATTTTTAACTCAAAGGTATCACTTATATTTGAACTCGTTTCTGAAACAATTGTACTTAAAAAAAAAACAGTACACAGAAGTACTCATTTTTAAATGCTTCATTTTTCACAGTGGGTAAAACAATCTGCTCTTGATTTCTTTCTTCCTATTTTAGCCGATCGTTCCAAGCCACTTCGCGAATTGGCCGGCCAAAGCCCGAAATCAAGAAAAGATCAGACAATAGTCGGTAAGTTTACAGCACCGTTGGGTAAAACGCGAATTGGCCAGCCAATTCGCGAACATGCCGATTTCGGGCTTTGGCCGTAACATATATATATATATATATATATATATATATGTGTGTGTGTGTGTGTGTATATATATATGTGTGTGTGTGTGTGTGTATAAAACTTATGATAGTTAAATATAATTCCATTTCCACTTTATTTGTATTATATAGTAATTATGTTCTGTTCAGTGGAGCTCACAAGGAGGGGGAGGGCCCTTCCATAGCCCTTGATTTTTTTTCCAATTGGTTACAATCCTATGTATATAGTACGCAAAATTTAAAAAAGTGTTTGTTAGTAATAATTAATTAATGCTAATTATTTATTCAATAATTAATTTTTAACTGTTTTTTATTCCCGAAAATCGACAAAATCAAATGAATATGTTGGGTGGTACATTGGAGCGTGATACGAGAATGGTGGACTTTCGACCCTAGACCCCCCAGAAAAGTTCCTGTGTGCGCCACTGATGATGCTATACTTTCTTTCTTATTTCAATAAATGATAGCAGAAAATTTATGTTTCAGTTATTCCTGCGAAATTTATTTCGTAAATTATTTTTATTTACAAATCCATCAATATCAATTATTAGTTTTTAAAAACATTTTTTTCTCTTAAGAAAGAATGAATAATTATTATAACTGTGTCAATTTATTAACTTCGTAAATTATTTTCTTGTAGAAATAAAAAACGTTTTAAACCTTAAAATGAATTTTTTTTTTTTTTTTTTTGGTTTCATAGACTCTAGTATTTTCATTGAAGCTATTTTTTTTGTGTGCAAAGAAGATGAGTTTATAAATAAAAAAAATGACATTTAATGAATGTAAGAATTCGAATTTTTCTTTTTTATGTTGTTCAATTTCACGGGATATTGTCCGCAGATTTATTATCCAATTAATTATTCTATCATGTTTTTTGCCAGAAAAAAGTGGGGACAAACCATTTTACCTAATTTAAACTTTTATATGCTAGTGAGAACAACGAGCGCACTAATGATTGTAAGTAACGTAAGTAATAATTTGTATTCTTTCAACCAAATGATTGTGAAACGATTTCTATGTTTCTCAGAAGCAAAATGATAAATAATTTTCACCAAGCAACCACGAACAACAAATGTGCATACATGACACGAGATCGCTTAAAGAAAAATAAATTTAGAAATGTTCGTTGTTTTAATGAACTGATAATAAGCTTTCCTGTAGTCAGCAGTAATTAATTTTTTAAAAAAATTGGAGAGCGTTAACAAAATGGAATATTTTTAAAAAGCAAATTCATAACATCAACTCATACGTTAGAAGATTATAGCCGGCTTGACCTCTATTTGTAGACGAAATGAGAGTATTTTCAGCTGCATTCAGAAGTTACTGAAGAAGAAAAGAAAAACTAGATCTACAAGTCAACTTTCATTTAAATGTAATAAAACTTTATGAGCTGATGAGATTATATAGGTATATCAATATTTTGTTTCACAGTGATTTTGATCGTTATTTCTATTATTATACTCAATTTTTGGTACAGTTACGGAGGGAAAAAAAACTAGAGAACCAATCATTTGAATATTCTATTGAAGTTTAACTAATGATGAGTATTAGTTTTGTGCATGTATTTTTTTTGTACTCCTGTAACATCAATTACCAACAACATAGCTGCAAGTTTTCTCAAAATAAATTACCGTAAAATCCGGCGTATAACGCGCACCTATATTTTTAAGCTGTAATTTTTAAAATTTAGGTATATTCGCCTAATAACGCACACCCCCATTCTTATGAAGAAACCTGAAATGTACGTCCGCAATTCTCGTGTGTTTAGAAGTCAAGTATTTAAGGTATTATTCCAAGTTTTAGAAAAAAATGGTATACTTCTAGAACTACAACTTTTTAAGTTCACAAAGAGTGTCATTTATTTTAATTAAATAGTATATTTGGATATATGTAGAAGTCTAGTTCTGGTCTATGCTCATCTTTTTATTTATTTTTAAAACTCTCATTTTTATAACGCGCGCCTGTAAATTTCGATCTTATTTGTTGAGTTGAAAGTGCGCGTTATACGCCGGATTTTACGATACTTTAATCCTATTATCAGATATATGCCATTCTAATCCACACACACACACACACATCTAAAGATTTCAAAATGAAATACGGCATTTTTTAAAAATATATTTTCATTTTCAACTATGCATTTTCAATAAACGTAAGCTTACAATTTAAGCTAGACTTTTACATCATTAATACGTAGTAAAAATAGAGTACCAAATTTAATTTATAGAGAACAAATTAGAGATAAATAACAGATTAATAGAGAACAAACTAGAGATAAATAACAGAATAAACCAAAACATTATAAAATCCACCTAATTAATTCCATGTAACCTCAAAATATTAAAATAACGAAAATAAAATTAATTATTAATTAATAATATGTGTGTTAGATTACACACATACTAATTAATTAATAGTAGTTTACAATGTGTGTTCGATGTAGCTACTCACTGAGATCTAGACAAAATGAAGAGAACATCTTCATCTGAATTCAATGGGATACTCATCAAAATCGTACCACATGTTAGTTATAAATCATACAAATATAAATACGATTTGATATTAATTCATCACAGAATTAAACTGTTTTTAACATACAATATGTTCAATATACCGTAATGTGAAACAATTCTTGCTTCTAATATAGTAAAAATAAAACATTGAATAAAAACTTTCTAATATAAGAAATAAATAATATAGCAGACAAAAAAAATTCTTCAGATACTGCAAGCCTCTAACACAGACTACCTGAGCAGTTATCGTTAATATAATATATTTTTATAACTTAAATTATATATATAATTAAATTATCAAATACTTTTTGGAAGAAAAAAAAGTATTTTTTGTTTTGTATTCAGCACCGCTGTATTCTTCCCCTGTTGCACAATTAAAAATATCTCAATGTGTACAGGACATATATGGAAAATATAAGTTGATGCAAAAAGCACTTATCAATCTCAGAAATAAATGTCGAGTTCTTTCTTAGGTCTTTTTACTAACAATCAACGTCAGAAATTAGAAATATAAATAAATAAAAGTATAGATTAATGCAAAAGAGATAAATCTTTAAAGTTAATATTTTGTGTGTGTGTGTGTGAATTGGCAGTATTTATATTCAACAATAATTTCATTTACTATTTTATTTAAAAAAGTGTGTATACTTTAACAGATTCAAAGATATATATTAAACTCATTCTCAACTTTAAACATAAACAAAAACATGGTGATATATTAAATAGCTGGAAGAAAAATGATTTTTCTAAGTAGTAAAATAATTCACAGAACGCAGTTCAGTTTTTAATAGGGGAAAGAGAATTTTTAATGACAATAACAGCTGGATTTCTTGTCCTGTTCTAATAAATGTGATTTAAGTATACTTGTCCTATACAATAAAATCTTATTTCTACGTAACACACAATGTGTTTCATTATTTAATACGTTGTATTCAACCCACTAGATGATTAAATCTCTGTGTCGTCTTTCTTTTCCTTAATGTTATTAACGACCGTTTCTGAGTCAATCAATTACACGCTGGTAAAAAATAAAAATATTTCAATAAATTTAGTTGTTCATTATTTCTTAGCTAATAATGAATTACAAATAAAAAAACTGCGACGTTCTAAAATATTCATTCGTTCGCAGTGGTTTTAATAATGCGACAAAAAATATATATATTTCACTCTGTTTTAATATTTTTAACTTTTGGTACAGAAACTGCAAATTAAGTTAATCAAATTTAAATTAATTATATAATCATTCGCGAAGGAAAAGAAAATGAAAATATGAGAAAGAAAGGAAAGATGAATTACATGGTTATTTTGAAAGAAAAAAAATAAAACTAAGAACTCGAAAACAACAACACAAAACGAAACTCACCGTTGTTTACCGCCTGCACCGTTGCATGTCATGCAAAAGTAAAAATCCACGGAAAACACTTTCCGTTGCAGGAAAGAAACCGGCGCGAACGAAACTAAAAAAACCGGTGCTCACTCTGACGTTTCTCGGTACTAACTGGAAGTTCCAAAACGTGTGTGCGGTTCTTCTCCAGGTGTGTTTTTCGACCACTATCCTCAACAAGACGGACGAGTAATTTGAATTTTTCCCCTCGACTTCGATGCAGTTTTTCCCTATTCGCCGGACTTTTAACGGACACTTTCTCCCTTCGAACAGAAAGCGCGCGGTCATTGGTTTTTGTTTTACTTTAATTTATATTCGCTTCTTTTTGTTTTTCAAACGGAAAATTGGAAAACGCGTAGAAATAACATCATTAAGTGAAATGATATACTTGTGATTTTGAAATGATCGTATTCTTGATTGTAAAACAAGACTTGAGGATTAAAAAAAAAAAAAAAATTCTTAATGATAATCATTTCCATAGTGATATATGATACACAACATAAAAAAAAAAAAAAAAGAAATGTATCTCGCTGAATTTATAAATTTCGGGACTTTTGAAAAATATCTAACTTCCTTACACCATCTAATGGAAATGTAAACTTATAGAATTTTTTTGTATTTATTAAAATTAAGTAAAACGTAGAAAAATATTAAAAACATAAACCTTTCTTTATATTAATATTTATTAAGATTATTTTATTTATTCCATGAATTTATTTTAATCTTCATTCAGAGCGGCTTGAAAGCGATATAAAAGTTCAATATTTCAAAGCATAATCAATCTAATTGAAAATGTCGTAAATTTTTAGCTTCTTTTTTCTCCGATTGATATTCAAGAGGCTAAATTGACAAAAATCTAGAGGGGGTGGGCGGAGGACTTGATAAACAAAATAAACTTGGTAACATTTTTAAACTTGTTTTGTATCTCTGGTCTTTATTTTTTTATGGGTTACAATAATTTTGGCAGTTAAAAAATTCATTGCTGACGAATTTATAAACAAAATTAAAATAAATGACTCAAAATGTAAACAAGTCTACCTCCTATAAGTATAATAAAATTTATTCATTCATTTTCAAATACAAATCCTCAGCAATAAGAACACTGAACGACAATCGATTCGGCTTTTCATAATTCAAGAAATACATTTTTAAAGTCTTATAAAGCTATAACAAACAAAAGATGTTAAGGTCATATGGGTGATGTAAAAATACTTTTAAAATTTAGAATTGAACGATTAAAGACGAAAAAGAAATGACTGAAAACAACGAAATGGCTGTGTCAAAATGTGAAAATTATGTTGAAAATTTACATCCGAGTGTCAAGCCCAGTAGCGTAAAACAGAATATTCGTACCCACCCTCCTGCAAAGTCAGGTTTTGGGCTCCAAGCTGGATCTTACAAAGGACTGCAAAACCGTAAGATGGCATAGATTTGGAGACTCCTAGAATCCTCCCGCAATGCGGGGATTTCGGGGTGTACGTTACGTTTACTTCTACAAACAGTGACCCGAAACAAAGGAATGAACATGACTTACAATCGCACAAATCGGGTAGACCTAGGTATATACAGGGACAACGGTCATCACATAATAATACAGTCTTGCCGTGGTTGCCAGCTGATATATAGTCCGAAATTCTCAGTTTTTCAGAGAATACAACCGAAAATAGCATTTGTCCGTTAAAATTGTTCAAATCATGATCTTGTTAAGGCTCGATCGAGAATGAGTCGAGGCCCCCACTTAGGCGGAAGCCCTGGGCGGCCCATGTCTTCAGACGTCCTTGCTTAAATGTACAAACATGGAAGAGGTAAGTCACTGGTCAAGCAAGCCCTTCGATTTATGACTACCTGGTCATAACAGAACCCGGTAGGTATATACACCACAAACTCTTCCTAAAAAAAAAATCACATGGAGAACTATGAAGGAAGTATAATTTTCATTGAAAATAGATTTGTGTAAATCTCATACACAGTGAACAAAATGATTGGAATTTAAAGGCGTAAGACCCATAGATGGGTAGCAGATGCACTTTGAATGTTAAAATCAGTAATTGATGAAACCTCTTCCCTGTTTGTACATGTAAGCAAGGACGTCTGAAGACATGGGCCGCCCAGGGCTTCCGCCTAAGTGGGGGCCTCGACTCATTCTCGATCGAGCCTTAACAAGATCATGATTTGAACAATTTTAACGGACAAATGCTATTTTCGGTTGTATTCTCTGAAAAACTGAGAATTTCGGACTATATATCAGCTGGCAACCACGGCAAGACTGTATTATTACGTGATGACCGTTGTCCCTGTATATACCTAGGTCTACCCGATTTGTGCGATTGTAAGTCATGTTCATTCCTTTGTTTCGGGTCACTGTTTGTAGGAGTATTTTTTTATTGAGAACATTTGTACCCCCGTGCACCACAAAGTATCACATGGAGGCTTACATAGAAGTAAGCGTGCATACATCACATGGAAGAGAAGGATTACAGCACAAACATCCATGTCTTACGCGGGATTCGAACCCAGACCCTACGGCACCGCAGTCAGCGTCACTAACCACTATACTGGATGGGCGGTTGTACGAGTATCTGACAACGCATGCTATGTACTATCTACTTTTAAGGGTCACAGGTGAGGACTACATTTGTTTAGGGGCCAAGTCTTAAGACGTCCCTGCATGTAAAGGGTGATAAAGATTCATGATGTCAACTTAGATGTATTCCTCCCATGCATTCATAAACTGTTGCTCCAGAATTGCAACATTTTATTATGCTCTAATTTGGTGACCTACCCTATCCCACACATATTCGATTGGTAAAAGGAAATTTTCACGCGAGATTTTGAGATGAACGGATTATTTTGGGGCTGCTCCTTCTTTTTTGCAAATGCGTATGTGCATATGTGTGCCTGTGGTTAGTGATATACTATGTGAATCCCTGAATTCTATTGGAAATTAAGAGATTTTCATAGTACTTGTATATGGTAACAATTTTTGCAGTAATAAACAAGGTCGTGATCTATTTATTTTGCCAAGAACGTAGTAATATCATTCGTTTAACTGAGAAGGTGGAAAAAGAAATTTAATAATTTCCAAGTCCATTCTATGAGCCAAAATAGTTGTTCAAAGTGGCACCAGAGGGGATACTGCACAAGTGATTTCAACGAATTGTTTATTGTTGCATTTCCCAGTTGACTCCAAATGAGGAGTAAACGTTTCTAAAAAAACTTTTTCAGAAATTTCCATGTATGTGTCATATTTAAATATTTTAAGATAGCTATAAAAGTAGAAATTTTGTCGTTTAGATATTATTATAGAGGAATTGATTTACATATTGTTTTTTTTCTTGTGTTAAATTGTCGATCTTATACATAAATGTGCTATTTTCTTGATTAAACGAATAGATGGATTGTGATACTTCGCATTTTCAAAAATTGCTTGCTTTGGCGTGTACTAACTAATTCTGCTTCATTCTGTCAATAGAGTTCATGACCACACCCAGTACGATGTGTATTATGATGAATATAATGTGTTTACATGAATTTTATTTTAATATACTTATGTAACATGTTTTATTTTAATTTTAAGCATATTCAATTTATGTAAAACTTTGCGTATGTTACTATGTTTTCTTAATAATAATTACATACTTTTTAAAGAATGTGAATATACTTTTTAAAATTTCATTCAATATAGACATTTTATATATAAATTTATGCTGAATTATTCGTTTTTTAAATTAGTGCGATTAAACCAAATACATGAGATATTTCTTTAAAAAAAAGATATGAGACTTCTATAAACATTATTTAAAAAAAGACGAAGTTACATTTTTATCATATTGTTCGACTCATAATATATAACACGTTTAAATAAATAAATAACCTTTTAAAAAGTTTATTTGGATGCTATTCATTGCTTTAAAAAACCCTCTTGAATAGAAGATTATAAGATCAGTTTTTATTACACTTTTTTTAAGGAAAAATTGTAATCAAGGTAAACCATAAGTAAAATAATTTTTAATTCCACATACACAATATGTTATTATTCTACAGAATGTATTTTATTCTGAAGAATAGGAAAATATGCTTTTCATTAATTATAAATAAACTTAGTGGCATGTTTTTGCAGTGAAGAAATATTTATTCTTATTCCATGCAATTGATAATTTGACAGTTTATATTTTTCAGAGCAGCACACACACACATTTCATAAATAAATCATTTTCATCATAGAGGATTATTAAAGTAAATAAATAACAAGGTATTTCATTTTGAAACAAAATTATTTAATTTTAAAAACAAAAGTTTTTCTTCTTATTGATCAGATAACAGAATATACAGTTAAACCTGTTTTTGTGTGGTAGATAGGGACCGCACAAAAAAATCGCACAAAAAAAAATATTCAAAATTTTCATAAATTCTTACATATAACAAATTAATTCATGGAAATACTACAAAAAACTTTTTTTATGCGGTGGATAGGGACCGCATAAAAAAGTCGCATTTATAAAATATGCCAATTATTTACGAAATTCATATGTAAGAGTACTTCCATAACAAAATAAATAATTAAATATTACACATGGAAACATTTTAAAAACATATAGTTTTTCATTGTATATACGGATAAGTCTTTTAAATGCACATACATAATTCATCCCTACTCATCGTAAACCAAAGTCCTGTAATGAATGCGTTCAAAATTGCTTTCGTCACTTGAAGGTGCAATTTCAATTGATTTATTTTTTGGCAACATAAAGTAAGAGATAAGTTTTTGTGACGAAGGACGGGTGGTCATTTGCCTTTAAATGTCACGATAACCAGCTATACATGATTCAAGCCCTTTTTGGAATTTTATACTCCTTTCTTAACTGGAGTATATTTTAAGAAAATGCTTTTCCGATTTGTTGAAAAGCTGGATCCCTGCATATTTTTATCCGCTCTCAAAGAATCTGGCTTCTTGTCCGTCTTCATAATTTATCAAATTAATAATAATATCACTGTAATTGAAAGTTTCGTGCTCAATCAAGCGCGGGCTGCTGGAGCATTGAGAGAAAGCAACTGAATGCGCATTGTCGGGAGACTGTTCATAGCAAATGAACAGAGCGTCTTGAAGTGTCTACATTTCAGTGGCGTAACGTACATCCCGCATCCCAGGGGGAGCAGGACTCTAGGGGTCCAAGACCTTACTTACAAAATACGTATTTACCCAATTTATAAAATATTAAAGGCGAAACCTGACTTTCAGGGAGGGGGTCCCAATATTCTCCTTTACACCAGTGGTAAATAGATAGAAAGCCTTACAGTGGAGCCAAAGCCATTGAGTCCTGTCACGAGGGGCAGGACTCTAGGAGCACAAGGCTTGACTATCGCTAAATGCGTATTTACCTAATTTATAAAATATTAAAAGCGAAACCTGACTTTCAGGGGGGAGGGGGTCCTAACATTCTCCGTTACGCCATTAGTAAATAGATAGAAAACATTACAGTGGCACCAAAGCCATTGAAATTCATACACCGAATAAAAAAAATATCGCACAAAAAACATCGCATAAAAAAAGACCGCACAAAAACAGGTTCGACTGTATACGTCAAATAAAATGTCAAATTTTTAAATACAGGGTGGTCCCGAATTCATGGTACAAACTTTAAGGGTAGGTACAGGACATTGTAACAATCATTTATTGTATAGGAATGTATGAGCGCAAGTGACGTGGTGAAACACAAACACAAAAAATAAGAGACGAAAGGAAAGAAAGTGTTTTTTGAAAGCGTCGTTGTGAAAAGTGTAATGTTTACAATAACTGTTCAAAATTGCCTCCACCAATAGAGATACATGCTTGACTGTGGCGGCGGAGCGATTGGCGAATTCAATCAAAGACGCCAGATATTTCCTGCACACGTGCATCAGCTTCAGATATTCGAGCAACGAGATCCTCATCTGAGTTAAGTGGAGTCGCGTAAACAAGATTCTTCAGATGTCCCTATAAAAAGTACTGGAGGCTCGATAAATCGGGAGATCGGGGTGGCCAATGGACTGGTCCACCTCGTGCCCCAAACATTGCATTCAAGTAAGTGCGCACATAGCTGAAAAATTCTGTGATCCAACATTCTTCGATGAGGAAACTATGCATGCTACATTCGTAGCGCTGAGATGCATCATGTTGAACGGCGGTTAGACGTCTAACAACGAAATTTCTCTTTCCTTTTATCTCCTCTGTTTGCGACTCACCGCGTCACTTACGCAGCCAATAAATGATTTTTATAGTGCCCTGTATCTACCCTTAAAGTTTGTACCATGAATTCGGAACCACCCTGCATAACCTACTCATTCTTACAAGTTATTTCGAACACACATTTCCTGTTTCACTACTTCAAATAGACTTCTTATAGTTATTTAATTATTACAAGTATGAGCAGCTTTTTTCGTTTCCGTGATCAACTGAAATTGTTTGTCTTCCTAAAAACCCATGCATAGTCTGTAAATAGATCAAACACTTGTCATTCAGCTTGAAATCGAAATTTGTGTTATTGTTAGTTTATAAAATTATTTTTCTTTAAATCAGTCAACTCTATTTATCTGTGAAGTTTGCTGAGAAGCATTATCTTGTTTGTACAAACCCTTGTTCTTCTTGTAATCCATCGACAATTGATTTACGAATGCTCTCTTATATTGTCCCGCCCACTTTGGAGAACTATAGGAGTGGTAACAAGAAATAATTTCTATCTTATGCAATCAGTCAGATTTCTTTGGATTTGACAGCGAAATGTGAGTTAACTCTTTACACTCGTATCAAGAGAGAACACCTGTAATATTAACTTCATAGTTTTGTAGAATTTTTCTTTTCTGTCACCAAACTGGCTACAAATGTTTCGTTGGTATTTTCAAAAGTTAAAATATAAATTAAAACATTATATCTCTAGAGAAATCAAAAGCTTTGTTTACTATATTGGTGAAAAATCTGAACCGAGCAACCATTATTCCTATCGAAAAAATGTAAAAGGGTGGACACCATCAAATCTTTTTCTGTCTACTGCGGGAGTGGTTATTGTAAAATTAAATTCGTCTTATGTCAATGATCTTTTTTTTTTCTGGTTGGGCCAATAAGATATTTTTTTTGTGTGTAGAAAAATCTTGAAGCATTACAGCTCACCATACTGCAGTGTTTCTCAAACTGTGGGGCGCGCCCTCCTGGGGGGCGCGAGCATATCGAAAATAAAATATTTAAAAATAATTTATAAAGTATTTAAAAATAATTAATAAAATATTTAAAAATAATTAATGTACTGGAATGAATTGAAACAAAATATATTCAGAGATAATAAAAAATGCACTTTTACTCTGATATAATTTATAGGCTCGCGCGCGCGATATTAAGTCAACAAAAATAAAAACTTCTTATACCTAATTAGCTATCTTTGATCCTATAACCAAATAAAAAAAACTTTTATTTGATTTGCTGTAATCGCATGATGAGAGATTTTTTTACTACGCTTTCTGTTTAAACCTAACATATAATTCTTTCAGAGAAAAAACAGATCCCAGACGCAGAATCGAAAAAATTTAGGTACATAAAAAATTCATTACTGTCATTATTTTTGAAATACTGCACATTATAACTGTAATCTGTTTAACCTTCTAAGTTATTGGTACAGTTAGTTATGACCCCTCTTTTATGTGTTTGTTTCTCATTTAGGGAAGTTGTAAGTAATGTATTTCTCTGTTACGCTTTTTTCCATGCAAAAGAGTTTTATTATATTTGGAAAACCATGGAGAGCACACTTTGAAGAATTACTTGGCCAAGACTTATTTTTACGACTCTATACATATAAAGCATAACGCGAATAACGTTTTGCACAATTTCATATAATCATAATGATACACTTTTTACCCGGAAGTGGTCGCGCGGGACGCACAGATTACGAAATCGTTAATTCTGGCAAAACTGTTTAATTGTTACCAAAGAAAAATTGAAAAGTCCTTGAAAGTAAGTATGAAAACTTTCTCTTAGTTAAATTATTCACTGGAATAACGATTTGTATCGTGTACAATAAAATAATTAAAAAAAAGATTAGGGTGACTCAATAAACCCGCTCGACCGTATCCAGTGCGCGCCTGCTCCCCGGTTAAAACATGTTGAAGTCTTTTCGCTTTAAATATTAAAAATAATACAGTTATTCTTCATCGGAATTTTATATTATTGTTCATTATTTAACATCAAATATAAATGCTAATTCTGTGAGGCTTAAAATTACCATTCGCTTAAAACTAATTATAATTTGAGCAACCATTTTAAAAAAATCATTGCAGACCTAGTACATTCCCCGAAAGCTGGTATCTCTTTTTAGTGTGGCGCCATATAGGCGGTTATTAATTATCGCAGGTAATTTTGACACCCAGTTTTCTCCTTAGAGGGAGGCACCTGACGATGTGAACCAGTAACTAGGATTTAATTTTGCCTAGAGTACCTAAGCCAAATAGACACTCTAGGGATCTTTTACAAGCCGAAAAATCATACGACATGGGCGCTGTCGATTTTCTGCATCATAAAAATCCACTGACTTGGGCTGGGGTCAAACCCGCAATTTTGAGTAGAAGGCCAGCGACAAACCAACCACGCCACCCAACCGGCTTAATATATATAATAATAATTATTATTATTGTTATACATAATAATAATTATTATTATTATGTATTTTATTATAACTTAATTCAGCGGCGCAACAGCCCATGAGGGCCAAGGCCTACTGTGCCCAAGCCCTTGGGCCCTGAGGTGCATGAGCAGATGTTCCGGTCAGGTGGTCAGTCTGACGTGAAATCCCCAGTGTTAAGTTCCCAAGCAAACTTGGTGCTCATTTATCGACCAACTGAAGGGATGAAAGGCTAGGTTAACCTTGCCTAGCCCGGGGTTTGAACCTCGGACCTGTGGTGTGGAAGCACCATGCACTAACCCCTCAGCCACTGGACTTCATATGTTATTATTATATAAAAATAAAATAATACAATGTAAAATTAATAATAATAAAATTTAAAAAAACGAAATTAAATAATAAAATGCAGTTATTTTTCATTGATTATTATTTATTTAAAAGTACTCATTTCTCACTCAGTATTTTACGACTTGGAGCTCCATATTCTCTTCAACGCATTCCGTTTATAGAATTCCTGCGGTTTTATTCAATATTGCCAATATATGGTTGCGCAATATGTAAATACCGTTTTGAGTTTCTAAAGCAAGCTTTTTTCTAAAGCTTTCAGAAATGTAAGTATAAATAATTTTTTTTTCATCGTTTGATTGTTACATTATTTTAATCCAGATTTGAAGAAGAATACAAAAATGACCGGAAAGGGAATAAAATTATACTGAGACATTTAAAGCACTTACGTGGATGTGATTTTTGTTTCGTCATTAGCGAATTACCTCCCCGTTCCTCCGGGATGTTTAGGAGATTGATTGATTGTTTAATTAATGCTACGTTTAAACAAATAATATAATAAAAAAAACTTAAGTCACAATTCCTGTTTAGAGCAACAAAGAAAAATTTTATTTTTGCTATTTTTTATTAAATAGTTACAATTAATATAAATATGTATATACAGATGACAGAATCACAACATTAAGTGGTAATTAATTTTAATTAATTATTAATAAAGTATCGTATTGTCATCCAAAACAATCGTGTATATAAAATTTCCTTTCAACTGAATGCTTTAAAACGTGAGAGAAAAAAAATCTTTTTATTAAAGTTTTGACGCAAGTTGCTAAAAATGAAACCAACGTGACAGTATCTGTAATTCTTTAAATAATTAGTTTCAGTCGATTAATTTTAGTTAATTATAATTAAATTATCGTACTTTTACCCCAAACAATAGTGAAAAGAAAATTTCAGCTCAAAAGAGCGCTTTAACAAGTGAGAAAAAAAAAAAACCTTCTCAAGTTTTGACACAAGTCGCCAAAATGGTCGCTAAGTCTTCGTTTTAATCAATTAATTTTTATTAATTATAATTAAATTACTGTATTGTCATCCAAGAGAATCATGTATATAAAATTTCAGCTCAATTGAGCGCTTTAAAATGTATTTTATTAACGATTGAAAATTCGACCAAGATAAATAAATATATAGAGAGTGTGAGCTAATAGTAGGAATTGAAGAAAAAAGAGCAGCAAATAGGTCGAATATTTTTAATACTTCATTGAACTAGCGTTATTTTGTATTTAATTTTTCTTCAATGTTCTTCCAATGCAAAATCTTAGTATGTTATTGTAAATTTTTTAAAAAAGTAGGTTCTTTTCATTGATTACTTCGTTTTTAATTGGTAACATTTTATTAGTACTAGGACCAAATAAACTGAAATCCTTTATATATATATATATATATATATATATATTATATATATATATATATATATATATATATATATATATATATATAAATATATATATATATATATATATATATATATATATATATATAAATAGACAAAATAATTAAAAAAATAAATAAATTCGAGAAATATTGCTTCAAAGTTTTTACCAGTTTTACTTTTGAAAAAGATTTTACAAAATAGAAATCAAATTGAAAGAAACTTCTTATACTTCACTATTTCTTAAGAAAAATAAATTGTTTAGAGAAATAATCTTAGATGATAATGTAAAACTTTTTAAAATATATTAAAGTGTAAAACTAAAATTGTTTAATTTTTTAATCAAATTTCAGATGAAAATCGTTGAAATAACAAGTAATACATAAAAAAAATATTAAGTCAACTCCTACTTAGGTCAACAAAAATTTTTTTATTTTATTTCCTTTTTGTTAAATAATTACAATTAATATAAATATGTATATACATATGACAGAATCACAATATTAAGTGGCAAAAAAAGGCGATTTTACTTGTATTTTTCTATTTTCCTTTTTATATGCTATGATGTTGGACTATTTTTTGTTTGTTACTATTTATTCACCAATTAAATATAATTAATGAATTAATATTTTTAAAAACTGTATTAACATCAAGTGTCATTCACTACAAATTTAAGGCTGTCTTCGGTTAATGTTACAGAATAGGACCCGAATTAGGTACATGTTTTCGAAAATAAAAAAAAATGAAAAATTAATATTACATCCTGGCTTCACAATCCCTTAGAGAACAGTATATTTTATTATACTTTACAGTTTTGACCGAGTTGAGCTATTTTTTCTGGTATAAAATGTGTTTCGCGCTTTTTCTCCTATATCGTAATGTTAAATGAGCTGTCCCTTCACGTGTTAAAATGAAAAAAAAATATTCACGGAATATTTTTAAATTTTAGAAACGCTATATTGTTAACAGATGTATGAGTTATAAGGTTGCCAATTTTGATGAAAATTGGGGCATTTTTCTGTCTGAAAATGTGCTTAGTGTTTAGTTCAGGCTCTCGTAATTTTGTCGTAAATAACCTTAAAAAACGTATTTGAACTCGAGTGGATGAATAGAAAGTATTTTATTTACGATTGAAAATTTGAACAAGAAATATATATATATATATAGGGAGAGTGTGTGAACTAAAATAGTAGGAACTGTGTGTGTGTGTGAAAAACATGCACGCACAAAAAAAAACCCATTAAATTTAATGTTATTTTTGAAAGTTGTCTTAATTTCAAAGAAAATGAATGGCTTTTTTCGGAAATAAGGTTGATTTATACAAATAATTTCAATCATTCATTGATAAATCAATTTCTGGACAAAGTATAATGCATTAAAAATCTCATATCGATCCTCTCTTCTTGTCTTTCATCACAATATTTTTCTGTAGGTCTGAAGAAAGGCACGAAAACGTAATTAAATAAATGGTATTGTACAACATTTAAATACAAGATTACTGCATTAGAATACTAATGAGTCAATTAGGTTTTTGAGATCTTTATGCGAACAAGGAATAATATGGTTAATGTTAGGTACAAATGAAAGGCTGCAATGAGTTAAAATATACGAAAAAACAATTTTTAATTGCAATATATTACATAATTACTTATATGTTAATGATGAAATGAATGCAAAAACTTAATAACAATGATAAAATATGCCATTAGATGTTTCTATAAGAGGTTTTCGAATTACAATGATATTTTAAATAATAAATTTCCTCACGCTTTAACCTTCAACATTGATTTAATTTTACATTTTTCATTGCTTTGAATTTATTTGTATTGTTATAAATCATCATTATATAAATCAATCTTTCGCATTACTTTATGCAGATTATAAATCGTATATTTAGAGAAAAAATTCTATTGCAGGCATAAAATAATTTTTTTAGAAAAGAATGAATACATAATGTCGAATAAAGTAAAATAATTAGCTTTTTCTATTAATACAAAAATTGCAAATTTGAATCAAATCAATCAAAAGTAAACTTTTTTTAAAATTAAGAACACTTTTTCATTACACTAAAAAGACACTATTATTTTTCTGAAAAAAAGCACATTTCCAATTTTTAATTTAAAAAAAACATCGATTGTACTTTTATTTAACATTATTAATTTGCTTTTCATATAAAATAGAATTGCAACTGAGGAAATTTTTTTACGGTAATTAATTGAATTTTTTACAGCATAAAGCTTTATGTAAATATAACCTGACCGAAATAACCCATAAGATCGAAAAAAACAACTTTTAAGTTGAATTATTACCTGGAGTGATGATGAAAATTTTTTGACTCGGACTATTTTCCATTAAATAATAATAAAATAAATGCAATAAAGAATAGTTTTTTTTCTTTAAAGCTATTATTCGCAATGATTGAAAATTCACATGCATAGCATAAATTCCTTTTTGTTAAAAACAGATGAAATGCAACGCAACTGTAGCCAATAACAAAATTATCTCGACATTTAATATTTTTTCTAATGTGAGGTATACGCATGGTATTATTAAAATTAAATAGAAATTGTTAAATAAATAAAAGAAATAAATTAGTTTCACTCAGAATTTTTGTAATACCGATTTCACTTTACTTAATATATTAACATAAAAAGTAGAAATGGTATTTCAAAAAATTATATAAACATACAAAAATGTAATTTTTTTTGAGATCATCAAATAAAAATAGTAATAATCGGGGAAACAGTTCATATGGTATTACGAAAGGACAGGAGTATATTAAATGTTAATCAAATATCCAAAGCACGTGAGAAATACCACCATCGCAAAAAAGTGGATGAATAAACAAGAATTTTCTTTCTTGGAGCGGAAAAAATGGTCTTTAAAGGAAAAATCCGATATTTGGTTTGAACGGAAAATGTAGAGACCTAAAAAAAAGGCGTTGAGTTCTTATATATTAAACATAATGTTGAAAATAAAAACGAAAGAGAAAACCTATCAATTTAAACAATAGTAAAATGAATACTGTAAAAAATCCTACGAAATTATTTCATAGGTTTAAAGAAAGTAAAAATATATTTTCGAAGTAACAGTATTAAAATACAGAATATCAATGAAAACAAATCTTTAAAAGAATCCAGTTAAATTTTAATAAGAATCGTAGACGATAAGAACGCCTGCTTTTTGGCGGAGCCTTAGATCCTTCTTGGCGAGGAAACGCATAAAGCCTGACTAACGCTAAATACGTATTTACCCAATTTATAAAATATTAAAGGTAAAACCTGACTTTCTGGGAGGAGGGGGTCCTAATATGCTCCGTTACGCCACTGGTAAATAGATAGAAAACATTAAAGTGGTGCAAAAGCCATTGAAATTCATACACCGCTACACCGCATAAAAAAAGATCGCACATAAAAAATTGCTCAAAAATAAAGTCGTACAAAACAAATCGCATAAAAAAAGACCGCACAAAAACAGGTTCTACTGTACAATCGAAACTAGCAATACAATTTCTGGAATGTGAAAATAATTGCTTACACTTTTTTCTACTTTGGCAATGATGTTATCGGATTGAAATCAAGAATAAGAAATCAAATAAAAGAAGAGAACCATTCAGCAGTGAGGGTGTAAAAAAATCTTTTTAATAATCAATTTTGTATAAAAAGATGGAAAAATTGCCTTTTTTTAACGGAGAAATAGAGCAAGTGATGAATTAAAGTGGCAAGACTTAGTTTCAATTAAATCGCATTGAGTTAAATAAATATTATTTAAGATATAGTTCAACGGTTTTTTGATATTATTTTTTAAATAAATTTCGAAATGAAGTTCTCCATCAAAGACATTAAGTCTTTCATAATTTGCGACTCGAGATTGAACCAACTTTTTTCTAGTATCCAAATTTTCCTATATATATGTCGACTATTTATACAAACTTATAGACGAATGCTCTAAAGATTTTCAATAGGATTGAGATCACGCTGGTACATCGAGAACCTTTTTTTATTTTCCAATTTATCTAGACCAATGATTCTCAAAGTGGTCTATATAGACCCCAAGGGGTCTATAACGATATGCAAGGTGTCGACATCCGCAAAAAAATAATTTGGAGTACATATGATGTAAGTGGGGATATATGATAGTGGATCTCTTTAAACTAGATTGTGACTTTTATTTTAAAAGGAAGTTTAATCAAGTGGAAAGCCAATTTTGCCTACTACTTAACAGATTTATTTACAAAACTTAATGAGGTTAATTTCCAGTACGGTAACAGCATAAATTTTACTAAAACAAGAACTATTTCAACATTTCTTTCCAGGATTAAGCTAAAGAAGTATAATATTGGTGGTCCAGAATTTTCTCAATTTGTCACAAACAATAAATATATCAGGATGTTCTAACCTACGTTTAATGTTTAATTGCCTTTAATTCAGATTTTGAAACCAGGTTTGGTAATGCTTTAACTATGGTAATACCACAGTAGGCAGTGAATTCATACAGTCACATTACAAAAAAAAAGTCACATTACAATAGGAACTGATCGTAATAAGCACTGACTAAGATCTTAAAAGTTTAGAAACAGATTTCAGCAATTTTGGCTTTAAAAAGGCAAACCTGTTATTTGTCCCGAATTATGGAAAATGAGGTGCCTATGAATTATGAGGTTTTTAATTGCTTTTCTTAGTGAGAAGGAATTTCAACGCGGTTGCTATTCTCCAAAACAGAAAAAGAAAGAAAAAAAACTGAACACTACTAAAAGAGGAGATTTATGGTTAAACCTGACAAGATTGATACAAAATGTTGAAAATTTATTATTGTAGCGATTAGATTCACCCCCTCCCCCATTAAAATCATTTGTTGCTTAGTTAGTTTATATAAGTTATTTTATGTATTAATTAAGTTTTACTTTAATATGAGCTTTTTAAATTTTAAACACTATGCTTCATTACAGTCAGAAATTCAATTCTTTTAAAGTAGTAGTAGTACCATCTGTCAAAAAGACACTTAAGTTGATAAATTTGCAAAATTTCAATATTTATTAAGCAGGTGTCTACCCCAAACCAAGAAATATAGCAAGGGGTTTATGGGCCAAAAAAGTTTGGGAACCTCTGATCTAGACTTTTCCATCCTTTTATAAGTATGACCACATTCATCAGTGTATTGAAACTCCCTAGCTAGAAATTCCCCAAATGGAAATAAATTACTTTCTGGTATCCATACATAATGTTGAACATTTTGACGACTTTTAAAAATGGTTATAGGTATCTGTTCATCTCAGCAGAATGCAGCCCAAATAATCAGTGAACCAAACCTTGTCTACGATTAAAATTTATGTTTTCTCATTCAAATAGTAGCAAAAATATCCTCAACAATGGTTTCATTTCTTCGCATCAAGGAATGCCATTTTAAACCATCACTTGCGAACGCACTATAATCCTTGTATTATATTCTCAGGTTTCAAAGCTAGCATTTTTGTAATTTTTAGATATACTTATGTGCCTTTTTGTCATACACATTTACGTTATGTACCTGTTCGACAGCACGAGTTTAGATGCACTTTTAATTTGCTGTGTAGTTATATTCTTTGACCTCTTTCATCTATTATATCCATAACAGGTGGCCTCACTGATCGGTATTTGGCTTCACAGATAGGATATACAGAACGCTGTAAAACAGACTTCCTTTTTTCAATTTTAACTTCCATACTCAGTATTTTTTTTCAGAACTAATTTATGCCGCTAAGAGCGTCTTAAATAAACCGAGCTAACGCGTAGATCATTTAATTAATACGCAATAACGATGTAATTTGTGGGGGATTTGCCAGTTTTGATGATCGACTAAAAAAAATTTAATTTAGTCTTAAGTTTTATAAATGTCTATTCTAATTCAGTCGCAAAAACTTATTTTTATTACAAATCAGAGCTCAGTTTTTTTAAACTTTTTAAATTTTTTTTATTCTTAAACATTTGAAGAATACTTTCAAAAGCATTATTTATATATCATTCTTATTTCTCATCAACTGATTTTTTTAAAAAAAAAAGTTTAAGAGAGTAAATTATCCCAGTATATCTGAAACTTTTGGAATGCGCTAAATATATTACGAAAAATAAACACACATTTTTCAACATTTTTTCAAATAAAGATTCATAGATTTACGTTCAAACTATAAAAAAAAAATTTGAACACCAAAATGTTTCCTCGTCCTTTCAGTGACTGCAACAAGATCAAGATGATCAAGATTAATCCCAATATAACGTACGTTTTAAATCAAGTGAATCGTCAAATATATATTTTAGGTTTTATGTAATGCAAAACACACTTCGCTGTGTTAAACTTACTTCGATGAAAAGCAGAAAATCGGACCATTAGTAATTTGAATAAAGAAACAAAGAGATACACATCTAGCGAGATGTAAAATAATCAATACAGTTCACTCTTTTTATGTGCAGCTTGGAATTCCGCTTCTCCAAAGAGTGCAATAAGCCAGTCTACTTTTTAAACAAGCCAGATCGCTTTAAGCTGATTATTTCAATTGATCGAGTATACTTTCTTTCATCCAGACCTCGCATAACAGCTTACTTAAACAATAAGAACGATTATTCAAACCGTTGAAACTTTTGACTCTCTTATTAAGGTCACATAGCTGATAAACAGTTGGTCAATCATTAACGGTCAAATATCATGATTTTTCTTTTGTGAAAGAACGTGATACCACCAACGAGAGATCCCTATACAAAGGCTTTTGTATAAAATGCATTGTAAAAAAAATCCGTTAACTCTGTCTTCAATACGCCAGGTGGATAATTACCGGATTATGCTGCCCAATTGTTTATTAGAGTAGCTGATCTGCGATACGTCCTCGTTATCCTATCGCAGGTGGGAATGCTTTTGTTCACCTGCCTACAGTTTGTAGCAAGTCAAAAAGGATCCTCTGTTACTGAAAATCAAATGATAAGTAATGAAGCATCCCTTTCTTTGTGAGGTCACAGAAGAAAGCTCGAAAGCCATGTCACAAATCAATGTTCGATTTGCCTGTATATATATAGTTAAATTTGCTATCTGATTTTGTAGTCATTTATTTATACTATCTCAAAGAGGAAAAAAATCTATGGCATGTGATCTTAAATAACCACAATTTCAAGTTTTCAATTTTTAATAATGTTGTTTTAAGTTCAACCCTGAAATTCGACATCTTTTTGAATTCCTATTATTAGTTCGCTCTCACCCTATATATCTTGTTCAAATTTTCAATCGTCAATAAAATATACATTTTACTCATCCATTCAAGTTCAAATACATTTTTTAAAAACTTTTAGTGGATAACATTGGTGTTAATACATTTTTTCAAACATAAATTCATTAATTAAATTAAAAAAGAAATTAATAGTAACAAACAAAAATAGTAGTCTAACAATATGTATAGGAAGGAAAAACGTCCGTTATGTCCCTGTAGAGCAATGGATAGCGCGTTGATAGCGTCGTGGGTTCGAATCCCACCTGGGATGGCCTGCTTCCTGAGAATGTGATTTCTTTTTCTTTATACTATTTCATTAGAACAATTTTAATTAATTAACAACATTAATTTAATTAATGAATAAATAGTAACAAACAAACAAAAAAATAGTCCAACACCATATATAGAAAGGAAAATGGAAAACTGCATTCTATTTTGTCACTTAATATTGTGATTCTGTCATATGTATATACATACACGTTGGCCACCGTAAATGCAACACCAAGAAAGACAAGAGATAGCGCAATAAAATTTATTTTGTAGGTAACATGTTGACCAAGTATCAAATAAGTAAATTTATAGACTTCTGTGAAGTGTGGTTCCTGCCAGAATCAGTAGCCAGAGTAGCCGCCATTGTTGGAGATCACCACTGCCACACGCCTCGGCATTGATTCAAAGAGACTTTGGATGTGTTCTTGGGGTACAGCAGACCAAGCAGCTTCCACACGTTGCCAGAGTTGATCTGGTGTGGCAGCTGGGGGTGTAATCTGGGTCAATCGTTGAGCAACCATGGACACATGTTTTCTATCGGCGAAAAATCCGGAGAGCGAGCCGGCCAGGGAAGCAATTCAATCTGGTGATTGACGAAGAACCCTTGGACAATGTGTGCCACGTGTGGTCACGCATTATCTTGTTGAAATATGGCTGTGGCCAAGCCCTAAAGGTAAGGAAGGACAACTGGAAACAACACCTTGGAGATGTAGCGCTGGCTGTTTAAAGTATCGGCAATGCGTACTAGAGGGGTGCGAGAGTGATATCCAATAACGCCCCATACCATAATACCCAATGCAGGACTAGTGTGGCGGTGCATAACGCAGCTGTTCAGCATCCTCTCTCCACGGTGTTTTCAGACTCGAATTCGACCATCGTTGTGTCGCGGACAGATGCGTGACTCGTCAGTAAAGACAACTTCATTCCATTCTGCCGCTCACATCCTTCTTTCATCACACCATTGGTGCCGGAGATGTCTGTGGTTCTGCGTCAAGGGTAGACCAAGCAATGGACGTTTTGCGAACAGACCTTTCTACAGTAAACGAACGACGTCGAATGTTACGCGCAGACACCGAATGATGCGTTACAGACTCAATGTGCTGTGCTACGGTTCGTGATGTGACTGAGCGATCCGTCACTGCCATGCGCACAATTTGCCTGTACTCACGTGAAGTGGTGCACTGAGGTGGATGCGATCAACCATGTCGGTCCTTCGTACCCTCCTACATCCAACGGTCACATATCCGCATTACATTTGTTTGGTTTCGTCCAACACGACTACCGATTTCCCTGAAAGGTAATCCACGATCTCGGTAGGTCACTATCCTTCCTCTGTCGTACTCGGATACTTGATCAAAAGCTGATCGCTGTTGTCTACGAGACATAACTGATTGATTTTTGAAAAAACCACAAGAAAAACACAATTGCCGAACTCGAAATCGTCGAAATCTCCAAGCCTTAAATAGCGCTTTGAGGTGGCGCCACAGGCGCACGTGATGTGTGTCTGCGCTAATATTCTAATCATTTTCATATCTCACATATTTGCACATATCATATTTGCATGTTGTAAATTTCATATTATTTGCATGCTTCCTTCAGGGTGTTGCATTTACGGTGGCCAGCAGTGTATTTATATTAATTGTAACTATTTAATAAAAGTATCTAAAATAAAATTTTTCTTTGTTGACCTGAGTAGGAATTGACTTAAAATTTTTTTAATATTATTTGTTGTTTAATATTCTGCAGCGAGCTTTGACAAACTGTGAGATGTGTGAGATACTCCTTTTTTGTACTTTTTTTATCATCATGAATTGGCTCGCAAGTACATTTTTTAAAATTAAAATTGCTGCACGATTTAAAAAAAAATAGTTCAGGTTTGATAAATAAAAAATTTTTCATCAAGGAAAGATGATTGAAAATATGTGAATTTTTTTAAGATTCGGCATTATCGATCAATCCTTACAAAAGTCATTTGAATAACTTCTTAATTTGAATAAGTCATCTACATTTATGTATAAACTAAGTGATAGTTTTTGTAAGTTTATTTTACACCTAACACAACTTAAAAAGGCAATTTAATTCACGCATTTAAAAACTAATTTACATAGTTAATTCCCTTTGGATAAATGCTTACAATTGCACTATATAAACTGCTTGAATTATTTGAAATAAATCGAAGTGATATAGTAATCAACTAAAATTTCCAAAAGGAAGAAATGAAAAAATATTCGATTTTTAAAAATATTTCTGATTTTTCTTTCTTTCTTTAGAGATTTAAATCAGAGTAGGGAAATATTTTCCCGCTGAAACATTCAAGCTTTTTTAACTGCTTCCTAATAAAGCTTTTATAGTTAATTAATTTAATTAGATGTATACTTAAAATATCAAAAACTAGTGAGAATACTGATAATTAAGTTCTTCTATTTAAACAGCCTCAGATATCAAAAATATTCATAGAATAAGTAAATTAGCATTTATTCTAAATGAAATCGAACGAAAGAATGAAAATGAAACATTTTTAAACAAAAACAGTAATAAAATTAATGTATGCAAGCTCTGGCAGTAATTGAAGTTCAAACTGCAGTACTCAATTCATCAATTAAGAACTAAAAAAATTAAAATCAATTTCATAACATTTTATTTTATCAAAAGGCCACATTTAACAACACAAGAGACACTGAGGTTTCCTCCCTCGATTTAAAATACAAGAAATATATAAAATAAAATAGTTATAACCAATGAAGTACAGCAATGGTTCTTAAGCTGCGGTCCGCGGATTCCTGGGGCGTTCCCAACGTTTTTCTAGGGGTTCCGCAGAGTTTCTAATGCAACATTAAAATTTCCCTCTTTTAAACACTCTGAAAGGACTTGTGGAAAAATTGAAAGATGTGCCATCCTAGACTAGATCACTAAATTACAGTCTCCCCCCCCAACATCCTTAAATAAAATAACTCTACCAGAATATGTATTTTGATCAAGAATTTTAAGCCTTCTGATACATAACAGAGGGCCGCGGCAATTAAAAGTTTAACTGATGAAGTATATTTTAGTTGCTTTGCGGGATTACGATTCTAATCAACTTCCTTTGCGCCTTTACACAGCTCATCATTCTTTTCACTGCCGAAAACACATCTGGAAGGCTCTTCTTTTGGAATGGTGTTCAACTCCGCAGTCGTGTTCTGCGGTATCTCCGCTCTACTCTGAAAACGGGATCCTTTCAATGGCATTCTTATTTTCGGGAACAACTAGAAGTCGCAAGAAGCCATATTCAGCTTTGATAGTCTCCAGCAGGCCCTGTGCAACTGCAAGGCGGAGTTCCTTCTGTTCCACCGACAGAAGCTTGGGAACAAATTTTGCAGCCCGTCAGAACATGAGCACACAAAATTGCATGTGAAGAGAACCTGCAATGATCTCAACTTGTTCAGCAGTTTCTCGTACGGTCTTTCACTATCAGATTTTCTGCCTTTTCAACAACAGATGCATTTTGAACAGTTTATGACCTCCCAGAAGACTGATCCCTCTCTATCAACGTATGTGTGTGTGGGTGTCATGTTTGAATCGGTTAACCTCTCCCTAATATTTGTGATCCCCATAGCATCGTCTCCAAACACTTGCTGAATCTTAGGAATTGTTGATTTTGACAAAAATTAATGCAGTACCTTTGCTCAAGTCTCGTTTAGTCTTCCGTAATGAAATAAAAATTAGATGAACACATATAACAGCACGTCATTTAACTGCCTGCAAGAAACGACTAGGAAAATATTCAAGCACGTGCTGTCACCTTCCACTGAGCACAGTGGAGCCTTTAGAGTCTGAATTGTGACCTGGAAAATTTAAGATTGGATACTTTTTGAACAGACCTTGTAACTCAATAGCCTCAATGCAGATCACAGTGAATGAAACCCTGACAACTGATTATAATACTTTTCTTGTATATTTTTCCTAAAATGAATACTTAAAAAAAAAATTCAATTTTTTTAAATGTTACGTATACGCCATTTTTCTTTTCAAATATGAACCATATAGGTTTCCTTTTTCACGTTACAATACTCTAGTATGTATGTAGGGTTCCCTAAAACAGCGGCAAAACTCTGCACAGCCAGATTCCTCGTTGGGAATGCATAAAAAAATGCTCGAATAACTGTACCTGTACGATCTATATTATAGGAGAAAATTACGATAAACAAAGTATGACGCCACAGCCGGTGTAAGGGAAAAACATCATAGTAGACACATCAGTAGCAGTGTTTGTAAACATTTATAAAGAGAGATGTTCAGTTTCCACCGTATATACCGAGGTTGGTTTGAGCGGGTCGTGGAATTGATGAGTGCCCATGTCGCAGCAACGTGGTGTCCACCGAAGTACAAGCAGGATGCAGACGAGAAACTGAGTCTGTTTGTGCAGTCACTACATCACGAAACACTAAATATTTGAGATAACCCCATGGGTGTCCAATGGTGTGAGATCTGGCGATCGTGGCGGCCACAGAACCAGAACACCATGTCCGATTCAGCGGCTGGAGTATGCCATAATCAACCAATCACGGACAGGAGCACAGAAATGCGCTGGTGCCCCCTCATATTGGAACCAAAGGCCATTAATTACCTCTAAGGGAATGTCACCGAGGAACTCGTTTAAGACATCACGGATAGGGGTTGCAATATCAGACAAAAGTTCAATACCGGTATTTTTTAGATCTTAATACCGGTAGTAGAAATTTTAGAGTAAGAAAGAAAACATAGGTGTTTTTTTGTTTTATTTGTCAATTTTATTAGAGAGTGCAAATATCACAAAAAAAATAATTTGTAAGATAATTTATAACAGTATATACAAAGAATCACAAAAAAGTATAAAAGAACATCTTATTTATTTAAATAGCAAAAAAGTGTACATATCACTATTCAGTCTGTGGTACTGTTACGAATTTTTCAAATGTGATCTTAAAAAAACATATTGCATCAATTGTATTTGCATGATATGCAAATACAATGTGACTAACAAACTCATCAATTTAAAAAATATCTCGAAATATTGAGCACTTTTCTTCCCAATTACAACCTTGTTTTCACAGATACGAATATCAGACTACGAATCCTGCGCGTGTGCAGTATCGCTCGGAGCTGTAATAGGATAGTTTTGGCCCTCCTCCTTGGATGACTCACACATTTTATCACTTCTCTTGATTGTTCGATGCAATTTTATATTCACAGTCTAATTAATTTCACCCGTTAGGGAGACAAAAATAAAAACTTGAATTAGTTTGCTATGTTGGCTATCCCTGAACATATAGTGGAGACAATTTAAAAAATTTCTAGTAAATGACGAAAAAAACGGTAATTTAAACTTGTGAATACCGGTATCACAAATGGCTCAAAATACCAGAATTCGGTATTGTAATCCCTAATCACGAAGAAATACCAAGTAGGACAGTCTCGAGCGCCGTTAAGAGGGTCCGGCACGTCCATAGGATGCGTAAGTTTATGTACCTTTTTTTCCTCAGAAACTACTTACTTCTCAAGGATAAACTTTTTACAGTAGGTTATGTATACTATCAATAAAACTTTAACGAAGAGTGTTGTCTTTTTGTTAAAAAATAAAGTAATTACGAATTTTTGAAAAAAAATGTCCAATTTTTTCCCCTTAAAAAGCCTTATCTAAAAAAAAGTTAGCTAGATATATCTAATTCCTTCCATTAGAATGTGTATGCATGGTAAAATTATACTCACTGAAAATTTGAGGATTATATAATGAGTAGTTTTCGAGAAAAAAAAGTACATAAAGTGAAAAATGTTACATTTTGCAAAAATTGGCTTTAAAGTAAAAAATTTGTAATTTTTGAGCATTTAGTACTTTCTAGAAGCATATGAAACATTTTTTTATACCCTCTGCTTCTACAAAAGACTCTTCAAATTTTCTTCTTTTTTTTTTTTTTCATTATTTTTAACAATTTAGCATTTGGGGGGGGGGGGATCCCAAGATGCTTTCGTAGGGCTACATGAATCCTATGTGCATCCCATTTTTTGAAGCATAACACACAGTTATAACAGTTCAATATCAGAATGTTTTAAGATCATAAATTTTGCTGCATGACTCATATTGAACTGTGCATAGCCATATCGACCCCTAATTTTAGAGTTTTAATTCCACAAACGTTGATTTTGGAATCACTGACCTTATGGTGTTATTAACTGACTTATTTGGGTTCTGGGTCTTTCCGCGTAAACATTTTCTTAGTAACATACGATCACCTAGATCTCTAAAAATTGGCTTCATTTAATTCTTTATGGTATATAGCACGTGTGGGTGTTTATCATTATAATGTCATTAGTTACATTCAGCTTTTGCCTTTGAAACCTGCGCCATGAATTTATACCCGCTGAACACAGTTCATGTTGAAGGCTATCGTTTGAAAACAGAAGATGAAAAGAAACATCCCAAATAGCAGTTTTCATGTTGTGTAGATCATTGATATTATTTCTGATAGCCATACAATAATATCTTTGAATATTTTATATTAAAATGCCGGTGAGTCGGTTACGACCACGTAGACTTTTTCTATCATTCAGCTTTTGCTTTTTAGGCTTTTTCCATCACTCAATGTTTTTTCTCTGTTTCCAAAAAGAAATACCTATACACTTTTGGATATGCCCAATACGCTCTAATCTTTCCACTTGAACATTATATGGATTTGCGCTAATCAGAAACATGTAAGGGGAAACAGGCGCTAACAGCAGAGCTCATTTGATGTCAGTCAAGGAGTACATTCATTTACAAAATAAATAAAAAATACTTCTAATTACCGTATTTCCTCATATCATACGTCATTATAAACAGAAATATTTGAATTTTCAGAAAATATTTTTAAAGAAGTGCAAATCGATAATTTTTTGAAAATTCATGTGTGCCAGATCTGCTTTAGGCAGTGCTTCTCGAAGTCTCAATATTTGCGACCCAATATTCAATCACAATTTTCATCGCCCCCCTCCATACAATAACAATGCTTTTTATTCAATAATACTATACTTTGACGCTCAAGCTACAATACGATTTCAACCTCCTAAGTGCCACTGACGTATATAAACGTCTCGCTCAGCCAAAGCGTTAATTACCCCGGACGTCTTTCCGAGAAGTACGATTTTTTCTGTGCACTGCTATCCATAAAATTATTCTGTAGGTTTTGGAATGCAACAAAAAAACCTCGGCAATGTTTGCGAAGGATTTACTTATTTCAGAGGATATGCTTATTTATCCTCCCCCCCCCAATACATCACATACGCAAGCCTACGTGGAAAACGGTGGCATTAGAGACTTATCTTTTAATCGGCAGTTAAGAGATTAATTATAAGCCGTACAAATTATCAAGATAAATGTTAATTTTTTTTATATAATTTTATATATGACAGGCCCATGGGCTCGACTGTAATTATTAAACTTGTTCTTAACTTAGTATTGCTAAATTAATCCTAAAATACATTGCACAGTACTGATGCCTTTATAAGTGCATTATATCAGTGTAAATGTGTATTTATTTTATTTATTACTATGTCAGAATGTATTTTGTTTGTTTACACTTTTAGTAAATTACTAATTTTTTAAAACAATCTTTTGTTTTAAATTTTTCAACATGCTCGCCCCCTAGGGAAACGCCCCACAGTTTGAGAAGCCCTGCTTTAAGGCAACAGGTCCAAGCAAATGATTTTCGAGTACACTACCTCATACATTTACAGATACACACAGGTAGCGACGTTATACTTACTATGGATCGTACAGTTCTTTGGACATTTGGGCGCTATTTTCGGGATACCTTGTATAATATTCCCAAATAGCTTCCAACATGCAGTTTTTGAAAATCAAACTACACCTAAAATTTTCATCATTGAGAATACCTCAAATTACATAACTGTCCCCATTAAATTAGTTTCAATATTAGTTAACTGCCGGCAAACCAAAAACTTACAATATTTTCAGAGTATTTATTACTTCTGGGAGACGTTTACTTTTCAGAGTGAAAACGATGGCGTTATCTTTAAGAAAAATCTAAGGACTGAGAAAATTTTAATTTTTACACATATTAAATAAGGCACTATTTTTAAAATGTCTCAAAAATATCTCAGATTGAGGAATAATTAAATTGCTTATTTAATCAAAATAATTCACTGGAATTTTTAATAACATATTTAAAAAAATCCATTTAATATCAAAGTGGTAAGCAACTGGTGGAAATGTATTAAAAAATACATAAACAGAGCCGACACCAAATGAAAAAGTTTATGATGTGTACTACTATTCATTTTTAAATGACTTAAACAATTTTAATTTTTACAAAAAGTAAAAACATTTTATCTTAATTACAATAAGAAATCATTTTAAAAGACATTTGTTTTACTAATATAAGGTGCTAAACATTTTGTAAAAATGCATTTTCAAAAAATTAAGTCAAAACAATTCTACAAGTAATATTACACAAAGCACATAATTTCATTCAATTATCTTCATAACTTTTTCAGCAATCCTTGTCCCTATATCAAATCTTCAAAAAATAAATAAATAAATAAATAAATAAATGCAGTTTTTATAAAACATTTAAAATTCAGTAACTGAAAGCTGAAAGTGGTATCTCCTCTTATTAAACAGCTGTAATGTTTATACTAGTAGATGGAAAGAAAAAAAATTGATATTTATAAAAACCTAATAAATCGGCCTATTAAATTAAAATATACAGTTTTTTGGCAATTTTTGATTAAATCTGCCATTTTAAGGTTGCTGAACACCTGCATATAAAAAGCAAAATTAAATTTCAAACTATTATTTTAATCAATTGACATTTTATATAATAAAGGCATGTTTAATGATTCTGTTACATTCATGATCTATTTATTACATCTTAAAACAGAATTTCATTGCACTTTTCTTTGTGCTCTCTCACTGCAAAAAATGTATCTGACATATCCAATGATACAAAAGTTACATTATTATATTAAACGGTTAATTTGTAATGAATTTTTTTATTATCAGGGCAAGATTTTTGGTTCCACCGATACAAACAAGCAACATACGTTAAAAACCTAATCTAAATTAATATACAATCATCTAATCATTTCCCTCTCCCCTCCCAAAAAAACCCACTCAAAGAATGCAATTAGAATCAAATAATTAAATTTCCTTTTTTTTTAGCATTACAGAAATTTAGATAGCTTTTAAAATCTGCAAAGAATCCAAAATATTTAGATATATAGCTGAAGATAATAAAACAGTTTTCATTGGTTCTAAATGTATGTACTTAAATATAAACTCAAACTCAGTGGTGCAACAGCCCATGAGGGCCATAGCCTTCAGTGCCCATCTCAGTGTACATGACCATTGGGCGCTGAGGTGCATGAGTAGATGTCCCGATCAGGTGGTCAGTCTGAAGCGAGACCCCCCAGTGTTTAAGTCCTCAAGCAAGCTCGGTGCTCATTTATGGACCCACTGCAGGAGGGATGAAAGGCTGAGTCGACCTTTCCCAGCCCGAGGATAGAGCCTTGAACCTGATACTTAAACATAGAGAACCAAAAATTAGTATTTTTAAAATGAATTATTTAAAAAAAAAGTATTCAAAGAAATTTCTAGGTTTGAAACAGCAGAAATGAATTTTGAAAAGTAAAATATTGGACAGTATATATTAGATTTTTATCATTCATTGTAAAATGAATATTTTTTATCAAATCTCTCCTAAAACTCTCATTTAACTTAAAACTTGTTTTGACAGCATGTGCATCTGTAGTTTTACGAAGAAAAAGCTTAACAAAAACGAAAACTGATTTTTTTTACAAATCACCTTTGGATTTATTCAAGAGTTTCCATTAAATGGCACAAAAGATATCTTTTATGCAATTATCAATAACCACAGTTTATAAAGACTATTGATAGAAAAAAAATTTAAATGCTTTCAAGAAAAATGATATGTTCATAAATTTTATATACTATTTGATATATACATATACAGTACAGTCCCGCTAATCCGAACGGCTCCGCAGAAATTTTTTTATAATTTTAAGGACGAAAATCGGTGAATATTTCAATATAAAACAGTGTAAACCTTAATTCAAAACAGTTCTTTATTTAATATTCACGCAGAGACATCACCGTTCATTAATTTATTTAATTGAATAGCCTTTTCTTGAATGATAGGCCCACTGAGGGGGGTTCCTCTTTGTCTTTCCTGGGTAAACCAAATATGAAGCGCATTATCAACTTTATCGTACAGCGATTGCTTTGCTGTCTGTCTGTTTTCAAGAGTCTCGCCAGAAGAATTAGCACAGTATTGTTCAAGCTTTCGACGATTTTTTCTCTAATCACAAATTGTAGCTTTGCCAACATTAAACTCTGTAGCCAATTTTGTCACACCTTCACCTTTATCTAAACGCTTTAGAACCTCTAGTTTGTCTTTAAGAGTAAGTGTTGAGTGTTTACGCTTACTCGCCATAACAATCTTTATGTACACTGTATCACAGATAAATGTCCAAAACACAACAAACTGTTTTCACTGTAGAATATCACACTGTAACACTGTTATTAACACAGAGACAAAAGCGGACGAGTGTAGAACGAGCGCGAAACGACTGACGGTCAACAGTACGGGCACACGCAGTCATACTGACACACTAAGTTAGGAGTGGTGTAGGGAGGACACACGTGTCGAGGAGTGGGAGTACAGTCCACACGGCAAAAAAAGCGGGCGCGTACGCTCACATTACGACAAAATACATACACACAATAAACCCGTACTCCCGGTTCAAATAGTGATTTTGCTGTTACTCCGGCTAATCCGAACAATCACGTAATCCGAACAGGGGTCGGTCCGATATTGTTTGGATTATCGGGACTGTACTGTATATTATTGAAATTAAAATAGAATCTATCACACAATCAATTTTAAAAGCAGTAAAATAAAACATATAGATAGAAATATAAAAATGCAAAATAAAACAATATACATGAAAAAAAAACAATTTTATTTAATTATAAAACAGTACCTTATTTCATATATCACACTAATATATATATAATGTTGCTTTGCATTTTCATAGTACACAGAATGACATTAGCTAAATATAAATTTATGTAGATATTGCTAATTGGACACAATACCAATGAGCTATCTCTTCATCGATTGTAAATGCACTTTTCATAACTGAATCTATTATATACATTAATTTCGAAAAGAAAAAAAGTCACACAGAACATGATTCAATACAATTTTTAAAAAAAGTTTTAAATGAAACGACAGTATGAAAAGTTTATATTAATAATTTTTTATTCATAAACATGCTTCCTTTTAATATTTTTTTAAAGTTTTGGACACACATATATATTTAAGCACAAAATACCTAATTTAAATTTTCACAAGTTTTTATATAAGCCATAAGCAAAGAGTTAAAAGGGAATAAGCAAAATATTACCAGCTGTAAACGATTTAATAAAACAAAACAAAAAAAAATAATTCCTTTATCAAAAGATAAGCAGTGCTTTGGGGGTTTCCCATTTTCAAGCATTTTTTTAAAGTAACAGCTTGATATAACATTCATTTAATAAGAAAATATGCAATGTTATTTTTTTTTTAAATTTCAAATCAAGTCAATTACTGATCCTTTCAATTATTTGCATTCATTAGTAATATTTCTTAAACATAAATTTATTATTTTAAAAAAAAAACTCAGAATTTGATAACAGTATATATTTTGAATGTCCTGTTTAGTTCATTAAGTAGAATAAAATTTTATAATTCAGCAATATAAATAATTACAAAATAAAATTTTAAGTTACATGACTGCACTATCACATAATGTAAACAGCCACATTTAACACAAGTCACCATAATGTCTACAAAAATTATCTATAAAGTTAATGCAAAATAATAAAGTACAGATCAAAATAAAAAAAAATACAATTCCTATAATTATAATTACAATAATTTATAATAACTATAATCAAGGAAAAATTATTTTATAGAGAGTTGAGAATATATTGCTCTGATATATTATTTCATCCGAATGTAATACTAATTTAGTATAAAAATAGAAAAATTTAACATTTTAAAATATTCATGATTAAAAACAATTGATCTGAAATTGCTTCAAAAACTATATGATACATAAACATTCAAATCAGTATAGAAAATGTTATAATAGATTAAATAAAACACTATTAAATATGCATTAGCTTAAGGTTGACAAGGTTATAAAAACTAGAAGATATATTTAAACACCAACTAAGATTTTTTTAAAGGGATAATAATTATTAGAAATTTTGCAAACTATATCAATAATTATTTCTACAGTAAATATATTATGAACAAATATAAATAAAAAAAATTAAGCTCTCTTTAGCAAGTAAATTTTTTGGGTAAAATTAACATTATACAATAATTTTTACAAAGGCACCAGTCATTTTTGATCCATAATTTCCAGCCCAAAACTGGGAGTCCTTTCCACTGTGCAAGAAAAAAACATAGCGAGCTTTACCAACATTTTCAAAAGTATGGGTGGTCTGAAATGAAAATATATCAATTGTTAAAAGCTCTAAAAAGATTATCAAGTTTTAATAGAATGCAACACTTTACAATTATATTACATGGATTATATAATTCCAAGTTAAAATTAATAAAAGTACACAACATTTAATGGCAGAAAAATTTACAATAAATTCAAAGAATATTAGTAATTTTGTTTTTTAAAAAATTACAATATCCAAAATATGTCCATTAAAAATTATATGCAGAACAGATAAGTATTTTGAAATTAGAAACAATGCAACAAATAAGTTAAAACTAAAGAAACACTAGTCTTCATCATTGAAATTAAGTACTTAACAGAATTATTTTACTAATGCAGTTATACTAATTTAATTTTTTTAGCATTTGTCTTTTCCTTAAACAGAGAGTAGTTATATTAGGTAGCATTTGTATTTTTTAAAAATATCAACTATTGACCCTGAAATCAATTAATAAAACATTATCTTCACACAAAAGTATTACTTTAAATGGAATGAATTACTAAATTCTTTACATGTGCTTGATACATTTTTCCTTAGCATAATTCTGTGCTTGGTCAGGGTCAAGTGACTTGTTTCGCCTAGTTGAGATCAGAAACTCTGAGGTTATATCTTTATGTAATACAACTAGTGGTATGAATATAAGATTGTTATGCTTCTAGAAATATTTGATACTATTTATGTACAATAAAGCAACAGTAGCCTTTATTACACATGGATGATGATATTGTTTTGTAAATAATTTTATTAAATTTGATTGATTATATATTCCATTATATTAGAGTTTTACAGTATATATTGCTCCTATAAGATAGGACATCAAAATACTACTGAATTACAAACGAAATTTTGATTTTCATTCATTAAAATAATATATATATATATATATATATATATATATATATATATATATATATATATATATATATGAAGGGCCTCGGGGAAGAACGATAGTAGTCCCCTGCATCAAAAGTTTCAGTATTGCATTTTTTAATTTTGAAGTCGATTAAATAAATTATAAAAGGTATGAAAAAAATGTGTAAAGCTTGTTATGATGTAGTACATGATTTATTGTACATTAGCAGATATAAAAAAAACACTTGTAACACATTCAACTTAGAAAATGAATTAGGAAACAAAAGATCCATGGACTTGGATCGTTTTTGCCAGTTACTGAGGTTCATCAATTGGTGGATCATCTGCATACTCGATGTCGTCTTCTCCTTCGTTCATCTGAGGGGCAGGAACCAGTGAATCGTAGAATGCTTGAGAGGGATTGGTCAAGAACTGATTTTAAGTGTATTAGATCCTTCAATTTTGCAGCTTTAATGGGCAGCTTTCCACTGTCTCTGCCTTCTTTTTATCTAGTTCTACCGCTAATGAAGTTTAATTTCTGCATCAGAATCCTTGGTAATTTTATCTTCTAACACAGAAATCTCTGATTTCATTATGTCACAACGGCTACATGTATCTTTCCGAGAATAACCAAATGAAATATTAAAGTTACCATCAAAAATATCATGGAAAGTTGTCAAACCGACAGTGTGCTCTTTGTTAGATTCGTTGTACATTCTGTGTAATTTTGCTTTATCTAACTCCTCGGGCAAATACACCCTTGCGGAATCTTTTAAGGAATAGTGGGATTTCCTCCCTTTAAGAGATTTAATAAAGTTAAAAACTTTTGCTTTAGTCTTCTTCAGGCAACCGATTGGGTCTATTTTTATGTTTACCACGACCATCCAACTGAGCCTCACCAAATTCAATCAACTGCTTCTTTAAAGTTTGAATACGACGGTTTGTAACACCGTGTAAGGATAAAAATATTTTGTGGCAAACAGTTACATCTTGTAATGTGTCATTATCAATATGTGAACGCACACGATAACAATAAGAAGAAACATGATTACTTGCCTCTCCATCATCTTTTCTATTGCGTCGCCGTTGAACTGGAACAACACTAATCAAGCCACTCAAATACTGATTCTGTTTGTTGTAATCACCCAGCTTATTGAAGTTTGATATTATACATAGCCGTTCCTCAGGAGAAAACACTTATAACGAAAACACCTGCAGTTCTCTCCTATCTCATTACTTGAGGTTCGCAGTTTTTTCATCACATCTTTCATTCTACCGGTTTTATTTCTTTTCTTTACATTTCTTTGAACACTATTTTCATCTACACTGTCTGTTTCACTAAAATCACTCAACATTATTAAGTTAAAAGTAGAAATAGGTTAAGTTCAGCGTATGTTTACATTCAGAACAAAACTGAACAGGAAACAAAGAATGCCCAGCTGCCGTGAGTCACGTGGAGTGCAGGGGAGAGAATTGGACCTTGATCACTCTTGCCTGCCTGCACGTGGACTCTGATCATTTTCGCCCGTTAGCTCCAATCTTTTCCCTGTTATATATAATTCAGCAACTATCATCTTTCTTGCCAAAATGATGTTACAGGGAAATACTGTGTATCCAATAATTTACACGTTCCCACTGTAACTTGTGTTTGCCATTAAAATGGACTTTGATCCTTCTTCCCCGTGGCCCTTCATATATATATATGATATAGATGGAGATCTAATTAATTACTCTGTAATTCTAATTTTTGATTTATCAACCTTAATTATATTAATAGGACGTACTATATTAAATATATTAGAACTTTATTTATGTTAGATTTTTTTGTTCGACATACATTGTAAGAAGATAAAAGAAAAATTTGAAAAACTTTTACACATTAGAAGGGGACAGGAGAACAATTTGCTATTTATGGTCATTGATAGTAGAATATTAATAAAATTGTTTATAATAGATAGCATATTTTACTTGATATATAGCACTAGCCAGCTACGACTTTCAAGACATAACAGGTGACCTTAAAAAAGGTGACAATTGTAGATGTTTGGTTTATCTATATCAATCACTTTCCATCCATTGTGTAATTATTCTTGGAAATACGCACATAAAAATGATGGTAAAAAGTGCATGAGATACGAGGTCTTAAATGTATCACTAAAATCTAACTTTTAAGAAAAGAGAAAAATTTGTATATTCTACTATAACTAAAAACATTTGATTAAAAAAATCATTTTTATGAAATGACTACATACAACTAATGAAAAATTGATAATTTTTCATACAACATTTTACATTCTATCCCCTTTTGAAATAATTATTATATCACATTAAATAAAAAAAATTTAAAAAAATAAAATGGTCATTTTTTTTATTCTAAACTTTACCAATGAGTTTATTTTTAAAAATTCCAATTTAAATTAATTTTAAATCTAATTTGATAACTAAACACAAAACGTGAGTAAAAGTTTTTATAAAATAGAGTAAGAAAAAAATACACTGATTAAATTCCTCATAATATAAAGAAATTCTAATGTGTTTCCAATACCATATTTAATTTTAAACTTTGCAATAATTATTTTTCTGTACATATTGTGGTGCTCTTATTAGTTGATCCATGTGATTGTTACTAATTAAATTAGAGGTTCTCATGGACTTGCCAGCAAAGAGGTTTCTTTTGTTAGACAACTAACGTTTATTTACAATATAATTTCTAAATTAAAAACTATTTTCTACAAAAACAGTTACATAATGCGTTCTGCTCACTCACTTTGTTACATGTTGTTTCAGTTCTTTCGACCATTCTTTTTTGAGTCCTTTGTTTACAACAGGTTGCTTCACATAGCGGGCAGTAGAGGGCACAACACATGTCACATTATAAATATACTATGGGTTTGAGGCAAAGGATCGTATACTTCTGAAATATAATCAAAAGAAACCTCCGCTGTTTCTGATTTTCCTAACTTTCCTAACACACAATACGAGGCCTTAGAACTGTAAATGAATTTAACATACAGCTATTGTACGCTGTACAACAGCCTGCAGTGCAATCAAGTCAAAAAGTTGATTCATAGACTGCAAAAACATTATGTAAATCAGGTTTCCACACTTTTAGTAAAAATTTAAGAATATTTACTGTATTTACTCAAATCTAAGCCACACTATTTTTTCAGTATTATTGCTACTGAAAATTGGGTGCAGCTTAGAGTCGAAGGCAAAGCATTTGTTGAATGGTGGAAAAATTAAGTTTCCACCCCTTTCAAAAGTAAAAATATAACTGCCCATTCTGGCCACTTGCATCATGACTCATCCCATTCCGCAGTTTATCTCCAGTATTCAGTCTATCTTAAGGATTGTTGTCTGCTCATATTTAGGAAATTTTTTTTTGAATACACTTTCTTTTAATCACACAAATATCAAAGATATCGGCAATAGCATCAAGATGAGTTCATTATGACACAAGTATGAAAAGGATTGCAATTTTAAACGCAGGAAAAAAAAGGAAACAGAGCAGCGTACACTGATAATATAACATGGATGAAACAAATATACGTGCATTGATGGTGAAAACAAAATGTTATAGTTCTTGATCGTAAATGTTAAACAGTCTTTAATTATTCTTTTATATTCTTCTATAATACATTCTTTTTTAGAAAAATGTTGCATAACACAAAATGGATGAAAGATGACACTATAGGAAGAAATGGCAACGCTGGCACAATATGGAAGTCAACTGTGACAAGGGGAGTAACAAATCATTTTCAAAACATGATACTGACTGTCAGAGTAAATATAGGTTCATGTATGTATTTGAAAATTTTAAATACTGGTAAAAATACGTTAATTACTAGTTTCTTATTATTTCTCATTAAAAAAATTTTTAAAAATTTCTTAAGTATCGGATATTGACGAACCTTTTACACAATTTTTCATTTTTTCTCAAAAATGTGTAGAGAATTGGGGGTGCGTCTTAGAATCGATGGCAGCTGTTACAGTTGAGTGTAGCATCTAATCAAATTTAAATTGTAATGTGTGTGGGCTGCATCTACATGATACTGGGTGCTGTTGGCTTTCTTAAAAGAGTTCCAGAGAGGTCTGTTAAAATGCTTTATTTACACTACGAGGCAGTAGAGCAATGATTTCATTCTCTGCCTGCTTAAGTTCAGAGTGCCCAAAAATTGGCAGTTGTCTAATCTCTGGAACTTATCAGCTGTTTGAATTTTTAATATGGAGAGTTCCTTTTGATCCGCATTTTCTTTACTCAGTTCATTTTCAATTTTTCTTAAGTTAAAGGTGAAGGCTTGCCTAAGACCTTTCCTCTTCGCTTTCAGTGCATTTAGAGCCATTTCTAAGTCAGGAAAATTCTAATAAATTCAAAAGTTCAATTCTTCCCCAAAGCACCCGTCCTGTCACGGATGCCAAAATGTTATGGTTGAGTGTAACATATAATCAAATTTAAATTCTAATGTGTGAGGGCTGCATCTACCCGATGCTGGGTGCTGTTGGCTTTCTTAAAAGTTTCAGAGAGGTATGTTAAAATGCTTTATTTACATTGCGACGCAGAACAGCAATGACCTCACTCTCTGCCTGCTCAAGTTCGGAGTGCCCGAAAAAGGGAATTACATCATAGATGTGGGGGGTGACATCACTCCATTCCAGCGCCATTCAAAGCACTGCTATTTTCATAACTGTGGCTTAGATTCGAATAAATACGGCACATAAGAAATATAGTTTTAAAAACTTTATTAAACTTAAACTTTTAATGGATCCCTCTAAGATATGTCACATTCACATCAAGCTTTCAATGCTTCAATAGCTTTTCTCTGCCAAGATATTATACTTGCATAAAATTAAAATTTGTTATAAATTCAATAATTAATTTAAAGAGTTCAATGAAGTTTGTAGCAATTGCATAAATTAAAGCCTAATGAGTTACTACATCTGTATTTGAATAATATCTGAAAATGGAAAAACTACTTTTATGGAGAACATAAAAGAAATATACATGTATATAACACATTTGAAAATTACACACACAGGAAGAAGGAAACAATTTATTCTGTTTTAAAAATTAAATCATATACAAGAGTAAAGATGAAATGAATGGAAAGTAGATGCAATGGATTCTAATACTAAAACTTATTACCATAAAAAATTGATTAAAAAACTATACCTGGTATATTAGATGGCAACAACGTACACGATAAATTTTAATAACCCATTGCAAAAATTATGTTCTTACTGAAATATATACTATGCATATAACTATTCAGAATGTAGAATAATTTTTCTTTTAAACTTAAATTTTCAACAAAAATATATTATTCTGTCAAGATTTTAAAAATTCAAATTTAAAAAAAAATTGTATTTTTTAAATGTATATCCAATCTTAATTATAAAAACTCAGGTATAGTTTGCACTTATCCTGTAAAAAAACTTACCGAATGCCACATTCTTCCAGCCCACTGAACCTCTGAAAATAAATGCTCAAAATGATCTATCTGAAGATTTTCTGGGAAAGAATCTTCATCTGACTCTCGGTAATTTTCATCTAATAATGCCACAAACAATTTATACTCTGAACCACAGTCAAACCGAGCACAAAACCTAATTAAATGAAACTTTTTAATACATAACAAACTAAATAACTAATATTAATTTGTTATAATCCATTTGTTATAAATCTATATTAAAAAGAAGATTTTTGATTTTTAAAAATAGAATAGCAAGTAATAATACATAGATTACGCACAAATCCTATGACTTTTTAAGCTATCAAAAGGTTTTCTAAGAAATAAATGGATTTTCTCATGAAATACTTTCTTTAAAATTCAACAATCCTTGCATAGTTCTTTTACGTGTGTGTTCATATTTTATTTGAAATATATATATATATTTCTGAACTGAGTAACTACAATGAGAAATGAAATGCAAGAGAAAAAATGTACATACTAATTCATGTAGGAATTTTTTTATTTTTTTATTTCCTGTAAAATCAATTTTAAAACAGTTATCAGGTAACATTTTCAAGGGCAGAGAAAATGTTCATTGCTATAAAACAACTAAGTAAAAATTCTTTTTTCCAAATTAATTTTTATAAAGAGATTGGTAGTGAGACATCATGTAACATTTTCCCCAAATACTTTAAAAGTATCAACAACCGGTTATATCCAATATTGAAAATAAAAATTAAATACAGTTTATTAAAATATCATAAACAAACTAAAAAATTCAGAAACAGATTTAGATCATTTTCTAAATCTTATGTTTCTAAAATGTTATTCTGATACACATATTTAAGCAATTTAATTGTTTTCCTTTTCAGATTTCAAATAAATGAAGCTAACAAAAATTATTTGACAAAAAAATGAAATATAAGGACTATTACTTATTGTACACATATGCATTTTAAAAATAATTTATTTAAACATGTTTCCTATTTTAAATAAAATTTATAATTCTAAATTAAACAAATTGAAAAACATATACATATTTCCACTTTACC